>JAOANR010000001.1:59620307-59960152 GCA_030278955.1 Hygrophila difformis
GACCAAATGAGCTCCAAACCTTTTGAAACCCATGTGAAAGATAACACCCAAAAATGTGTTTAAACTCCCATTGAAAAGTTCACGGAACCAAGCACCCCCAAAGTGATTATCAACTAAAAAGTTTAGATCAATAAAACTGACAGCAAAGGACCACCCTTTCAACTAAACGTGTGATCAATCACTTTTCTCTCTTGGTTTTGACTCGTTTTTGGATTCCTCACCTTATGGAGGTCCAATAATCATTTCTAGGTCATTGCATGATTCAATGGCTTATGAATACATGTATCGGTATAAACCTGTTCTCCTTATATATACACTTTGTCCTCAAAGTCTCGTAGGTTACACTTTGTGGAAGGAAGAGAAACCAAAGCACGTCCTTAAACTCGTTGTTAAGTAATCTCATATAAATGTCCCTACGAATTGATATATAAATTTGATATTGGACAGTTCTAAAGTAGTCCTGATTTCAGAAATAGTTGAAACCTCTTTAAGTTCGCAATTGGAACTTGCTGTTAAGAATTTTGAAATTCATCAGTAGATTGCAATATTTTGGTTTGCACCTCTGGTTTTAGGGTTTAGAAGATTTTTGTTAGGCTTTTGAATACCTAAATATTTATGTTATTCAAATCTATACTTAAAAAGTACTACCGCAGACAACCAAACATACATGCGTCATGCAGATGTTATGAGCTTTGTCAAGCTGCGCCGTAATTATGTCCCAGTGTCCAAGCTATTACTTCCATGTTTTTAGAGTGCATGTATAACTCTATTCTATTTATTTGAGAAATACTAGTATTTCTTTGTCTTGGAGTTACTAATATTTTTATTATGTGGGTTGGATTGATCTCGGAGAGTGATAAGGCTTCATACAAGTACTTTACAACCAATAGGAGGAAGGCATTCTTCTACAAGGGAATAGAACAGGTTTGTAATGTGTGTTGCCCTTAAATCGATTAAGTACTTAATTTTACGTGTCATAAACTTTTTGGTATATGATCGGTGTCACTAGGCCTCTTAGAGCTTGAAGATTATTTCCTCAAGATATTGTTTCTTAATGTTCCAAGATAACATTTATTTCTAATTCTCTATTGAATCTGACTTCATGTGCAATAATTTCGATCTCTCTTTTCTATTGCAGAACCGATATTATGCTGCATTTTGACCATGCGCAAGAAACCATCAACAGCAAAAGAATAAAAATTCTCTGCAGTTTTGTGGTGTAATTTTGGACTTGGATTTGCTCCATATTGTATTTATTAAGTTTATATACTGACTTATCATCAAGGTGATAGTGGTTTGTGTGTGTGTGATAGAGGGATGATGATGATATATTTCTAGATGTCATGTATTGCTAGTGTGTGTTTTAGTGTCCAATGATTTTTTCCGTACATCCCTGCTGGATTGCTGTCATCCTTTGCACTGGCGAAGACAATCAACTTCCAGAGTGATATTTGTGAAGTGTTCCGATGCCATGCAAAACTTTTCATACTGCTGTCATTTCTACTTTCTTTGAACCAAGTAGTCCATGGCCTGGAATGCCCCCCAACAGTCCAACAGTGTCCCCAATTCCCAAATAACCACATCAGTCTGAAAATTAATTGGTTGCATAGCTGCATCACTTTGCCCTTTTTAAAGAACTTCAGTGTGCGTAGTTCAATCAGAAGCTTGTAGTTTTTTCACTCCAGGAAATTTCTCCAGAATGGCAACACATCATGATGGTGAAATGTTATGGTGACTTTGGAGGTGCTCATAAATCTGAAAATTTGCTTGAGCTTGTTTTAACCAAAGAAACTATATCGAACAAAAGCAGAATCCAACCAAATTACTATCATATCTGCTTCATTAGGTAATGCAGAATGCTATCTAGGCATATTTGTGTTCTGACATCCAAATCAGTTGCAAGTAAGTTCAGTGCGTTCCAAAATCCAAACATCCTTTGAAAGGGGGAAATTCCATGAGACATGAGCTAAATCCCTGGTCCCATTTTCACATATTTGGCAAACCTGCGGGGTAAAACTGGAACCCCGAATGTTCAAACCTAAAGGTCCTTTTGAGGGAACTGTCTTTTAGAACAGGGGTGTGCATTTTCAGTTAGCAACACTTTGTGTACAGATTCCATTGTGTAGGTTCCTGGCTTCTCACTTTGCCACACCTGCTTGGCCTCCATATTATTTTTCCTGGTTGATCATTGGCTCCCCTTAATGCTGAAAGTGTTGATTGGACAAAATGACAATCCAACATTTTTTTCTTTCTAAAACATGGAATAACTGATTATAGCTTGAGAAAGGCCCGTTCTCTAGGAATATTTTCAGGTCTTATTACTTATTTTTTATAAAAATCAGATCAGACCAGATCAGATAAGAAACATTAAGATCAAGACCAGATTAAATAAGATCAAGATCAGACCAGATCAGATCAGATCAAATCATTATAATAATATAGAGAAAATAAGATAGAATAATCAGATCAGACAGCAGATCGGAATCAGACCAGACCAGAAACATTCAGACCAGACGAGACAAATTCAGATCAGACCAGATCAGATCTTATAATTCAGATCAGACCAGAAAAATTAAATCCTAGAGAACAGGGCCTGAATTATTGGCCGTGATTTGTACCTAATATAAATTCCCAATTTTTACTAGGGACCTATCTCTCAGTGAGATGGAATGGTATTATTGGAATATTGTTACTTTTGTAAAGTAACCGCTTAATCCTTCAAAATTGTGTTTTTAATGAAAAGCGGGATGAGGAAAATCCCAATGAGGAGCTAAGAACTAATGCATCGAAATGAAGAAAAGTAATGCAGAAAGCATTAAAGAAATGAAAGCTTTATTAAATGTAAATAGACATTACACATAATGTAAAAACAGAAATTGTAGATTTTGTATGTTGGTGTTGAAACCCTTTTTCCTTGCCTAGAAAGCGCCTATTTATACAAGTATTGGTATCTTTACCTGAAAGGACACCATTTGTGGATGACTCGGGCACCGTTTGGAGGTGACTCTTCATCCGTCTTTCCTTTCCTTTGCGCGAATAAGTCCTTTGAGAGGGTATTGACGCCTTCTTGCTCGGGATTATGTTGTTGTAGACATGCTCGAGAAGTCATTACTCGGGCAGCACTCTTCATACAGAAGTTTTCCTCGGACTACTGTTTGTCGAGAGTTTTTTCTACGGGATCCTGTTACTCGGGGTCATATTCCTCAAATTAACCTTTGAACCTAGGTATGACTGGCACTATTGGGCCCTTTGTTGTATTGGGCTCTGACTATAGTTTTTGGGCTTTTAATACATATTTTTTACGTGTTAACAATTGCCCCCCGTTTTTCAACAATAATGGGCTAAAGTTTGGCCTTTTTGCTGAAAACGTTAGGCGGATGTTCATTAGGATAAGTGATTGGTAATGGGCACCAAGCAAACATATACTCCCTCTGTCCCATTTGAAATGTCTCAAAATTTTTTGACACGCAGTCTAATGCCTTTGTTTAACTGTTAATATCTTAAAATGTAGAAAAGTAAAAATTATAAAAAATATATATTTTAAAACTACACGATTAGACGAATCCAACAAGACCGAACTTGACTATATTTTTTGTTGATATAATTGTGATAACATTAGGTCAAAGTTGATCAATGAACAGTGTCAAAAGTCAAAATGGGACAATACAAGTGGGACAGAGGGAGTGTAATATGTTTACTTTCGAAACCGCCTATTGTACGTCTTTTCGTGTTACCCTGCGTCTATACTTTTCCTATACTCTCACTTTTTCCGAATCGCAAACCCTAACTTCTTAATTCATCATATGAAAATGGCAAGTTCTTCTTCGCAGATCTTGCATAATGATTCTTCATTCGCCCAGATTGTTCGACCGGGTCAATCAGCGGCCGTTATCTTGGCTACTGGTCCTTTGGATGTACCGCTAAATTCTTTATCTGAAGTCATTCAAGTACTTCACCCTTTATACCAGGAATACGAGTGAAGCGGAAGGACTCACTGATAGATATGTTGAGGAGACTGAATCTACTTTAGTAGGGTCTCGCTCATGGAGGGCCGATCTTATAGCCAGTTCGGTTATTACTACTCTGGCGGATGTCTAAAATTGGCCAGTATGAGTGGTGTGGATGTCGCCTTTCTTTGAGAATCGGTGGCAGAAATAAGGAATTGATCAAACAATTATAATCTCCACTCAGCCATTGCGGCCCAGGTTACGTTTTATTCCAACCATTGCTTCTTTTTGGAATCCCCTGAATAATTGCATTATGTTTAGGGTCTGTATGTAGGTGCGAGCTAGAACTATAGGGAGTTGGAGCTGTACGGAGTAGCTTATTTTTAACGCTACAAGAAGTAGCTTCTAAAAAGAAGCTTCCAAAAGCTCCCAAAAGTTTTCAAAAGCTAGTGTACAGAACGGAGCTTTTATTATAAAATAAAAGCTAAAGCTACCAAAAGCTGCGTGCAGAATATACCCTTAGTCATGGTTTTATAGGACCTACCATTTTGGATGTGGCGATGACAGCCCGTTTACCCGTAATTGTTGCTAAGGCCAATGTAGAGTCCGAGTATTTGTAAAATTCCGAATTCTTTTAAACCCATTTAAGTTGGACCCGTTTCGTGCACTATAGAGCATACCACCTTCATCTTTTATTGGCTAAATAGATACATCATAGCTCCTCCGTGTAAAGGTTGTTTGATGTCTATTTTGCCATTAGCTTACAGGATGGCTCGGGGTGATAGGATTAATTTAGGGACATATTTACTCGCCATTCTGTATTATAGCCTGAATAGATTTGTATTTGCTGTTAGGAAGAACAAACCAAATGCAATTCGCAAGCTAGTAGGTCGCTTTGGTTTCTGGAGGCATGTTCAGATTATACTATCCCTCTTCTTTCTCTTTCTCTGGGTCGATACTTTTTGATGATTCACACCACAAGCCTCTCGCCATGTTTGTATTTTAGGTAAAATGACCCCCACCAGACCACTTGAGGACAGTACAAGTTCAAGAAGCCTGAGAGATTTCTTTGTTTATAAGGATCATGATCATTTGACTCATTTCCCTTTGTGGCCGAATCTCGCATGCCAATGTCCTTAATCCCTGGATACTACGAGCCAATTTTTTTTACCTTTCTTGGGAATATATTGTGAAGCCTCGATTTTTATTGCCCTATAGATGGAAGAATAATTTTTGGGCCAAGTCTTACAATCCTCATTTTTTGGCGCGAAAATTGGGGTGTGCGCATGGCTGTCCTCGTCTAATCTTTCCAAGTCACTTAAGTGAATGACTTGGTCTGAAGTTCAAATTGGTGGTGGATCGTGCTTTTATCGAGGAGTTTCAATCCAGTGATGTGAACATAATTTGGACCAAGCCCATGACTCATTTTTATTTACAACTTTTGGTTCTTCCTGACTTTGAGAAGTGTATCCTTTGTTGTGGTCCTGTCTGGAGATGGACAAGAAAGCCCTCACGGACAAGCTTTCGCTAGGTCTTATAGAGCATCATTCGAAGATTAAAAAAGGTATGGCACCATCACTTGGAATAGTAGGTGATGATTCCCCAGATCAAACCATTCACCAACTATCTTTTGATAATGTAGCCATCTATTCATAGTATTTTTATTCCTTTAGTGATCATCACCTTGACATATGTATAACATATTCTAGGCTGTTCTGACCACTATTTTGTCATATGTGGATGATTCCTCTGAGAGTGATGTTCCACACTTGACTGTTATCCGGCCTCTGGTGATATACAAGTTCACTCTCCTGTGAGTCCTTAATCACTAGTTACCACACCTTTTATGAATTGCTTACCACACTTATGAGTATTGGGCTACCACGCCCGTTTGTCATATTCTTCATACATAAGACATTGTATTTCTGCTTCTTAATGCCGCCAAATTTGGAGACCCAATCGCTACATCATATTTCATCATTGTATTATTGTTAATAAATTCGAGAAACACAATACACTCAGTCATTGTATTGTATAGTAAGTTCAATACCCATAATCAATTATATTGTCTTTGAGTCCTAATTCATTGGTTGCACACATTGATTAATGCAATGATTTACTTGTTAAATGCATTGTAAGTCATTAATGGATCATACCTCCCAAAGTAGAATTGACACATGAACGCCATCGATTAAGAATGCATTCTTTTATCGCATGTCTTTAATGTTGTTATATATATAGTATAGTATATATTAGTGTAATGGTTACTCGTATACCACCTCTATTCATCATAGCCACTTCCACATATTCCTTGAAAAACATGAGTATGCACAATAACTGTAAGTATTGTGCAACTATGATTGATACATATGAATATATCGTCACGTTACCATGATGTTTCTATAGACATTTGTATACTAGTTGTTACCACATTCATATAGTAATTGTTATCACAACTGTGTTTCATATCCCAAATACACAACCATTGCTTTCACCATCACTATGAGAATCTTTGAAAATTGTTGTCAAAAAAATAAAATAATAATCCCCAAAGAAAGACCTCATAGCATCCAAGTATTCAAATGCACTATATTTCATTAATGGATATCAATCAAGAGATGCACTACTAAATCCTTAATCAAGATCCTTATTTCGGATTCCACTCGTGTACTTGTACCACATATGAGCTTCGTTGGTTACTACAAATCTTAACCGACAAGTGCCATGATTTATTGGCTAATATTACCACACTCATTACACAATATGTACCACTTTCATATTTGAATAGTTACCACAACAATGCAATATTCAGTACCACATATGAACTTCTCGGTTACCACAAATCTCAATCGATGAGTACAACGATTTACTGGCTAACATTACCAACTCATTTACAATGAGTACTACTTTTATATTTAAATAGTTACCACAACAATGTAATACAAGGTACCACATTATCCAAGCTATTTATACTATATATGAAATGGGGTCATTACCACACTTCTCCATGCAATATTACCATATTTTTCCTCGTTAGGTTACCACGTTACTAAGTATGATTATCGTACTAAAAGATAGATGGTTACCACATTTGTACTTAATCAGTTACCATTTGTTTTATTAACCTATTCCCCTATAATTTTGTTATTTCACCCCAATAAATGTAGGTTACAACACTTCTCAATGCACTGTTACCACAATCCTCCTCGTCAGGTTACCACGTTACTAAGTGTGATTTTACCATACTTAAATGATTGATAGTTACCACATTTGTATTTGTTGTATTCATCCAATCCACCATAATTATATGTTATTTCATTCCTAAAATATTTATTATCACACTCGATGATATATGGTTACCACATTTGCACTTGCTCGGTTACCATAATTCTCTATGCAATGTTACCACATTTTTTCTTTCCAATTGAGATATTTTAGATATTATACATTGGGTCATTAATTAACTTCTTTAATTAAATTGTTAAACTAATATCGGTAAATGAGAGTCCGGTACCCTCTAGAAATTGTTTCATTTAAAAAACGCCCCATACTCATTTTTTCTTACAATTTGCGCCCTACCACCAATTTTGACTCCCATATTACACCCCACAAATTCTTTACCAATGTAATTAATAATCTAACCATCTTTAATTTAAAACGAGAGAAGAGAGCCGAGAGAGATCCAGAGAGAAGACAGGAGAAAACGAGTGCGTTGAAGCAGGCAAGAGTGGAGAAGAAAGAAACAACACCAAAAGAAGAAAAAAGGAAGGGAGGGCGTAGAAGAAAGCAAGGGCGGAGAACAACCAATTGGAGTTGTTGAAGAAAACCTCCAGAGAAAGAAACAAGCAACGCGAAGAGTGGAGAACAAACAACACCGAAATTGTGAAGTTGGACGAAGAGGAAATGAGGTCGTGGGCCGAGCCCTAATCCGGCTCTCACATCAATTAGAGGTCGAAGAAGGCCAATTGAAGAGGATGAAGAGGAGTTTCGAGCATTGTGAAGTTGCTGAAGAAAATTGTCGAGCAAACCCTAGAGGACGAATAAGAGGCATTGAACTGAAACTCCCCGATATTAAAAGTAATAATGTCATTGAAGAGGAAGCCTGAGCATTCGGAAGGGGCCGAGCCAAGCAATCCGGGTAATGAAAAATTTAATCCATTTTTTCTGGTTTTGTTGGTGAAAGATGGAATTAGATTTGGACATGTGTATGTGTTAGTTTAGGTTGTTCAAGGTGTGCTGTGAGATAAAAATTATCTTTGGAATTGTTTTTGTTTTTAGGGCAATGTACTGAAGTTTCTGTAATTTGTAGTTGTTGTGTGGGTAATGTTCTTGATGAATTCGTGTGCTTCTGAATTTGTATTGATGACGATGTGTTCGATAAAATGTTAGAATTGATATAATGATGTAAAAAGTTCAAATTTGTGATATATATCAGTGTTATGTTTCGAAAGGGATTGTTAATCGGCTGAGGGTGCCTGGATTAGCATCATTTGAACTGTCTAGGACTCCTGGGTCTCTCATATGGCAGTGTTTGCTCCAGAATCAAAGGTTTTCATTTTATATATATGGCGTCTATAGATTGAAGTTACACTATTGATTGCACATTCTCAGTATTTTGTATATTGAGATGCTTTCACTATTTTGCAATCCCTTCAATTTGTTTGTGTTTAATGTTCAATGCTCTGGTAAGGAGTTTGTTATTGTTTATGGATGTATCCTCATTTTTTTTCTCCTTTGATGTATCCAATATTTTCCGTTATTATCTTGTAAGAGATGGGAAAAGCAACCGTCGTATGTTAATTTCAGTGCAATCTATTGTATCTACACTGTGTCCTTACTCCTTTGATGCTAAGCGTTGAATGCAGATTGACATTGCTGCACCTACATATCGTGTTCTTATCTGAATTCAAAATCATCATTTTCAACTTTCACGAGGTCAACAGTAGACAGAGGATGAAGGCGGAGATAAGTTTTAGTTTTAGTTTTTGGATTAGTATAATGAGGCAGTTGAAAAGTGTCATCATTAAGTTGAGCACTTAAACCTGTTGCTGGAAGGAGAGGCTGGTTGCTGAGCATGCAGAGATAGTGAAGCAATAAAAAATTTATTGGAATAGGCAAACCCAATACATGATTGGATATTAGCTTTGGATTTCAAGCATCAAGATCCTGTTGGGATGCCAACGGGTGAACAGGACCGTGGAAGAGTTGAAATGCTGGGTTGGGTTTGAGGATGCTTTCATTCGCATTATGGTTGTGAAACAGAGAGCTTTGTAGATTCATTCACTAAATTATTTTGAATAGTTGTGCAATGGTCTGTAATGCTCAAGAATTCAAACATTTATATTGTTTGAATAATAATCATTGTGTTCTTGGAGCAACATCTTTTAATTTATGTAAGATTGTCCAGAGGATCAATATCATAGAATTTGAGCTCAAAAAAAAAAAAAAGTTGAGCACTTAAACTAGAGTTAGCTGGGTGGTATTTTTTTATTTATTTAACTTTTCTTTTGTACTAATATTTTTTTAACTACTTGATGTGCACTTGTTGTCTTACATATTTGATGTAATGAGAATGAAGACTGTGAGGTTATAAGAAAGGCTGGTTAGTTTGTTACTGACTTTGTATGAGTTAATTCAATGTAGTCATTATATTTCTATGATAGACATTATAAGGCATTTCGGTGAAACTTTAACAAGAGGACTGTGAAGGGGACAGTCATTTCGAACCGTCCCATGTGTTTTGAGGTAGACAGAGTGTTGGGACAGTCCGTCCTCAGGACCGTCCTATGCACACCAGGGCCGTCCCATACATTCTGAATTGAACATAATATTTAGGACGGTCCTCAGGACCATCCCATCCTAATATATTTATTTGTCCCCAACTTGTTTACCACAAAATGCAACAAGTGGTTACCAAGTCTTCACCGTCCGTGTGACCGTCCCTCTGCATTTTTTAAACACATTTCGACTTTATTGATGTTTGTACATCATATTCATTGGAAACACTTGGTAAGCAAAATACAAAAAATTGGTAACTATAATAATGAAGACATTGGTAAGTCAGATACTGAAAACGTGGTAAGTTTGCTCATGACACCCGTGGTAAACTAAATACCAAAAACTTGGTAAGTAGGCTATACAGTCCATTGGTAAACCCGGTACAAAAAACTTGGTAAATAGCCTATAGTGCCCATTGGTAAATAGGCTTCAGTGTCCATTGGTAAACCCAGTATAAAATATTTGGTAAATAGGCTATACATAATTGGTAAATATCATTTTGCAACACACTGGTAAATAAATAAAAATATTTAATTAATTTAATTCTTTAAATTGCTTTAAAATATAATTGTGTTTTATTATATTATATATAAAATTAATGTTAATATAATTATATATTAAATCACATTTCATAATTCTTTACCATATCGATGTATAATATGTACCAACTAAGACACCAAATCAATTACCATATTGACACAATTGGACTGATTGCGGACGGGATAAATCTACCTTGCAAAGTATCGTCCTCCACTTCTAAACCCTTTCAATTTCTCCTTTACCAAGTCATTACTTAGGATTTACCATGCGTATTCAACCTACCTTTACCATATATAATTCTTCCAGGTTACCATGATCATGAAGTGTTAGTTACCAAGTTAAAGAATATTCACTTTTGCATTTGTGTACGGCGTTAACTACCAAGCCATGAGATATACCTCCAAAAAGAGCTTACAACGTAACGATACATCGTCGAAAAAACTGTACGGGTATAGACTATTCCCTTAAGAAATGCAACGTGACATCCGATAAGGTACCATTGGATGAAGAAACGAACACCTTAATAACAAACGCCGAACATTACTACGGGTACATACACTATTATCTTAAGGAATTCAGACATCCGATAAGGTACGATTAGATGAAGAAACGAACGCCTTAATTACAAACGTGGAATGCTACTACGGGTACATAGACTATTCGCTTAAGGAATGCAACATGACATCCGATAAGGTACCATTGGATGAAGAAACATACACAAACGTCGAGCATTACTACGGGTACATACACTATTATCTAAAGGAATGCAACGTGACATCCGATAAGGTACGATTGAATATTAAAACGAACACCTTGATTACAAACGCGGAACATTACTACGGAAACATTGACTATTATCTTAAGGAATGCAATGTGACACCTCCATGTAGATACTTATTTCAAGTATATACACACACTTAATACATAGATGCTTTCATTGATATAATAGGAACAATGCATAAATCATTTAATCGTAACAATGGCAATCATTTTCCATCCTAAACCCTCCCCGGGATAAAATTATCACTATCTTGTTATGCCTCTTACCAATTAATAATAGTAATGTGGATTACCAAGTATCTTGTATTTGATTTACCAACATAGTAATGTGGATTACCAGGTTTTTGTATGTCTCTCTCCAGCATATTAATGCGTAGTTTAGGGTTTATACACTATTATCTGAAGGAATGCAACGTGACATCCGATAAGGTACGATTGATATTAAAACGAACTCCTTGATTACAAACGTGGAACATTACTACGGAAACATTGACTATTATATTAAGGAATGCAATGTGACACCTCCATGTAGATACTTATTTCAAGTATATACACACACTTAGTACATAGATGCTTTCATTGACATAATAGGAACAATGCATAAATCATTTAATCGTAATAATGACAATCATTTTCCATCCTAAACCCTCCCCAGGATAAAATTACCACTATCTTGTTATGTCTCTTACCAATTAATGATAGATGCTTTACCAAGTATCTTGTATTTGATTTACCAACATAGTAATGTGGATTACCAGGTTTTTGTATGTCTCTCTCCAGCATATTAATGCGTGGTTTAGGGTTTAGGGTTTATCGGGTTTTTGTAAGTCTCTTACCTACATAGTGATATGGTTCACCAAGTTCTTTTTATGTCATTTACCAACATAATGATATTTTTTATCAAGTTTTTGGTGAACATTTTTAAATTTCAGCAATGAATGGAAGAATCAATCGTGAAAATTTTTATGTCACTTACCTACATAGTGATATGATTTACCAAAAGTGGGTAACTTTAGTTTTGATAAACTTGGTAAGTGTAAAAAAAATAAAAATTGGAATGTGTAATATTGAATCACTTGGTAAGCCTAGTAGCATTTGGTAAGTCGGATTATGATACATTTGGTAAGCATGAAACTAAAACTTGGTAAGCTATTGAAATACTTGGTAAATATGTACCTAAAAATTGGTAAGTCGAATATTGAAACCCTTGGTAACCGTGAGCTGGACCGTCCGATGGTTTCGATTCTGATACCACGGTGGAGTGGACGGTTCGCGCGCTGTCCGGTGACCGAGCTGGTCACTGCTTCCTCCAGAGAGGTACTCACGAGGTTTTGATGGTTCACACCGCACGTCCCAATGACTGTAAAAAAAGGACTTTGTCAATGTGGTAAATCGTGTACAAAGAACTTGGTAAGCCTAATACAAACAACTTGGTAAGTGTACTAATGAAACCCTTGGTAAGCCGAATACAAAGTACTTGGTAAGTGTAATATTGAAACCCTTGGTAAGCCAAATACAAATAACTTAGTAAGTGCAATATTGAATCACTTGGTAAGCCAAAAACAAAATACCTGGTAAGAGTAGGTAAGAGTAATTATGACAGCCATAGTAATCCAAATACATAAAACTTGGTAAGAGTAATATTGAAACCCTTAGTAAGGCAAATACAAAAACTTGGCAAGTGTAATATTGAAAAACTTGGTAAGCCAAATATAGAAACATTGGTAAGTGTTGTATTGGAACCCTTGGTAAGGTAAATAGCAAAAACTTGGTAAATATAATATTAAAAACTTGGTAAGCTAAATAAAAAAACTTGGTAAGTGTAATATTGGGGAGGAAGGGTATTTGAGGGTATTTGGGTATTTTCTCAAGCAATAGCATTTCAGTATTTTCTCATTTTGGTTTAATTAACTATGTTGATTTGTTTTTGTTTAAGTTTCTTAATTGATGGGGGCATAAAGTCTAAAGATTTAAAATGCAGAGCTCTGACTCTATCTTTGGAGGATGGGTACTGGGCCGGGGTAAATTATATAAAAAAATATATAAAGTAATTTTATTGAACAATTTAAAATTTAAATTTAATGGCTATATTTAGTCATTAATATAAATGTATTTATATATAATATTAAAATATTAAATTTCATCTTGAATTAAACATTTAAATTTAACAATTAAAACTTAATTTTATTAGGTATTCGAAAAGCTTAACACTTCAAATGGAATTAGTATTCGAGTTCGACTCTGGGAGTGATCTCTAATTCTCCCAAATCATTTGTTAAGCTGGATGGAAGCTTTTGGGGAATTTTGCAGACGGCAGCAGCACTCAGTCAGGCATCATTCGTGAATCATGACCCATTCCTCGTCGTCCCTCGACGGGGGACGGTCCCTGTCCCTCTCTCTTTGATTCATCCTGGCTTAAGCTTTACAATTTGCCCCATTTCTACGATTCAATCATCGCTTCATCGGAATTCGGAGGGGAGGACTGCCCCTCTCAACTTCTTCCTCCTCCATCTTAAATTCCTCATCATTACTTCTTGACAAGACGAAGTCAAAGTTTGACCCGATTGTTCCCTTCATTGACCCACCACCTTCGCTCTACTCTATAATTCTAATCAAGTCAATCCCTAGATTACTTATCCCTGTCAACACGCTGAAGTAGCTTCTGCACTCATATGTAATAAATCTACACCTTCTGTGCGTCTGCACCCCGAATTGGTGCCGATTCTTTATTATTGTAATACAGTCGTGTATCTCATTTGGTCTCTGGTTTGGGTCTTCATTTTTACCACTTCTGGATGAAAGCTATCCTCTTTTGATTTTCATTTTGAACATTAATCGGATTTAATCATATGTGAGGATTTCTTAGATTCATTTCTTTTTGTCGTCTTAGATAAAAGAATATAGTTTTGTGCTAAAGATTTGAGCTTTCTTTTGAGAACACTAATCTGTTATGTTGCCTCATCTCGCTGGATCAAGCTTGCTTCTAGCTTTGCCTGATGATGTATTTTCTGTTATAACTAGCTCCCTTTCACCAAGGGATTTGTGTAGCCTTGGCCTTAGTTGTCGAGATCTCAATGTTTCTGTGTCCTCTGATAAGGTGTGGTTGTGCCAATGTGAGAAGTTGGGCATAGTTCCTTGCAGCACCCTCATTGAGTGGAGAAAGGGGGTTTCATCTTATAAGGCAATTTGCTTGTTTTTGGTGAATGTTAGTCCGTTAATGGGCATTTGGGTTCACCAAAATCCTGAGCTCGGCAATGTAGTCTATGTCATGCCCGGATTTTTATCGGTTGTTGCTTGCCGGATAATCCCTCAGGAAGTAGGTCCTTTAGGCCTCGAAGATGGTCCTATTTTGTGGACTCCCGTGTTTGAAGTTCTCTGTGATTATGGGGGCTCTTCAGCATTTTTCTTACATGGGAGTGAACGAGGAAGTGATCATGTTTATCCTGGTTTTCTGAAATCCGTTGATAAGAATTGTAATGTGCTTCTGCTTGAGGTTGAGTCCCGGCATAGAAGGAATGGAGGGACGTTGGCTTGTAGTAAAAGTTTTGCAAGTGAAGTGGATAAGGAGGTCTTAAGTAGGTTGTCTAGGTCAGATAGCGGGGTTTCTAAGTCACTGAGGATAGGTGGACAGAAAGGGCCTGTGATGCCTTTCAATCGTCTCGGCTTTGGTGATAGGAGAAGGCTCCTGGACATTGTTACTAACCAAGTCCGCTTAAGCGTTCCTGACTTTGCCAATGAGATATTGTTTCCTCACTCAAGAAATACTGAGGCTGATTTGCAACGAGATCTGGCCATGCTATATGAAAGGAGATCACTGCTTTTGCAAATGTATACCCGTGGTGGAGGGGATCATGATCTTACACCGGGTACAGAATCACCTTTAAATCCTACTGAATTGGGATCGAGTGAGGTCTGGAAGAAGCTTGACTATACTGGTGGCTATCATGCTTTACAGGCTGGGGATGAAATTCTGGCTCCTTGCACTAAGGGTAGGACCCTTTCAGGATTTTTGAGGAATGGTCTTAAGCAAATTCTAGGGAAATCAAGCACTGCAAATGGTAACCGGGAGTTTCTGAAGAAGGTTACCTCCACCTCCGAGAGTAAACACATACACCTTCATGAATTTCTTCAATCAGGTGACACAGTAGGGCTATGTTTGCGAGCAGTAACCATGAAATTATCTTCTTACAGAGCATGGCCAAATATGCACGATAGTCGATTTGCTCTCTATAAGCTGCCTGTTAGGGTGACAAAGCCAGGTCACGAATATGCTGGTCTTTGGGGGGGAACTTTTGGTTGGCCTCCAGGAAAGCCATCTGAAGACAAGCCTGGAAAGGCACTTTTCTTTATCTTGATCTCTTACGAAGAATCTGAAGGGCAGCAATTACTAATAGGTACCAAGATATTAGAGGGCACGTCCTATGTCTTGCATCCTAATGGCTCGGCTATGTTTATCGTCAACACAGACCTACCATCAACAGATCCATTCCCATGGGATACCGATGAGGACTCGAATCACATCGATATTAAGCAATCCTTTGTGGGAGAAGGCATTGCCAATGGATACGGGTTTAGATATCCTGGTTCTAAACCAGGTTCGCTCTTTGTTATTCAAAATGGATTGCTGGTTTTCATATGGAAGGAGTCTAGGGCTGTGTTAACATTGCAGAGGCTCAACTTGGTTGATCTCTTGAGGAAAGGTGAAAGGATGCCGTCTTTGTCACCGGTGTCCAACTTTGCTTATCTGACCAAGACGTACTCCAATGTATTTTCTGGTTTTTCAAATTCCTCAAATGCACTATCTTCCGTGAGGTATGCTTACTGTGCTATTGCAATTTGTTTCCTTGTTTATCTACAAATTTTATTGCATTGGATTGCTAATAACTCTTTATGCAATTAAAATTTGTCTCCGCTGCAGGTTTAGAACATGAACTTTTCTGGTTGTGGATGACTTAATTAAGAAGAAACATGTGCGCTTTTCACCTATTTCAAGATTTGAGAACAGTTTTATTTCTCAGCTGAACAAACAATTCCATCATTTCATATTCTTAAGATTAGCCTGTTAGAATATTGGCTTCATATGGCCAATTCTGACCATAGGATGTAGGGCATAGGGGTTGATGAGCATATTGGTATATTGGATTCAGACTTTCACATAATAACTCACAATATTAGTTTCTTAATGTTAAGAAGAAAACACATGAATGACTGATTGACTGTTAAAGATGGTCTTAATTTCTTCTCACCTTGATTCCAGAAATGTGGAGAGGAAAGTGCTTTGGAATGTTTCTTTTATCGTGGAGAGCAAACAATATTTGTTTTACTTAACGTCCCAGAACATGCAGAAATCTTTAGTTGACTGTTTCATTTGCTATTTAAGTTCATGTTTTACAACTCAACAAGTACTGTTGCTACTGTCAACAACTAAAATAGATATAGAGATTCTTCACTTCTTTAAGATAATGATAGATGTTCCTTGGAATTTCCCTTTTACCTAATTTACGAGGTATATGGGGTTTTCCCTGATGATATAGAGCTATCATGAATCATGCTTAGTGTTCATCAAAATTGAAGGAATAATCTAATTCCAAATATAGATGGCACTTTAGGTGCAATGACAGAATAGAGTCTCAAATGGACTTGTTAAAGGTGCATGTGTTCAAAATATGCAAAGATAATCTAGATTCCTTTTATTGTTGTAAATACAAGTCATTGTTAACTATTCCATATATGGAAAATGAAAAGTGCAATGTTTACCCTGTGAATGTCCAGTGGAAAAAAGTTTCTGCAGCTGAAAAATTTTGTTTTTTGTTTCTTGTTTCTGGTTTCTTTGGGTGATAATTTAGGTATTATTGAACCCACACACTGTTTTGTTTAAATATGTGTGCGAGGAAAAGGAAAATTTGATTTTAACATGGTGCAATGGCCGATGCCCTTGTTCTCAGTATAAGTACTTTGTAGTTTCTGATTCCATGTATCATTTCATTTTGCATTCATATTTGTGAATTCATGATTTCTGCGGAACACGCATGTGTATCTCTGACTGGTAGAACTATTTCAGGACCGTATGATGGCACCTACAAGCCTGGTGCCATTGTTTGCTCAAAATACATTATTTCCTCCCTGCCCGTTGTGCCATACAGATCCAACGTATATATTCTTGGATGATCTTCTGCTGAACAAAGATGGTTGTCACTTTGATGCAAGAGGTTCAATGTATCATTTGATTCTAGTACCATGCATTGGACAGCAAACTTGGCAAGGTCATCATCGCGGAAATGTAAAACCTTGCTTTGTCTGCCTGCAAAATAAACAACCAGATAGTAATGAGTAGTACCACTTTCTTGAGCGATGGTACTCATGCAATTGGGTGAGAATTCAGGAATTTATTTTGTAGCTGTTTTCATGTGGGTTGAAGCCTTTCAAAATGTAAGTGAATGAACCAATCTCTACTGCATTTAACCAGGATGTGGATACATTTGAGTTAAATCTACGTGTCATCAAGTTTTGTTGTTTGTGTCAATTTTTTTGTGGTACTGTGTTTCCTAAGTCCTAATCTCGGGAATGGATAGGATGCAGCTCAGCTGTGATGCGAGATGTTGTTTTTGTGATGTGTTAATTTTATTTTTTTGTAAATGATTTTTTGTCAGACATCACAAAATATATCTCCGAAACATAATGGAGTATGTTCCCTACATCACAAAACTATTCTGCACCTGCAGTCAAGTAGTTAGTCTGTATGCTAACTTTATTGATTTATTTTACCAGCAACTAATAAATATGGCATACGCGACTATGCATGGTATCATTTTGTGTAAGAATAAAGAGTGAATTTTCAGGCACAAATGTAAACGGATATGATTTACTAGTTGGGAAGCAACAAAGATAAGATACAATGATGAGGTAGAATTGATGAGGGCCATCATTCATCATCATCAATTCATCATTCATCATTTCCTCCGAAAGCTAATTAATTAGGCGGCGGCGCCACTCAACTAGTCAGCGCCTACAAGTACATGATGTGTGCCGTGTGCCATATATACATACTGGCATTGGGGGGTTGTCGTAGAGATAATAATACCTAAATTAGCACCCACAAACCATCCACTTATAAGACTAACTAGCTAGTGGTAGAGATAAAAACATGAAGCAGCAGCAGCAGCCATATATAGCCCTATATATTAGCCCATATATATATATATATACACTACTATATTAGATATAGGAGCATCATGAGCATTAAGCAAACATATAGTATAGTAGTAGTATAGTATATAATTATAAACTAAGGTTCCACCAGCACGCACCATGGATGGTTTGTGGATGGTCGTCTGTGTTGGTGTTGGTTTTCCACAATTCCACTGCACGCACTCATCATCATGACATTTATAATGATGAATTGATGATGATTGATAACCGATGAGTGATGTGTTGGAATGTGGAATGTGGTTAGCTGCTTCCTCGTTCCTCCCTACAGCCTACTACAAATTAGCTACACTCATACTCCCCGTTCCTTTTTAGTTGTCTTTTTAGAAACTAAAAGGCGTTCCAAAACAGTTGTCATTTTATATAGTATTTATGTCATACTTTTCCAATATTAACCTTATCATTTCATAAATATTACTCATAGAATATTGTGCAATATCTCACCACTTCAATTTTATTTTTTTCTAGAGTAGGGGTAAAAGTAGAAAATTAATCAATAATGATGACATTCTTTGGTATGTGTGTGTTAACACCAAATTAAATTAAAGCCCAATAAATTGGCTTGTTCAACCCAATTAAATTAAATCCAGTCCGTCAAAAGCTCAAGAAGATTAAGCACGAAGATTAAGCATGGCGGAGTCAAAATGAACGGTTGAGGCCTTCACATCATAAGGCGGTTTCTGAAGCATAAATCAAGAGTGGACACCTTGAGTCAGTTGAATAGAGGCATGACATTGAACGGTTGAAGACTCACGCTCCTCCTATAAATATAAGATCCATTAGCAGCATGAGGCACCCTCAACACTTCAAAGAAGCCGCCTTTACATATCTTTTTTTCTTTTTTTTTTTGCTTTCTGTTTTCCTTTCCATTTATTTATCGCTTTCTGCAATTACATTATTTACCGCTTTCTTCAATTCTGTAATTGTTCCTTTGTTTATCGCTTTCCGTTCTTGTTTTATGTAAGCTTTCAGTTTTTTTCAATACAAGTTTCTTTCCCCGTTCTCCCTTTCCAAATTCCAGTTGTAATTCAGGGATTCGCTCCCAAGAAATTTCATGGTCAACAAATTGGCACGCCCAGTGGGACACAAAGTGGAAACCATATCCGCTTGAAAGAGATGTCTCTACAAGAGCAAATGTATGTTAGATCGTATGCTGCAGAATACGCCGGTGACACGGCGGTAAACACTAAACCATGGGGAATCATTCAGACCCCCACAGTTTCGGAGCAGATACGGCTATCAGTGACAGAATCGATGGCTGAATTCATGCCCCTATTTACCAAGCACCTCATGGATGCACTGCAGCCTGCTATGGCCGAACAGATCGGGAGAGTATGTAGTTCCATGCGTCTCCAGTGGGATGGAACTACTCTTATGAACGGCACGAATGTGCCGCCTAGTCTCCCGTGTCCAGGGCCGTCAGGCGGCCAGCAGAGGACTTGGGGAGCCACACCATGCCAGCAACCATCTTCAGAGTCTGGCGGCCTGGCAAGTGTTTTTCAGTTTCCTCATCAGGCTGTTCTTTCTTATACACCCACGGCATCGAGTGTGCCAAATCTCCAAGAAGTGACACCACCTGTGCCAATCTACGCATCACCAACCCCCACGGGCTGCGGGATGACCAACAGTGGCGTTAGTCTACCACCTTGCCAAACGGCACCACCAGTGCCGACCATGGCCTTAGTCCCTCATGTGGCGACCTTATCGCCAATATATGGGAATACATTCTCAATACCTACCACGAACCCTAGCTGGACACCTTCAACGCTAGGGGGCAACCACTTCAAAAGACTAAGAGTCCACATACAATTACGGTTCCAGACATGGAAATAACTGCCAGTACAATAGCACACATGCTGCCTGAAGTAAAAAAATATTTAATTGTGCAGGACTCCACTAGTCTTGCCCAACCAGCCGAGAAAGCGGCTCGCTTGTAAAAGTTCCTAGCGGAACAAAAAGAGAAGCATCCTCATACTCGCAGAATCCACTTGAAGGAAGTGAGGTTAAGTGAAAAGGACGACGAGCCCCCGGAAGTGGCGGTAGAAGAACTAATACAGACCGCCAGGCCATACACATGTGTGGCCTTTAAATCATCAAGACAAGAAGAGGCCAAGTCTAGGCCTGAAGAAGACCTCTTTGGTTTGAGTAAAGCAGAACAAGTGTTTGCTTCTCTACTCAAAGGTAATGCGATTAAGCTGCTTGAAGGGCGGAAGTTACTGGCGGCCGTGGACATTCATCGTCCATTGTTCTGTTTGCAAGCAGACCTCAATCTATTTCCAAGCATGCAAGATGGGGCATATGGTTTCATTTCAAATAATGGCCACAAAAATTGAGGCAATGAACCCAGGAGGAAGCAGACTCCTCCCATGGGGAGTGAGATCACAAAGTTAGCCTGGAAGATCCGCAAGAAAGGCATGAGGCCACCATGACCTCCAAGGCCTCCAAGCCGCCATGGCCTCTAAAGCGTCCAAGAGGCTGTATGACCTCTAAGGCCTTCAAGAGGCCGTGAGAGGCAGTCATGGCCTCAAAGACCTCTAAGAGGCTGTCGAGGCCTTTAAGGTCTCCAAGAGGCCACCACGACCTTCAAGAGGCCGTCATGGCATCTAAGGCCTTCAAGAGGCCGCCTTGGCCTCCAGGAGGTCGTCATGGCCTTTAAGGCATCCAAGAAGCCGCCATGGCCTTCAAGAGGCCGCATTGGCTTCCAAAAGGCCGTCATGCCCTCCAAGAGGCCGTCATGATCTCTAAGGCCTTCAAGAAGCCGCCTTGGCCTCCAAGAGGCCGTCATGACATCTAAGGCTTTCAAGTTGTCATGGCTTCTAAGGCCTTCAAGAGGCCGCCTTGCCCTTCAAGAAGCCGTCATGTCCTCTAAGGCGTTCAAGAGGCTGTCATTGTATAAGGCATCCAAGAGGCCGACATGGCTTCTAAGGCCTTTATGAGGCTGTCATGGCCTCTAAGGCATTCAAGAGGTCGCTATGGCTTCCAAGGCTTTCAAGAGGTCGCCTTGGCCTTTTGCAATGGCGGGGACTTGACGCGCTGCGGCTGGGCCATGAAGGCCGAGGCTGAGGCGGGCGACTAAGGCCCTCAGGCTCAGGCGACTGAAGTCGTCAGGCGCAGGTGACTGAGGCAGGCTGTATGGTGGTGGCTGAGCAGGCCGCATGATCATGATAGGCCAAACAGGCTGTATGGTTGGCTGAGCAGGCCGCATGATCGGCATAGTGCCTGAGCAGGCTGTATGATGGTGGCTGAGCAGGCCGCATGATCGGCTTAGCAAGCCGCATGGTTGGCTGAGTAGGCCGCATAATTTGCTGAGCAGGCCGCATGATCGGCAGAGCAGGCTGCATAATGCTAGGCTGAGTGGCGGCTGAAGGCTAAGAAGTGGCGGCTGGAGCCTGCATAGTGACGGCTGGCAATGCGAAGCTGGCGGCTGGAGGTGTGAAGCTGGTGGCTGGCGGTGTGAAGCTGGTGGCTGGCGATGCGAAGCTGGAGGCTGGCGACATGAAGCACGGTGGCTGGCGCCGCGAAGCTGGCGGCTGGCGGTGTGAAGCTGGCAGCTGGCGATGCGAAGCTGGAGGCTGGTGACACGAAGCTGGCGGCTGGTGACACGAAGCTCGCTGCTAAGGCGACGGGCGGCCGGCGGCGGCCTTCCTTCCTTTGGCGGCATAGCAACTTGAGTGGCGGCTGAGAGCATAGAGCGATGGACGTTCGGGTGACGGGGCTGAGCAATGCGAATGGCCGCTGGCGACGTGCGGATGGTGTCTGGCTTGATGTGAATGGCGGCTGGCGACGTGCGAATGGTGTTTGGAATGATGCGAATGGCGGCTACCCACGGGCAGCGACAGGCAACATGAAGAGGGCGGCTGACGACTCTCCGGGCGGCCAAGGACAGTGTTGAACAAATGCACGACGCCTAAAACAACAGGGGTGGCTGGCGACTCCAGACTGTCAAGATGACGACGGCGGCTGGGCAGCAAGTTGGGCTTGGCGGCTGGCGAGACGGTGGCTGCCAGTATCCGACAATACAAAGAGGGTGGTTGCGCGACACAAAGACGGTTGTGGACACGGGCAACTAATCATGGGCTTGCAAACGCAAATTCGGCGATGGAGGTGCTCCAACAAATGTGAATTTTTGTTTTTTTTTTAAAAGAAAAGATGAAAGAAACGCGCATAGTCTGTCTCAAAGCCAAATAGACAAACTGCGCGAGGGGGGCATTTGTTAACACCAAATTAAATTAAACCCAATTAATTGGCTTGTTCAACCCAATTAAATTAAATCCAGTCCGTCAAAAGCTCAAGAAGATTAAGCACGAAGACATGGTTCTTGGGCACCACAACATGAGGCAGTTCTCCAAGGGAAGACGGAGTCAAAATGAACGGTTGAGGCCTTCACATCATAAGGTGGTTTCTGAAGCATGAATCAAGAATGGACACCTTGAGTCAGTTGAATAGAGGCATGGCATTAAACGGTTGAAGACTCACACTCCTCCTATAAATATAAGATCTATTAGCAGCATGAGGCACCCTCAACACTTCAAAGAAGCCGCCTTTACATATCTTTTTTTTTTTTTTTTTTGCTTTCTATTTTCCTTTCCATTTATTTATCGCTTTCTGCAGTTACATTATTTACCGCTTTCTTCAATTCTGTAATTGTTCCTTTGTTTATCGCTTTCTGTTATTGTTTTATGTAAGCTTTAAGTTCTTTTCAATACAAGTTTCTTTCCCGTTCTTCCTTTCCAAATTCCAATTGTAACCTGAATTCACTCCCAAGAAATTTCACGGTCAACAGTGTGATTTTTGCTAAAACGTCATCTAATAAGGAACGGAGGGAGTATATCATCATTAATTGGATCATCATCATCATCCTCCTCCTCCTCACCAAATCCATATTGATACCTCTGCTACTTTAATTTACCTTTTTTGTTTTTCTCATCAGATCAGATTCATCCTTACTTATTATTACTATTATTACTACTACTCCTACCACGCACTTACCATCCGCTTTATTAATTCAGCACTTTCCATCCGCTTTATTAATTCATTCATAACATGGACAACCCCATACCTACATCCTATGGTATCTACCAATTAATATAATAGATCGATATATCCTTCATTCAATTAATTCTCTGATGATAAAAATAAAAAATCCGATACCTGCTACCTACTCATATGTCATGGAAGCGAAGGGATCGAGTCGTCCAAGTGATAGAAATAATGCCATATATGGAAGTATATAACTACGTATCTATTTAATGTCATGGAAATCTGCCATTCATACGAATATAATTTCGTTTAAATGTCAAAATTATTAAGTCAAACTATGTAGTAGTATATTAAATTGTTGTTGTAGTTTTTAAAACAGTTAAAAAAATTCATTAAATTAAAAAGTAATTTTTAAAAACTCCCTAAGCTATAACCAACAACAGTTGGCTTAAATGGATGGGGCTTTAGTCGCTTAAGCAAGGTCTCGGGTTCGAGCCTTGTGTATGCAAGAAAAACTGGTCTGGGAAAGGCGTCCTTAATTCCCCTTGCAGATCCTCAATGGATTAGTCTTAGGTCCAATGTGGCCTGTGGATACCCTGGTATTCACCTAAAAAGCTCCCTAAGCTATAGGTGTATGTTTGGCACGTAGAGTTATAACTACGGGCTGTAACTGCGAGCTGCATTTATGGGAAGTTATAGCTGTTGAGAGCTTTAGGAGTTGTAGTTATAAGTTTTTTCAAAAGTGTTCGGTACAAGTAATTGTAGCTATCATAAATTGTTATTTAAAAAAATTATTTAAATTTAGAAAGTAGCTTTCGAAAGCTTCCAAAAACTACCGAGCTTAGCTTCTGATTGGAGAACTTTTGGAGTTGCAATTCACAGCTAAAGCCTTCAAAATATAGTGTGCAGTAGCCCCGTTCTGCACACTAGTTTTTGAAGGCTTTAGCTGTGAATTGTAGCTCCGAAAAGCTCTCTGCACGCAACTTTTGGAAGCTTTGAGGAGTTTTAGCTTTTATTTCAAAACAATAGCCTCGTTCTACACACTAGCTTTTGAAGGTTTTAGCTATGAATTGCAGCTCCGAAAAGTTCTATAATCAGAATTTACCATGAGTAGCTTTTGGAAGCTTTTGAAAGCTTCTTTCCAATTTAATTAATTTTTCTCTTCAAATTACAATTTATGGCAACTACATCTACTTGTATCGAACACTTATGTCAAAACCGGTAGCTATAGCTCCCAACAGCTATAGCTACAGCTCTACGTGCAAAATAGATCCTACGTGCTAAACAGACCCTAAACTTCTTTCCACGGCTATAAACTTTAAAAGTTAGTATAAAAAAAAAAATTAGATTATTATTTTAACGTAAAATTTAAATATTCTCAAAACTTTCAAAACCCCAAAAACTAGATACGGAACAAATGTATTTCAGTATTTGTAGTGGTCTGATCTGTGATAGTAATGAATCAATATCCCATTAAAGATTTCTAACACCTTTTCTGTCCTTACCTTCTTTGGCCTTTACTCACACTTTTTTCCAATCTATATCTATATCTAAAGATATCCCACTAAAGACATATCAGTGAAATGTGCATCAAAAAGTGTGTAAATTGACACCAATACTATGGAGTTTACAAATGAGTGCTTCTATTATTAAAACTAAAAGCTGTTTTATGTATGAAAAGGTACCTCAATAACAAAGTGAAAATTACAACTCATGAATTATTGCGGTCCGGATTCGCTGTACTGGATTTAACAATTAACAAATTGGTCCTTAAAGTTTCAAAATTCATCAAAATAGTCCTATTTGTTTCAATTGGAAAAATTAGTCCTCTATGTTTGATTTTTTTTTTCTCCAATTTAGTCCTTATGACATAATAAATTTAATTAACATGTAATAAAGGATGATTAAGTCATTATTATATGAGTCCCACAATCCTTAATTAAATGGGTCAACTCATAACCCTTAATTTTATAATTTGAATAAAATAAATTTTTGATAAATGATTATTTTGTTTGAATAAAATTAGTTTTTAATAAAAGAGAATTTTATTTAAATAAAATAGTATTTTTTAATAAAAATGAGTTTTGATAAATGTTGGTGGATTGACCCATTTAATTAAGGATTATAGAACCGAATTAATGACGTAATTATTTTTCATTAGATATTAATTTGGTTGATTATGTCCAAAGGACCAAATTGAAGAAAACATCAAACTTAGGGATCAATTTTTCCAATTCAAACGAAGAGGACCATTTTGATGAATTTTAAAACTTAAAGGACTAAATTGTTAATTTTTCCATATAAGTAAGATGTGATAAATTTATATAAAATTTGGTATATTTATATTAATATATATTTATACTTCCTCCATTTTCTTTTATTTGCTACGGCCCCACTGCGCACACAGTCCAATGCACATTTTAAATCATTAATAACTCAAATTCGGTATATGTAAAAATTCTAAAAGTTCAATATTTAAAAACTACACAACGAGACGAATCTAACAATATCTCACTTGACTATATTTTAACTTGTATAATTATGATAAAACTTTAAGTAAAGGTCAGTGTATGAATAGTGTCAAATACACAAATGGGCTATTATAAGAAAACGGAGGAAGTATATGATAGTACGTTTGTACAAATTAGCTAGCATCCAACCAATTCGACTAAATGGACCGTTTTAGCAATTATGTTATCTGTCAAATTTGATTTTTTTTTTTTATTTGATTATTTTTTTTTGGCATTTTGTGATGTTTCCGCTCTACAGTCTTATGAAACTTCCATAACTTATGTAATGTTTTCAATGCATGTTTTTAGGCATTTATGCGATGTTTCTTAAATCTTCAATCACAATTTTATATTTTTTTGGTGACTCAATCACAATTTTATATTTATCCATCATTTTTTTAAAAATATGGTAATTGTTTCGTCCTGAATTACATCATAATTTTTTGCTATTTTTTTTAATATAATAAATGTAAATGTAAACAAAGACATATATAGTAGAATAATCTATATATATTAATATAAAACCATTAGTGAACAACATATCCTATATTTAATGTGGTGTCTCCATTTCAAATTTCTAATTTTTATGGATTTTTGCATTTTTAATTTATTAATTTAAGAGTTTCTCATTTATTATTTATTTATTCATTCTAGATTTTTAATTTTTTAAATATATGAAATTTTCTATTTATACGGAATCCCACAATATTGTTCACTTTTAAGAAGATTTGACATTTAAAATTTAAAAAGATTTGAAAGATTTTGAATTCTAAATTTATATAGAATTTCCAATTCCAATTTATATATTACATATAATTAAGGGGAAAGTAATAAAAAGGGCCATTACAAGGAGTCTATTCCACTTTTAGGCCATTATAAGTTGAATTTCCAGAATTAGGCCATTACAAACACATGTTGAATGAAATTAAGCCATAAGGATCAATTTGAAAATTAATTAATTCCCAACAACTTTTCCTTTCTTTCATTAAAACCCCAAGAAAGTTTGACTTTATTTACTCTAGTACTTTGTCAATATACTTAAGTTTTCACTATATAAATGACACCCAATGCGCTTGAAAATTGGTATCAGAGCCTAGATTTTATTGAAGAACATATTAATTATATTATTTATAATATTTTATTTCTTATTGGAGAAGATTTAATTATTTAATGGATTCAAATAATTTGAAACCCACGAGTTATTTCCAAATTTGGGAAATAAAAAATAGAAAATTCCAAAGGAATTTCTTGAACTTGTCCATGGGACAAGATATTATCAAAATCAGTTTCTTTCCTAAAAATGAGAGGAACGGACTGGAAAGAAATTGATCCGGATAGCTCTAAGTTATCAAAAGACTTAAGAGAAATCCAAAAGACGATTCAAGATTTTGGTAACCGGGTATTAATTATACCTGGGAAAATAGATAACTTGAATCAGACAACAGATGAGATCTTGAAAGTATTTCAAGACCTAAAGAAAGAAATTTTGAATCTGAAATTTGACATTTCGGATATCAAGAAAAGGCAGAAGGATATTCCTGGATCTTCCAAGAATAACCAAGTCAATATTAGAGATGCATTCGGACCAGTACAAGCATTACATCAAAAGGGTAAAGCAACTATGGTTCCAAAGCAGAAATCACAAGAAGAGCTTATGATCGATCTCCTGAAAACAGTCGAATGAGTGTTTCCAGGGCAGATCTATCAGATCTACAAGAATTAGCAGAATCATTTTCCCAACTTGGGATTATGGATCTGGTTAATGTAAAACCCAATGAAGTTCTTCAATTGGGTTATGCGGAAGGATCAGGATCCAACGTGACCCACGATGGACTGCCTGATGTCCCAATGAGAGAAAGTACAGACTTCTACATGAACAGGTATCCTGAGGTGCATCTCAATGCAAGACGAAACCCATGACGGAACCCAAGTAGAGCACCAGAATCCACACCGTGGGCCAAGACGATGTTACAACCATTAAATCCATATGGCATAACACTAAACCTCGACGTTATCGACTTCCGAAACATCGAAGACCTGATCGATGAATGGGTAGCTTCAATGAAGATTGCAGCAACCACCCTGGAACTCGATAAAGAAAACTTTGTCAGATTAATAGAGTTGAGTCTCGAAGGATCGGCAAAGCTGGGCTGGAAAAACTCCACGACTGCTTTAAAAGAGCAAATACTCGAGGGAGAATCCAAAAGCACAATCTGTGAAAGATTTGGCCTCTTATTCAAAACCCATTTTGTAGGAGATGGGTATTTTGAAGAACAGAGAACCGAAAAAATCAAGGTCTATACCCAAGCATTATTGGGTATGGAGTTAAGAAGTATTTGCGCAGTAGACGAATACATCTACTGGTTTCGTAAATACTATTTTCGGAGTGAAATGACAGCTGAAGTAGCATGTCCCATGTTCTTTGCAAAGATCTGCAACCCATGGAGAGAAATGTTGATCCAATCGTACACAGTACCCTCTGGTACAATGGAATCAATAGCTTGAAGAATGTCCTTCTTAAAGGATAAACTCAGAGAATGGTGACAACATGCAGCAGCCCAAAAGAACATCAAGATACTAAGAGGTAAAATAAAAAGAACTCCTCTTTGCTGTGAAAATAACGATTTTCCAACAATTATAGGAGAATCAGGAGAAAAGAGGAAAAAGAAGAAGAGTCGAGGCTCATACAATAGGAGTTTCAGAAGACCTCCATTCCGAAGAAGAAGAGCATGGTGGTCCAAGAGCAAGGCCAGATCATACAAAACTGGACAAAGAACGGGAACGACGAAGAGTTCATCCCAAGGTTCAACTAGCTCAGCAGCAAGGAGCACGGGGAGAACGACGTCCAAGAGAACATTCAGACGAGCCCATACCCGAGCCAACGAAAGTTTCAAGGACTGCAACTGTTGGAAGTGTGGAGCCAGAGGTCATATCTCACCCGATTGCCCTCAGAATCGTGAGGTACGAATGTAGGAAGCCACGGAGGATATCGTGGAAGCAGTCTACCATGGAAAGCTGGTACCAGTCTATCAGTTTGAGGACATCCCCTCGAATGAAAGCATCTACGAGGAAGAATTAAGAAGTGACTCGGACTCATATTCAGATGGATCTTCAACCGAATCTGACTGAAGAAGACAGGATTCAGACCACTGAAAACATGTCTGGATTCTTTTCAAGGATGACGATCTCGAATCGAACCATGGAAAGAATAATGCGACAAGATTCCAACCTCAGCCCATATGACGGATTCAGAATTGGCGGGATTGGACGAGTTCTTAACCAGATGGGACTCAACCAGAGAAGACATAACATCATCTACAAGGTAAGTGCAGGTGAGTTTGCAATTCCTATGGAACTTACTTGTAATGTTATGGATATGCAATTAATTCCTAAAGAAGAAATTCTTGAGGAATTAAGCAGAATGAAGGAGGAAATCGCCATTACTATGAAATGGATCCACATAGGAGCCATTGAAGTAGTAATTAAGGCAACCTTCAAAGAAGGCATTGATTCTGAATTACATCTATCAGTCACTGATAGAAGAATCAATAACCTTAGAGATGGTCTTCTTGGAACTATGGTAGGAAATTTATATGCTGGAAAATTAATGTTTGACATACATCCCAGAATTTCCTATAACTTAGCTGACCAAGATTTTAGTAGAGTTCTAACCCTTCATCAGGATTTTAAAAGAAAATATCTGATGAAAGAAGGGAACAGGCCATATTCTATAACTTATAGAATCTCTTATGCACTTTCCAATAGTCATCATTCTGACTTATTTCTCAGGAAAGAATATATAGAAATTCCTATAATTTTCAAGGAATTTGCTAAAGTCATGACTCCAAATCCTACCCAGATTCCTAGGTTAGGAGGAGTAGACATACAAATAAGAGATCATCCAATTCTAGACAGATCAACGAGTGCTAGAATTGAGTACGCAAGCCGTATGTCTTTTTCGGAAGACAGAATAATGGCATATAAAGGGAAGGAGTTCATCAAAGATCTAACTCCTCAATCCATTGGGGTAGATAATATAAAGATAAAATGCCCTGAAGGATGGAAAGAAATACGAGTAATATTCGACATCACTGAAAAGATTAACCGTTTTCCATGTGATGACTTATACTACTTGCAGCAGCCATCAATTGGAACCTATGAAGGAACAATTGAAATTGCAGGACACGAGATCAGAGTCTTAGGCACCGCCGGAAAAGACAATGGGGTTATGATTTTGGGATTAAGTTTTCTCGAAAATCATAAACCATGGGTAAGAAAGGATAATGGTATAGAATTTAATCTGAAGGGTCACACCATCAGAATTAAATGACAAGTCCATTCTCCATTTATATCTCAGTAGGGATAATATATGAAGAATATAAGTCAGAATATTTCGCAGCTTATATTGATTCAGGATCAGGTATTTGCACGGCAAAACCGAGAGTTTTCCCTAGCGAAGCTACGGAATCATTACCCATTATTGCAGGAAGAGATTTTTCCCAAAAAATCTTAGTACTAAATAAGGGTATTCGACAAGCCAATATCATGATTGGAGGAGCATTTGGTACACCTTGGTATAAGGTAAAAACGCATCCTATTTACTTTCATGACACAGGAGCGGATATTTTGTTAGGGAATAATTTTATACAATCCTTTACAAAATATGTTCAAGATAACAAAAGAAAATTTGTTAATATTTACCACAAGTTGTGGAAATGAGATACAGGTGTTGCGCAGGGAAAAGGCATTCAACAGGTTAATGCCTATATTATTTCGCAGCAAACGTGGTGATAATGATGCCAAACTAACCCATCCAAAAATATAGGATAAAAGAAAGTTTGGTAAGGCTTTGTTGTCTTTTAGACAGCAAGGATTTGATGAAGCTTCTATTGAGGAAATTATAAACCTCAAAAAGCAATGCAGGAAATGAAGTCATTAAATATAACTTCACTAGACATTGATGGGGAAACTAAATTGTCCCTCGAAAATGTCAAAAGACTTATCCAGAGAAACTTTAACGAGGATCCTCTGGCATGGTGGGATAAAAACAAGATCGAAGCTACTCTACAAGTAAAAGAACAATATAAATATGAGTATGTTCGATACAAACCCATCTTAATGAATATGCAGGATAAGAAAGATATGCAGCAAATTATCAAGGAGCATATTGATCTTAAACTCATCGAGCCTGGAGTCTCAGCTTATAGTAGCCCTGGATTCTTGGTAAGAAACCACGGTGAAATAAAGAGAGGTAAACCCAGGTTGGTAATAAACTATCAAGGTATTAACAAAATAATACAGTTTGATGGTTATTACATTCCGAGTAGAGAACACTTAATTGATTGCATTAAAGGTGCTAAAGTGTTTTCTAAATTTGATTGCAAATCTGGTTTCTATCAGATTAAGATGGAGAATGAGTCGAAGAAATTCACAGCATTCTCCACCCCACAAGGGCAATATATTTGGAATGTTATGCCAATGGGACTTTCTAATGCCCCTCAAATATTCCAAAGAAAGATGGATAATCTATTTAAGGATTATCTAGAGTTTATGTTCGTCTGACATTCTGATTGCATCTCGAAATATTAAAGAGCATGTTAAACATCTTGAAATATTTTCTGATGCATGTCACAGGGAAGGTCTAGTTCTCTCTGAGAAAAAGGCCACTATCGCTGCTAACAAAATTGAATTCTTAGGAGTTCAAATTGATGAAGCAGGAATAAAGTTACAGGAACACATTGTGGAGAAAATCCGCAATTTTCCTGATATATTAAAAGACAAGAAACAACTTCAGAGTTTCTTAGGAGTTGTAAATTTTGCGGGTAAGTTTATTAAAGACCTTGCAAAATATAGAAAGGATTTTAGACCACTCCTGAAAGAGACTGAAAACTCTAGATGGAAATGGGAAGAAATCCATACCAAGAGAATTCGTGAACTAAAGCAAGTCTGCAATAGCTTGCCAAAACTCGCGATACCTCAGGATGAGGATGAGCTGGTAGTCTACACAGACGCCAATGATTTTCGATGGGCAAGAGTGCTCATGAGAAAAACAACTACGGGTCAAGAACCTTGTAGATACACAGGAGGGTTGTTCACTGAACAACAAGCCAAACTTTGGCATATTAACGAGAAGGAATTCTTTGCAGTATGGAAAACATTTAAAAAATGGCCTTTATTCTTACTTGCAAAGAAATTTGTATTAAAAGTTGATAATACTAATGTTAGGGCTTTTTTAAAAAATAAACTTGAATCAAAAATTGAAAAAGCTCGTATTATCAGATGGCAAGCTGAATGTCAATATTATACTTATGATATTGATGTTATAAAATCTCATAAAAATATTCTTGCAGATTTCTTGACGAGAGATGGAAGCATTTGAAGCTGATTCCATCATTACGAGATTCAGGCACCTCAGAGAAAACCTAAAGGAGCTATCAAAGCATTTTGGACAGCTCGAGATCAATGCACGAGCAGCTGGCCAAATACAACAGAGCGATGTGGACATGGTCCGCAACAATATACGAACCTCCCATATAGCAATGACAACACTATGGGAAACAGTATTAGAGCCGATCAGGAAAGCGTCAGCTTCCCTGGTAAACAAAGAGAAATGTGCCCAAAAAGCTAAAGTGGTCACATATGAAGAAGCAGATTCAAGCACTGCTTCAAAGGAACCATTGTCGGATACCGACAAAAATGTTGAGCAAGAGGAAAGTCACATTTCCGAAAGCTCAAGTCAACCCACTGCCTCTGGGGTGAAAGAGGAAGAAATTAACCTTAGGCCAATGACAGGCACCTCTAAGGTTAATTCAGACGAGAAGGTCCTATCTACTGCCTGGCTGGACTACCAAGGAAAATGGGAACAACTGGTTTCCAAAAAGGGAATTAACCCTAGCAAAACAGTAATCGAGACATCCGGGAGATACAACAGGGTATGGATGCTCGAAGGATCGAAACCAGAAGAGGTTCGAAAGTGGTATGACTTTGGAGCATTAGCATCTGTTCATACTACATCACCAGGGTTTCCGGAAATCGAAAAACTTCCGGGATGGATAAGTAGTGTGGTGCACGAATCATGACAGAACAACCCGCACCTGCAAAGAGGAGATATTCTGGAGCTTAAGTTCATTTCAGCGGCACCAGAGATAGTCAGAAAAGGTTCTTATCCGGTCTTTCAATTTATTAAATTACAGAGACTTGATATGATTGCCTTCAACAGAGTTAAGTCTATGAATGAGAAGGCACCATTGGTATCTTCAATCAGCGAAGATGAAATCTCCACCCGACGAGCATGGGGATTCTGGGTCTGTCTCGCCGAGATGGAAAAGGTTAAATATCCGTTTAAAATATTCTCAAACAATTTAAATGGATCGTTCCTGGTTAATTCTTTAACAGGGAAAAGCACAGGGTTTGCTGAAACCTCATTCGAAAAGAAGAGGTTACTCATCTGGGAAAACAAGTTGCCAGCAACCGAGTCTACCAGAAAAAAGGCATGCAACATGATGCATGTTGGCCAATGGGATAACCACATATGCCCATATTGTGCAGAACAGGAGAAACCCCTATTCAGTACAAAGATCCGGGTAACCCAGAAAAAATCCGGACCTGAACAAGACAAAGGGAAGAAACGTCCAAAAAACTTTCACAAGCCAAAGTAAGATTAGCTGGATGTAAAAGAAAGAGAGGTGTCGGCAACACTCATAATTAAAAGCCGACAAAGAAGGGCAGAGTAGCTGGCAGAAAGTGGCCGACAAGAGAAGGTGGAAAGTTGACAAAAGCCACCTAACGCAATAATTCAAAAAAGGACAATAATGTAGCCGGTGGAAATTAAGGCCAAGTGACGAACGCAGTGACGTCACAAGGATTTAGAGGAAGATTGGAATCCGGGGCTGAAGTCCGCGGGCGCCTATAAATAAAGGAGTTTGAAGCAGATGGAAGGCATCGAAAATTCCTCCAAACTCTTCAAAATATTTGTAATATTTCTCTTTCTGCATATTTCCTTTCGAGTCTGTATAAGTATGGGGTATTTCCCTAGGAGTCTTGTATCCTCCATGAGGAACTAAGTGTCTGTCTTCTCCGTTAGGGGAAATTATGTTTAAATAATATTTTTAATATTTCTTCAGTAAAATCCAGGCTTCCAAATATCCCAAATTTCCTGATAATATAATTAAAACCCTTTATTCATATCTTGATACGTCCTAAGGTAGGAAACGAAATAGGACTGTGCTGTTTGTTGCTGAAGGAGCCAAGAATCGGTGAACCATCGGTCGCGGCTGCGTGGTTGGAGGAAGTCCGTAAAATCCCGGAGCTTAGGAAACCCGGCAGCAAGGCAGTCAAAGCCAAGGTATGAAGTTTAGTGCTTAATTTAATTATCGGAAGCATGATGGGCTGATATTGGACTAATGGTAATGAAGAAACTAAAATCTGGGGTCAAAATGAAATAAAGTAAAAGTTGGTAGGGTTAATTGAAGTTTGAAAAAGTCAAAATAGTCTAAATGGCCTTAATTTGGTCAAAGATGGTTTCTAATGACCTAAAATTGGAAATTGATTTCATAATGGCCCAAATGTGGAAATGGTGCCTTGTAATGGCCTAAAAAATTCATTTCCTCTATAATTAATATGTAAAATACTTCTCTATATTTAATATTTTTTACGGACCTACTTTTCACACAGTATATTTTAAATCATGAATAACTCAAGTTCAGTACAAGTAAAAATTCTAAAAGTTCGATGTTTAAAAACTACACGACGAGACGAATCTAACAAGATCTCACTTGGCTATATTTTAACTTGTATAATTATGATAAAACTTTAAGTGGAAGTCTATGTGTGAATAATAGCTCATTTATAAATGCCAACAACATTTGACTACTCATACGAAGTTGTCACGGCTTAATGGAGCAAAATTTGACCCTTTTTCATCTTGGTCTTATGCTATAATATTTATGGGCAAAATTTGAAGTTGTATTTGCATATATAAGGTTGCTTTCTTTGACCCTTTTGGCACAGGTAGGACTGAGCCAGCGTATCCTCCTAAATTTTGTAGCAGTGTTAACAATTAGTTATTCCTGGGAATGGTGATTGGGCACTCTGCTGAGCTGATTAATTTTCACTTGATTTTAATATACTAATTTTATATGTGCAGTAGCCAGATATGTGGTTATATTACCACACTGTTGTAATGATTTGGCCATGCATGTGTCTTGGATGCATTGTGCTGAGACTATCGGAATAGTGTGATTGGAAGTAATGCTTGATTTATTTTATTATATTTCTAAAAAAAAAGTAGTAATATGAAACTTATTTACATTTTATTACATTAAAAATTATACAAAATATTTATAATTATTAAGAAAATTTTGAAAATTCATATTATGTGAATAATTGGTTTACAATAAATTAACTATTTCCGTAAAAATATTATAAATAAAATAATGGGGTGTATAAAGAGTTATTGGAGTGCGGATATATCCATTATTAAATAAAGAATGAAAATTAAATTTATTTAATCTATTTTTTGAGGAAGAATTCATTAATATATGTCATTAATCTATGGTTTATCAGATTTACAATTGACTGAAGAACAAATACAAAATATAACTTTGTTAAAAATTAAAAAGTTAATTGCTGCAAATTCTATATGTAATACCCGAGAATTTTCCAACATAAAATAAATACAATAAATAAAATAAATAAATGTAGAGGAAATGAGAAATGGAATTTAAATTGAAAAGAAATCAAAGTTCCGAGAACCCGGGAAGCCGAAGACAACTTAATTAAATAAATGGTTACACGGGGACCCGACACCGATGGACTCAATAACTCGAGTCCAAATATAAATTAGTTCCGAATAAAATTAAGATAGGAAATCGGAGCCCGAAGATAGCCCGGAAATCAGAGTCCAAGAACATAGAGGGATAGAAGTCCGAAAGAGAGGAGGAAAGACCCGACGGATCGCACGACCCGGCCCAGACCGAAGTCCAGGCCAGGATGGCGCGGTCGCCGCGCGGTTTTAGAAGGGAGAGCGCGCCAAGTGCGCGCCAGACCCGACAGGCGAGACGTCCCGTGATTCTCTCGCCCGAACGCGGATTTTTCGACTTCGGTTGAACATCTTTCGACTCAAGACTCTTAGAGTCAGATCTTGGACGCCCTAGGTCTTAGTTAGCTATAAATAAACCCTCTTGGAAGCCCCAAGCACTTTGGAAACCCTACGAAATCTATCTACACGTCGAAACCCTAATCCCGGAGTCGTCGGAGGCACGAAGGCATTCGAAGACAGGGTTGGACGAAAATTTGGAGACCCTTGCTTTCGTGATAAGATCTTGTTCATTCCTTTCCATTAAAGATTCGAAAACGAATCCTAATTAAACCTCTTTTCTATTCTAAACCCCGATCCGGACGCGTTGAGGAAAAACGAAGGATCTCGGAGGGAGAACGAAGAACGTGGAAGCCACGCCTCCGATCATCGAGCCGAGACATCCATAGATCTGTAAGTTAACGCTTACACGGTTTTGGGAATAGTTAAAATATTTAAATCTAGAAACATTAATCAAAACTTTCGTAAATCTGTCAACATGTGATTCCTACCGGCGCAGCGATTTTGTCTAATTTTTCCGAACCCTTAAAGGTCTTCAAACGAGAAAACTTAAAACACAAAAAACGTTCCTATGACATAGGTCTATCTACTGTAAAAATTTCATAATTTTTCATCGTGTTTTAATATCCAAAAATGACCACGAACAGACCTGCCTTTGGTTTAGATCTTGAAACGGCGGCAGATTCTTTGTCCGAACTTGAGGTTGATTTTTGACTTAGATCTAGACCGATTCAGGATTGGTGCTAAACATAAGAGTTGTAGATCTATATGTTAAAAACACCTCCAAAAAATTTCAGAATTTTTCGTGATGATTTGATATATGAAATCCACCCGAAACCGAACTGCTAGGATGTGGATCTTGAAATTCTTGACAGAACTTAGGTCAGAACTTGACGACATTTTTGACTAGGGTTCTAGGCCGGTTTAGGTCTTTAGCCAAACATGAAAGTTGTAGACAAATGCCTTAAGAAGGTCTCTGTAAAATTTCGTTGAGTTTGGAGTTGATTTGCTATGGTAGATTACAATATCTTTAAACTGTGGTCTGCGAAATTCGGACAGATTTGTGTTTCTGCGAAAATTGACGTTTTGACATATTTCGGTATCTCGGATTGAAAAAGTTAAAACACGAAAGTTGTTCATCTCGACGTTTCTGAGTCAGTAGTGAAATTTCGGAATTTTTGGAATTAAATCTGAATTTAGACGAATTTTAGAGTAAACAGTGGTTTACCGGAAGTCAAATCTTGAAATCTTGTTGAAACATGAAATTAGCCTTTAAGGTTTAAATGATTGGGAATTCATTTGAAATAAAATACACATGAAATACGATGCTTGCCGAAGGGCAATTGAGATATAATGCTTGCCGAAAGGCAATTGAGATATAATGCTTTCCGAAAGGCAATTGAGATATAATGCTTGCCGAAAGGCAATTGTGATATAATGCTTACCGAAAGGCAATTGAAATATAATGCTTGCCGAAAGGCAATTGATATATAAAGCTTGCCGAGAGGCAATTGATAAATAAAGCTTGCCGAATGGCAATTGAGATATAAACTTGAAACCTGAGACATGAGATATGAAACTAGAAGACTCGAAAATTGTTCCTTTTAGATTATGCCTTAAAGTATGTCTTGCAATTGTTTTACTTTGCGAATTATATTTAGGATCTTAGGAAATCTCTATCTTTTAGTTATGCCATTTAATTATTGTTAGATAAATAAGTTAAATGATGTGGTGTTGCGTACATGTTTTCTCAAAATCTAAATAACGGCTTTGAAACCCCTTAATCATGTTTGTGTTAACTTACTCAGCAAGTTTTTGCTGACCAAACCATTTTTTTTTTCCTTTTTCTTTCAGAGTTGAGAATTATGCATTGTCATATGCATACATGGGAATTTTGGGAAGATATATTATTTGAAATTATTGTATTAGACTAGATCTTGCATGAACGGGACTGTTTAACCCGTATTCTGGCCGTGTTGGCTATATCTAATTTCCGCTGCATTATACATATATAATTATTATTTTCCGCTGCAACTTTGATGTATTATTTTTAAATTATATATGAATGGGCTGTTTGAATATTTTTAAAAACCATAGCCTTGCATCTCTTTAGTGAGCTCGGAGAAACCGTGTCTTGCTAGAGAGGTGTGGCGGTGACATCCCGACCTAGGTGACCAAAAACCGGGGTGTTACACTATAAGTTTGAACCTTTTATCTGGAATGCCGGTATCGGATGAAGTTTTAACGTATGAAACAGAGAATCTACTAATACTAGAAGAGTCATATTATAATAAGAAAAAAAAATGATGACAAGTCATACTAAGCTATTACCTTTTGTTGATTGATGAGCAAAGAATATTTATAATAAAATAATATCTGCAGTTGATAGTAGTGAGGGTGGATTCTTTTTTCTTTACGTGGTGGAACTGGCAATACATTTATCTGGAAACCATTATGTTCGGCCCTTCGTGGAGACGTGATATTATATTGCTTGTAACATCCAGTGGAATAGCATCACTACTTCTTCCAAGAGGTAGGACTGCACATTCTAGATTTGGTATTCAACTAGATTGTGATGAGAATTCTACCTACAAAAAAGTTACCACAAAAAATGATTTAACCTCTTTTCTAATGAATACAAAGTTCATTATTTGGGATGAAAATTCTTGATTGGTAGAATGATTATAAGCCCATCTGATTTAACCAAATTTCCCATTCGATTTCAGAGGAGAAAATTCTCACTCGTAGTTTGTTTAGCTATGACTATAAATAGAAGTCATTGTCAATCTTTAAAAAATGTTGAACTCTATCTTCCAGAATCGGTTTTTAGAGGGGACTCAAAGCATTAATATGCAATTAAGATGGATTAACTCAAGATACAATAAAAATATTGTCTACAGTGAAATTCATATATGCCAAAAAAATTGCAAAATGAATACTTCATGCATGTGATGGTAATGGGTAAAACTGGTATTGATTTTGAGATGTACAATCAGGTGTGACATTTCAAGATGATTTTCATATGAACTCTACGGGTCGACAATTGTTGAGATTATCTATACAAATATAAATTGTATCACTTCAAATCCAGATATTTTTAAAGATGTTGCTAGACTAGCCCCTACAAATGAGATATTAATACGATAAATGATTACATCATGGAACATATGTCTGCAAATGGATAGATATATCTCAATTCTAAAAATATTTGTCAAGATGATGAAAGTAAGTATATATAGTGACGATGAAATATTTTCACCGGAATATCAAAGTATGATCAAACTTTCAGGATTACCGAATCATGAAATAAAGTTGAAGGAGGGTTGCTGATAGCAGTCGTCTTGCCACAAAAATAAATATTTCCTACTCGAATAAAAATAAGATAGATAGCAGCGAGTAGGGTCGTCTCCTCAGGGATTGGATAGAAATATTAAACTTTGATTAGTTACAATAATATTAAGGGGGGTTTAGATTGAAACTAATTCTACTAAAAATAAAACAAAAGAGAATGAAAGAATAAAAATAGCTAAAGGGCGATGACCAGGAGAATACTGGAAAGTCGAAGAAATCAATCAAATAAAGGTACCTAGCTTAGGACTTGAACTCGCCGGATTGGAATTGGATTTATTGTTGATCATTGACAAATATTTCCTTAGCCTATTAAATAAATTAGTTATAGTCACTCGGCAACCGCTCCGTGACCAACTTTTCCTTACTTAATCGGTGAACAAGGCACGACCGTTATTCACTTCCCTAACCGAATTAAGATCCTAGGTACGACCATAGAAGTACTTATCCGATTGCACTAAATCCTAGAAAAGCCTAATTCAAATGGATGAACCTACCTACGCGGTGATTCTCTCAATTGATTCCATGATTGCCTAGAGTTTTATCGTCTAGTTGTTACCCAATTAGATTAAAGTGCAATTACACGGACACCAATCTAATCATAACAATATAACTCCTAAATCAATTAATTATGGGGCCCTTCACAACCAATCAACAAAGGAATTAATGGCGTGCAAACAGAAATCATGAAAATACTTAATATTCTAAGGAAAATAAGACATTCAAAACATGACGAGTCTCACAACGCAATCCAATCCCAACACGGGGTTCAATCCTAAGCTAGATAAAAGAAACTACTCACGAAACATGAAAACAAGAACAAAATATAAAATTGAATTCTTGACAAACTCAAAGTCCAAAAGAAAATAAAATTTCAAGGATCTCCAAGTCTCCAGGCAACGTGTCTCGTCTCCAGGCCAAGCCGATGCTATCCAGTATCCAAAGTCTGCTCCAAACAGCAGCAACAAGATGTATATATCTGTCTCCAAGCCCTCCAATTCGTCCACAGCAGCACCAGGAAGAGAGAAGCAAGAAATCCATCAAATACTCCAAGTTTCCTTCTTAAAAAATATATTTCCTTCTTTACAAATCCTTGCTCTATCTTTTGGAAATAAGTTTCCACCCTCAAGATGCTTCCCATGATCTCAAAATATCTTGTATTAAGCCTCCAAATCTGACCTCATCATCATCCAAGTCGCCTAGACACATAAGCAGACATGTTGGAAACACCTCAGCAACCACATAAGCACAGCAAAACTGACCACTCCTCTTGCGTATGGGCACACGATCTGAAACTTCTTCAAAATATCACCAATTTGATGTCTTTCTCAAGCCAAGCTCATTTTTGCTCCTACAATCCAAAACACTTTAATGAGACATCGAAATGGATCAATACTCATCAATCGACCATGTGGAATCATATAAAATATAAGCACAAAATGATGAATATCAATCCCCCCACACCTACTCCATGCTTGCCCTCAAGCATGCCATCAAGTCAAAACAAAGATACCACAAGTCAATATCAATCTTAATCATGCCAACAATTCAATTGTACAAGAAGTATGCCCAACAATGCTCTCACCGGATGGGGAATATATAAAAGTGCTCACTCACTCTCAAGTGTATAGGCTAAGTGTTTACGCTCAAAGCACATGAAAGAAAAACACCAATTCCATAAATTTGCACATCAATCAAATCAAACCACAATCATAAAGTAGCAACTAGCAATCAAAGGGTCTTTATTCAAGGTTATAACGGGGCCATGGTTGGGGTAGGAAAAGGGAAACAAAGGCTAAGGAACCGTGAATCAACTCAAGAGACTTGTTCATAAAAGGATCAAGTGCTAATCCATAAACTTCTCAAATATCCATCAAACATCAGAACAGAAGACAACAATAATCAAGAATCTTCTACCCCTCTCTCTTCTCTCTTTTTTTTTTCTTTCTTCTTTTATTTTATTTTATTTTATTTTTTTTGGGTAGGAGGAATTTCAATATCCGGCATTGCGGACGAAACTTCAACTCTTTTGTTCTTGACACCAGGTCATAGGAACAAGGCAAAAGCCTGCTACCTTTTTTTCTTTTTCTTTTTTTTTTTAAAAAAAGAGAAGAGGGGCAGCATATATCACTCTCGAACAAATAAAATACTTCATCAACAATGGCTCTAACAGCAACATTTCATCAATATGGCACTAATGATAAACAAGCCCAAGAGTTAATCCTCAATTCGGGTTCAAGCAGATAAGGTCTAAGAGAAATAAAAGGCTAACGGCTAAGGGGTTAGTGTTTAACAAAGAAAATGGATTATTAGGCTCAGAGGGGTTCACTAGTGGAAAAAAAATCTGGGTAGGCAAGTGTGTAAGGCCAATGGGGTAAAATCCTAGTGCCCAAATCATTTTGCTAGAATACTACAATATGAAGAGTTCACATGCATTTTTGTGCAAAGTCAGGAATGGTGCAATTCTCATGTTCCCACATCAAGAAAAATGAGCATGTAATAATGAAGAAAATAAGGCTCAAATCTCACCATACGGACATAATTAGCAAGCCAGGCATACCAACAGAGATAAGTGTAGGAAGCGACGTTCAATCCCCCCACACCTAAACTCGGCAGTGTCCTCAATGCCATAAAGAAATTATGAAGAAAAATGAAAGCAGGAAAGAAGAGAGCAATGAAGAATGCAAAAGAAAAAGTGTAAGGTAGAAGGGCATCCCTGAAAAGTGCATCATCGACCAGGAGGAACGTGCCCGAAGACGGTAGCAAGGGGGGATGTGCGGTGGCAGCAAGTGCACTGATGGATGTGCCTTGAACAATATCCTTGTGCGTGCCTATATGACCTGTAGCAGGCCCCCATCCCAAATTAATTAGCAAATTCAATGAGTAAATGGCTTGCGCGTGCCCACGCAACCTGTAGCCAAGCAAAAATCCCCAATTCTGCATTATCCAAGCTGGAGAACCAAGAATTTTCCATCTTCCTACAATAAACAAGTGAAATGTCATGATAGATCACCAAAAAAAAATTCGAAAGAAATAAAATATTAAAAACTTGGGTTGCCTCCCAAGAAGCGCCTTTCTTTAACGTCTTTGGCTAGACAACCAAATGCTTGATCACTCTATAACATCCACCAAAGCAGCACTCTCTTCATCTTGGGCACAAAATCCTTCAATGTATGGCTTGAGACGATGTTCATTAACAGTAAATGTTTTCTCTATCGTCAAGCTTTGAATCTCTACTGCACCATAGGGTAAAACATCAGTAACAACAAAAGGGCCAATCCATCTTGAACGAAACTTACGTGAGGAGAGTTTAAGCCTTGATTGGTACAACAACACTTTCTGCCCAACATTTTATTCTTTCCTAGAAATTCTTTGGTCATGAAATGTCTTTGTTTTCTCTCTTCCCAGGAAGGCATAATTCAAGTTTGAAGATAAAGGCTTTAATTCCAAATTAGGGGCCATCTCCAGTAACTTTTTACCGCAACATCGTCTCCAATTTCATCCAGGTGGTTGAGGAGTGCAGCTTCTAAGGGATCCTTTCTACTTTGTCGAAAAAAATTCTGCACACATTCATCAACTAAATCCACACTAAAACAATCATGAGATGCAACTGGATATTTCAAGGTGTCAAAAATATTGAATTGAATTTTCTCACCATCAAACTCCATAGTTAAAGTTCCCTGCCTCACATCAATTTTTGTTTGTGCGGTGCACATGAAAGGTCTTCCAAGTAAGACAGGGGAGGGATTTGGGGAGTTATCATCATGCATATCAAGCACATAAAAATCAACAGGAAAAATCAATCCATTCACTTGAACTAGGACATCTTCTATCATACCTTCGGGATAAGCATTTGTCCTATCGGCTAATTGAATTAAAATTCCCGTCTCTTTCAAGTGACCAATATTCAAATTTTTGAACACAGATAAAGGCATAACATTAATTGCAGCACCAAGATCCAACATAGCCTTTTTAATTTCTAACTTCCCAATTTTACAAGGAACTAAGAACATACCTGGGTCACCACACTTAGGTGGTAACTTACGTTGAAGCACTGCAGAGACGGCCTCTCCAGCAATTATTTTCTCATCACCTCGTAGCTTTTTCTTTTTCGTGCATAGCTCCTTGAGAAATTTGGCATAGCGTGGGACTTGCTGGATGGCGTCCAAGAGGGGGATGTTCAACTCAACTTTTTTGAAAATTTCCAGCATCTCATTTTGCTTGTTACTCTTTTGAGGTTCCATCAACCTGCTAGGGAAACGAGCATGATAAATAGATGATGGAATAGTTATCTCATTAAATTTATTTTGGGAAGAAAGTTTCTCATCCTTTTCAATTTCTTTCTCAATGGCCTTCTCATCTCTTTCCTTAGGCAGCACAGCTGATGGGCCTTCCAGTTCTTTCCCACCGCAACACATTATTGAACTTACATTGTGTGTCTCAGGTTGGGCAAGGAATTTTCCTTTCTCACGTTCTCTTTTCTCATGTATCTCCCTAGTCAGCTGGGCCATTTGATCTTCAAGATTTTTGATGCTTGTCTGTGTTTCCTCAGAAACTTCTTTAACTGGATTGTTTTCACGACTCCCAAATTGTTGGGTGTATTCAGCCGAGGTTTGAATAAATTCCCATGCTTCAGCTGGAGTTTTCTTCATCAAGGTTCCCCCACATGCGGAATCCATAAGCCTTCGTTCTATACAAGTAAGACCATCATAAAAATGTTGAATTAGTAAAGATTGAGGAATTTGATGATGGGGACACTTAGTAATTAATTTATTGAATCGCTCCCAATATTCATAAAGAGATTCTCCCTGAGCTTGTGTGATCCTACAAATTTCCTTGCGCAAGATGGATGCTCTAGAGGCTGGAAAGTACTTATCAAGAAACTTTTTATACAAATCAGCTCATGTCCTAATACTCCCAGCAGGTAGGTAGTAGAGCCATTCCTTAGCAGCATCGCGTAGGGAAAATGGGAAGGCTCGTAGTCTGAGCTGGTCGTCTGTGATGCCAGGGGGTTTCATCCTTGAGCACACCACATCAAATTCTTGTAAGTGCTTGTGTGGCTCCTCACCTGAAAGGCCATGAAAAATAGGAAGTAAGTGAATTAGCCCAGATTCCAGTACAAAATGGGTATCATCAGGTAAAGCAGGGAAAGTGATGCATAAATGTTGTTGCGCCAAGTTAGGCACAACCAACTCCTGGAGAGTGCGTTGTTCAACTGCCATAGATTCTTCAATAGATTAATTACCCTGTAAAAATTAGAACTAGGCAGAGAAAAAAATATTAGTAAATAATAATATTAATAATAGCAGCTAATCAAAAGCAAAATAATTCTATTGCCAATCCCCGGCAACGGCGCCAAAATTTGATAGCAGTCGTCTTGCCACAAAAATAAATATTTCCTACTCGAATAAAAATAAGATAGATAGCAGCGAGTAGGGTCGTCTCCTCAGGGATTGGATAGAAATATTAAACTTTGATTAGTTAAAATAATATTAAGGGGGGTTTAGATTGAAACTAATTCTACTAAAAATAAAATAAAAGAGAATGAAAGAATAAAAATAGCTAAAGGGCGATGACCAGGAGAATACTGGAAAGTCGAAGAAATCAATCAAATAAAGGTACCTAGCTTAGGACTTGAACTCGCCGGATTGGAGTTGGATTTATTGTTGATCATTGACAAATATTTCCTTAGCCTATTAAATAAATTAGTTATAGTAACTCGGCAACCGCTCCGTGACCAACTTTTCCTTACTTAATCGGTGAACAAGGCACGGCCGTTATTCACTTCCCTAACCGAATTAAGATCTTAGGTACGACCATAGAAGTACTTATCCGATTGCATTAAATCCTAGAAAAGCCTAATTCAAATGGATGAACCTACCTACGCGGTGATTCTCTCAATTGATTCCATGATTCCCTAGAGTTTTATCGTCTAGTTGTTACCCAATTAGATTAAAGTGCAATTACACGGACACCAATCTAATCATAACAATATAACTCCTAAATCAATTAATTATGGGGCCCTTCACAACCAATCAACAAAGGAATTAATGGCGTGCAAACAGAAATCATGAAAATACTTAATATTCTAAGGAAAATAAGACATTCAAAACATGACGAGTCTCACAACGCAATCCAATCCCAACACGGGGTTCAATCCTAAGCTAGATAAAAGAAACTACTCACGAAACATGAAAACAAGAACAAAATATAAAATTGAATTCTTGACAAACTCAAAGTCCAAAAGAAAATAAAACTTCAAGGATCTCCAAGTCTCCAGGCAACGTGTCTCGTCTCCAGGCCAAGCCGATGCTATCCAGTATCCAAAGTCTGCTCCAAACAGCAGCAACAAGATGTATATATCTGTCTCCAAGCCCTCCAATTCGTCCACAGCAGCACCAGGAAGAGAGAAGCAAGAAATCCATCAAATACTCCAAGTTTCCTTCTTAAAAAATATGTTTCCTTCTTTACAAATCCTTGCTCTATCTTTTGGAAATAAGTTTCCACCCTCAAGATGCTTCCCATGATCTCAAAATATCTTGTATTAAGCCTCCAAATCTGTCCTCATCATCATCCAAGTCGCCTAGACACATAAGCAGATAAGTTGGAAACACCTCAGCAACCACATAAGCACAGCAAAACTGACCACTCATCTTGCGTATGGGCACACGACCTGAAACTTCTTCAAAATATCACCAATTTGATGTCTTTCTCAAGCCAAGCTCATTTTTGCTCCTACAATCCAAAACACTTTAATGAGACATCAAAATGGATCAATACTCATCAGTCGACCATGTGGAATCATATAAAATATAAGCACAAAATGATGAATATCAGTTGCATAGTCATGTTTCTTAGGAATATAGATTCATCAAATAAATTATGCAATGGAAGCACGTTGATAGTAAACAAGATGCGGAGCCATACAATTAAGGCAAAATAATCTTGTGAAACCATGAAAGTTGAAACTTCTTGATAGAATGATTATAAGCCTATTGGATTTAACCAAATTCCCATTCGATTTTAAAGGAGAAAATTCTCACTTTGTTTTAAAGTGATTATAAACAAAATTCAATGTCAATCTTTAAAGAATGTTGAACTCCATTTTTCAAAGCCAATTTTTAGCTTTGAACAATTATATATTGTGATATCTCATGTCACTAGCAAGAGAGGAATCAAAGTATTAATATTTAATTAAGATGGATTAACTCAAGTACTACAAGAAATGTTGTTTACAATGAAATTTATATATAAAAGAAAATTGCAATATGGATAATTGATGTAGGTGATGGTAGAAATGGTATTGATCTTGGAGATGTAGTCAGATGTGACATTTCCGAATAATATTCTTACAAACACTACATGTGATTCTATATAAGCATTTTTTTAGTGTACATATACAAATATAAACTGTATTACTTCATATATAGACATTTTTAAAGATATGTGTTATACTAGCCCCTTCCAATGAGATGGGTTGATACAATTAATGATTACATCATGTAATGTCTGTCTGCAAATAAAAATGTATATCTCAGTTCTAAAAATATTTGTCAAGATAATGAAAGCATGGATAATGACTGAAATATTTTCGTCAGAATATCTAAACACGATCAAGTTTTCTGAAATACTGAATTATAAAATAAAGTTGAATGAGGGTTGTATAGTAATTCTTTTTAGTTATATAGATCCATCAAATAAATTATGCAATGGAAGCAGGTTGATAGTAACCAAGATACGAAACCATATAATTGAGGTTAAACTAATTTTGGGAAAACCATGAAAGTAGAAAATTGTTGATTGGTAGAATGATTATGAGCCCATCTGATTTAACCAAATTCTCCATTCGATTTCAGATGAGACAATTCTCATTCCCAGTTTGTTTTGCTATGAATGTAAAGAAAAGTCAATGTCAATCATTTAAGAAGGTTGAACTCTATCTTCGGAAACCAGTTTTTAGCAATAAACAGTTATATGTTGCGATATCTCGTGTCACTAGCAAGATTAGACTCAGAGTATTAATATTTAGTTAAGATGGATTAATTCAGAATACAACAAGAAACGTTGTTTACAGTGAAATTTTCAGCAAATTGTAAGAAAAATTTTCATATCATGCTTAATACTTATTTAAATTTATTTAATTTTAAATAAAATGAAAATTAAATAAAATATAATTTTATTATTTATTTTTATTGATCTGCTAGGTTTGTACGGGACAAGCAACAAGAAGACGGTTTAATATGATTTATCTATTAGTTTTAAAAATAATTAAACTATAATTATCATATATTCTCTATTAGTTTCATATGATATAACTATATATTATATATAAAATATATAATTATACCCGTCGAGTCTCGACGGGTTAGTTACTAGTGTATAGTAGTTTTCATAAATGAGTCAAAATATCCCGATATATAGTAGTGTTCAATTCACCGCAATAACGTGATGCAAAAAAAATTCACCGCAATAACGCTTTAAAAACATCACATTTGGAATAGTGTCAAATCTGCAACAACATATCCTATTTCCCAATTTAGTAGTATGTACTATCTCTTTTTTTCTTTAATATGAAACCGATTTATTGTTCATGCAATTCAAGAATATTTTTAGCATTTAATAATTTAAAATATAGAATTTTTTTTTTTAAAAAAAATCACTTAACTATATCTTTCTATAGTTTCTGTGTTTTCTTAAAATAATTTTATTTAAGGAAAAAAAACAAGATAATTTCCATGTTTTCTTAAAATATAATACTATATATATTATTATTAGTGTTTTTATTTACATAAATATTAATTAATAGTACTAGCTTTTTTGACCCGCGCGTTGTGCACGGGCTTGTTGCTTTCTTTCTTATTATGATGATAGAAATAATAATTTTTAATTGGATGAACAAAATAAATACGTAGAAGTTTAGAGTTTAGAATTTAGAATTCATAATGAATGATAGTTTTAAATTGTGATAGTTTTGAGTAATGGTTTAAAGTTTAGAGTTCGAAAGTTAAAAGTTGAGGATGAATAGAGTTTAGAGTTTAACAACGAGTTCAGAATTTCATTATTAAAATAGAAAATATTTATTATTTATCAAGATAATAGCATGTTAACTATCTAATTCAGCTGGCTTTCCATCTTTTAGAATTATAAATTCAAGCACTTCAGCCACCAATGGTGGATAGTCTTTTCTCAAATATTTAAACAATATACTATATGTGAAGGAATCAGGTTGAATTTCTTGATCGAACAATTCATTGTACAATTCGAAAACATCCTGGTGATAGTACACATTCATTAAAATAGTGTATGTGTATTTATTAATATTCATTTCATTTGTATTTCAGAAAGCAGCTTATAACCTTCAATGTAGATATGATGTTTTTAGGCATTTATGTGATGTTTCTTACTTCAATCACAATTTTATATTTATCCATCATTTTTCTAAAATATGGTAATTGTTTCGTCCTGGATTACATCATAATTTTTAGCTATTCTTTTAATCTAATAAATGTAAATGTAAATCTCCATAACATTTAAACATGTAAACAAAGACATATATAGTAGAATAATGTATAGTAGTGTTCATAAATGAGTCAAAATATCGTGATATATAGTAGTGTCCAATTCACCGCAATAACGCTTTAAAAACATCACCTTTGGCATAGTGTCAAATCTGCAACAACGTATCGTAGTTCCCATTTTACTATATGTACTATCTCTTTTTTTCTTTAACCGATCCATTGTTCATGCAATTCAAGAATATTTTTAGCATTTAATAATTTAAAATATAGATAATTTTTTAAATAAAAAAAATCGCTTAACTATATCTTTCTATAGTTTCCGTGCTTTCTTAAAATAATTTTATTTAAGGAAAAAAAAACAAGATAATTTCCACGTTTTCTTAAAATATAATACTATATATATAATTATTATTTTTTATTATATAAATATTAATTAATAGTATAAGGTTTTGTTCAGATTTTGTTCGATGATGTCCAGGTCCGTGTGTGTTACCTTAGCTTTGTGGTGTAAAATAGGAAATGACCATCATGTACTTGCCCAATGCCCATTATATATATTCTGCATGCCTATGCCTATGCCTCCAATTTTCTAGTAATTAACCTCGACCGGCGATAGTAAGTAATAGTCGTCACTAGGTTCCTAATTGACTCCATTATACAATATCTCCTTCTTCACTAGTCGTCTATTCTTGCCGTTAAATTTACATGAGATCCTACTACTTACTATAATTAAGCTAGCTTGCTAGCTAAGAGATTATAGTATATTGAAGTTGAAGCCACCCTCTACAATAGAGTTATTATCCATACTCTTCATAATATGGATATCCATAGGTGCTTCGAGAAAGAGTCGATTGTGATACCAATTAAATGCAATCAAATAAAAAGGAAAGTGGATCTGTCAAAATCCCTCATTAATGATGTAATTGTGGGAATGATTTGTAACTTCCAGTTATGGACGATGTCAATCCAGTTATGAACGATGTGCTACAGGGAAAATTAAGCACATATGTTATATTCGACAGGAATAGAAACTGGCAGGGATTTCCACAAAGCATGTACAACATTTTATACGAAGAAAACAACATCAATGATACATAGACAGAACATTATCTGGACAAGGTCATAGCATCAATTTTACAGATTAAACATATACTGAACATTATCATCATTATGCATACCATTACTGTACGACCTTAGAGCATTAGCTACTCGAGTTCATAGCACAATGTACAGTGTTCGGAAGCAGGCTCAAATTTGTAACCTCCCACAATTCCTTCCATTATTTTCCACGATTTCTGGTATATTCAATTTGTAACATTTCCCACAATTCCTCCCATTACTTTTCACGATTCCAGAAATATTCAATTTGTAACCTCCAAATAATATCAATTAATAAAACTTTAAAAAGGAAATGATATAATAAAATTCACTACCATATTGGGCAAAACTCAAAAAATATCACAATGTATACATCAAAAAAAACATGTCTAGAGGATACAAACTCATTCGCACCCTCTATATATCTAGCTACGCGAAAATTAGGATAGAATGGCAAATTGGCAATTTGCTTTACTGGAGATTTTTTTTTTGGCGGAACAAATTAAAATTGTAATACATAGAGAAGAGATAATGGAAGAAACATAATTTACTTAACGCTAGAGGGTTTAATTGGATAACGGATATGATGGTTGACCCGACCCGCCAAATGGCACTTTTGTATGGCCTACATGTAATGTCAAAGTGTATAGTAGGATTGGTCCTCAATATCTTCATATGACTAATTAGATTGGAATTTTAAAAACTTAGAGAACTACAAGAAGCAAGAATAATGAAAATGATGAATTTACTAAAAACAATCAAGATAAAGAACTAATTCAAATATTTCCCCATTACATACAAATAGTAATTTCCTCGGTATAAATTTTGAATTTCTTGTCAAAACCCAAACCCAAGAGTGAGATATCATGCCACCACCGAACACCAAGGATGTTCAGTAATTATTTGTGTTTAATTAAGAAATTTCACCAAAATAATTTCATTGTACGTAGTACGAGGATATTTGGGAGAAAAAAAAAAATTCTTTCATTAACTATGAATATAATCTGCAGAAAATTCTATGCATAAACTTAATCATATACTCCGTCCGTTTTAACTTATTTGCTCCGGTTTCAAAGTTGATACTATTTATTAAGTAACGTTGATTCAACTTTTTAATCCAGTTGTGTATTGTGCGAGGGGAATGGTCACTAGATTGAAGGGGTGATTGGTTCCATTGGAGTGTGATATAGTGCATAAATTGTGATATATTTTTATGTTTAATTGACAAGCTAATGATTTAATTGGTAGAAATTCTGCAATTATTTACTAAAAACAATAATTTTGAGTATAATTGTTAAATTGTGATCTCATTCTATGATTCTATACGTTTAATGTATTTTGTGTTGAGATTGCATGTTTTTAGGTGTTTTTAACAAGCCTAAGGCCAAATGGACCAAGAAGAAGTCGATTGGAGCTTTAAAACTCGGAAAACGGAAGAAAAATGATGAAAACACTCCGGAACGCGAGCCCAGCGCGCGGTGAAGGTCGAACGCGCGGACAGCGTGCGATCTCACGAAGTGGCGCGCTCTTGGCGCGGTTTTGACGAAAAACGCGCAGCGAGCGCGCGGGTCCGCAGGCGCGTTTTTGGGTTTAGCATATTTGGCCATAAATAGCTCGTTTCTTGGCCAATTTGGGAGTTCCACCTATGAAAAAGCTCAGAATTTCGTTTTCCATCTCCATATCTTATTCTTCATATATTTTTCATTCATCATCCGGATAAAAAGCGCGCCCTAGGGCTGGATGCCCAAGTCTTGCTGAATCTTGGGATATCGCGCAAATCTTCTGGTTGATTCATATTTTCTGCAAACTAGTCTATAAATAACACGACTTCAAGCCAATTGAAGGGTTCCGAATCATTCGGTTCCACATTCATTATTCTACCATCTTTCATCCATCATCCAAGCAAGAGAGAAGAGGAGAAGAAGGCAACCCATTGCAGATCTGACAAGAATCCTACATTGGCGTTCCTTCACCAGACTACGTTTTCTATCTTTATTACTTTATGTCTTTGTGTGAACATGTCAGGCTAAACCCACCGTTTGGGGAGACCTAGATTTGGATATTGTTGATTTTGCTTTTGTTATATGAATTTCGTTAATTTAATGTTAATCTGTTCAATTATTATTGGTGTTTGGTGAGACCGACAGAAGATCTGAACTAGGGCTTTATATTTTTTAAGTGATTGAGAAATACCTAATCAAAATATAATTGGCAGATTAATTGTAATAATTTGTAGCTTGACAAAGTGCAAAATCCGTTAGAACCAATTTAGGATAATCACTAGCCGGAGGAATTGCATGTCATTAAAACCGAGAGGTTTCTAAATTGTGGTTATTCTGAATAGGCATTAAATTGATTAAAAATCGGATTTTTATAAACAATTTACAAATTTATCAACAATTGAAAGATCTATGGATCCCCATTCATCATATGGCATATTAAATCTCTCTTACTCTTTGTTTGGTTGATTGGAATTTTTATTACTTTATTTTAATTAATTGCTTTTAGGATTTTAGATAAATCAACTATTCAAACATTTTAATTTTATTCGCTACTTGAATTTAATAGATTATAGCAATTCCCCGTTCCCTGTGGATTCGACCCAGTTTCACCGGTTTATTACTTGGACCGTACACTACGGGTTGTGTTAGAAAATATTCCACACACCAGAGTGGCATAGAATCTTGTTGTTGAACTCCATGCAGTGGCGGACACAAGGGGCTTGGGGGGGGGGGGGGGGGGCGCCGCCCCTTCAGTTCCAAGTTTGTCATTAATTTTTTATAGAGCTATGTTAATTTTTGTTATGGTAGAAAATATTTTTATGCAATTTTGCCCCTCCGAGCTCAAACTTTGTCATTAATTTTTTATATGGTTGTATGAATTTTAGCTATAATAGAATAGATTTTTTGTAATTTACCTGCAATAGAGAAAACGAACGGGAAAAAGAAGGTAACATATTTCTTTGTTGGTGAGTTTTCTATCAGACATATATGTTCTTCAATATTGTGCATGTTTTACCGGCTTATGATATTAGCTAGCATTGGTCCTACCTATTACGACTACTACGGTTCAAATATTGTTAAATACTATCTTTTTTGCATTGAAGTTTAGTAAGAGAGATTGCGTAACAAAATGGGAAATGATTTTCTTTAGTGACTTCTTAGTATTTTACATTGAAAATTAAAATGTTTTATAAAGTTTTCAAAAAATATCAACTGGTAGTTTACAATTGCCGTACATAATATAAAAATTAAATATTTATAATGAATTTTCTATATAAAAATATCTTTTATTATATTATTTACTGCGAGAAAAAAAATCCATAACTCGCGCCCCCCACCCCCCCCACCCCCGTTCTAAGACTCTGCGTCCGCCACTGACTCCATGGCATTTGGAATGGTATCCAGCGACTCCGACACCACGCGATTGATAGTACCTACTGCTTCTCGAATTCACAAGAAGCTCTTCAGCTTATTGAGAAGGACGTTTCGATGAATCATTGGTTGTTCCCATTTATCAAAAATATTAGGGATGCCTTATCTCATTGGCCTGATATTCGTTGGTATCATATCTTGATGGAGGGAAATTTTGTTGCGGATTTGCCTGCTAAGCGGGTTGCTCGATCGGTAAACTTTTTTTCACTATTTGGGCCTTCCGCCAGATGATATTCGTTCATTCTTGCACGCTGATTTGGCGGGCACTTGCTTTCCTAGATATTAATAATTTGGTTGGCTGTAGTTTTTTCTCTCCCTTCACTCCCTTGCTGTAGTTTTTGGTAGTTTCTTCTTTGCCTAACTTCGGCATTTTTTATCCAAAAAATCTTTTAGTCCAGTTATATAAAATAAAATATAGTCAAGTGAGTAATTATTTTTTTTTTAATTTATAAAATATAAGACCATGAATAAATATTTTAACATAAAAAAGACTATCTATAACTCAAAAGAGATCAACGACCTACGTAGTCCTTTTGTTATCACCAAAATAAAAAGAAAAAATGTATAATTAAATTGGGTGGTAAAAAAATAAATGGGTTGTTCATCTATGAACATGCTTCCCTTAGATGGGTGTTTTTCCATCTATGAAGAGGCCTACCTTAGATGACCATGGGTGTCTTTCATCTATGAAGAGGCCTACCTTAGATGACCTTAGATGAGGCCTACCTTAGATGACTCTAGACGGATGTTTTTTCATCTACAAATAGGCCTGCCGATGTTTTCCATCTATGAAGAGGCCTGCCTTAGATGATCCTAGATGGGTGTTTTCATCTATGAAGTGGCCTGCCTTAGATGACTCTGGATGGGCATTTATCATCTATGAAGTGGCCTGCCTTAGATGACTCTGGATGGACATTTTTCATCTATGAATAGGCTAGCCTTAGATGACTCTATAGATGGATGTTTTCCATCTATTGATAGGCCTGCCTTAGATGACTCCCTAGATGGGTGTTTTCATCTATGAATATGCATGGTATAGATGACTCTCTAGATGGGTGAAAATTTGATTGGTAAAAAAGACAAATAGAAGAGTTGGCCCTTCATAGAGATGCCAGCATGAACCATGCCAACGGACGGATAGAAGTGAAATTCATGAGCCTCACCAAGTGATAGGAGCAAAGATGGCACCCATAAGCCTTGCCAACCAAAGGAACAAAAAAATGACACCATGAGCACTGACAAGTGGTGGAAAAGAGTATGATGATAAGGTTAACCATGAGCAGGGCCAAGTGTTGGTAACAAAGATGGTAGCAAAACTAATGACTCCAACGGACCTCTAGGTGAGAAGTGCAAAGTGGTCGGCCTGGCAACGAGCAAGTCACATGGGGCAGGCTAAGGCGCTAGAAACCGTAGAACTAGCACGTCACTAAAAAACGGTTTTTAAAGGGCCTAGGTCATGGGAATGGCGGTTCTCCCAAGGCAGTCATGGAGTTGGCAGTTCTCCCCAGGCATTGCATCACCTCCTATAAATACCAAGCAAGGAAGCAGAGGCAGGGAGACACAATCAACACCACAGCAGAAGCTGCTTTTTATTTTATCTTAGTTTTAGCAGTAGCATAGTTCGTAGTTGGTAGATCTTAGTTGTTAGAAAATAGTTCTTGTAATCGAAAGTGGACAATTCCTGTTCATTGTTTTCTTAAACTTTTTTGAAGGCGCAATCCAACGAAAGAGTTTTATTCAAATTCTGTCGTCTTAGCCTGTAAAAGGCTTACTATTTGTTGTTATCCGAATTCACAGCGATAACAAATTGGCGACCACAGTGGGAGAAAATTGAAACGTCTACCATAGATCAATTATCAAATTTGGAAAGTTTGGATAGCTTGGTGTTAAGATCACGAGTGATATCCCGGATAAATATGTCCACGCCAAGAACATCCACTAACACTACTACTGGTGGAATTCCGCCACCACCTGTGCCGCCCACGACAGGGCATAATACTGCCAGTATCAATGTTGTACCAATGGACTTAATACCAAATCTGATGAATCAATTTACAGAATTATTGGACAACCGTTTGGCGGCTATGCGGAATGAGTTATCTGCTCAAGCCTCACCCCAGGGATTTGTTGCTCAAGGGCCGTCGGCGGCCAATATGGGCAACTTCCCACCCAGAACAACAAATGGCCTACCCTTAGGGCAAGGCCAGATGCTCACTCCACTCCCAGTTTTGCCAACTTTTGCCGTGGGAGAGGTGCAATCACAAAACTATGATAGGCAGGAAGCCAGTAACAACAGGGGCAAGCGGCCGGCAGCGACGTATCCTAACAATATCCCATTGGGAGGACAACCTGCTTTTGTCCCTACCAGTGTGGAGAATTATCTAGCGGATACATCTCCAATCCGGCCAATGGGAGAGCTAGGTGGAAATCAGGAACCATGGAGGCCACTTATGGCCAATCCGTCAGGTCCCAACAACCATTACACACCTCCCATGGTACATACGCACCAAAACCTAGGGATGCCAGTCGATGGCTATAATCCCAATCCTAATATACCAGCCCCTCCACAAGGCCCTCCCATTGATCCTGATATTTTAGCAGATATGTTGCGAGATCAATTTGGTCTCAACGTGAGGCCAACTGGTCGGATGGCTTATCAGAAGCCATACCCCGAGGCCATTACCCGTGATCATCCCCTTCCTAGGGGTTTCAGGGTGCCTGACTTTGCTACCTTCTCAGGCGAAGACGACTCGTCTACTATTGAACACATAGGGCGGTTTACAGCCCAGTTAGGAGAAAATGCAAGAAACCCCTACTACAAAATGCAGTTATTCTCTTTATCACTAACTAAGACCGCATTTTCGTGGTTCGCCAACTTACCTCCTGGCCACTTCAGAACGTGGGAAGACATGGAGGGGGCATTCCACACTCGTTTCTTCAACCCAGTACCAACAGTGTCAGTTACTGACATAGTGGATGCCAAACAGTTGCCCAAGGAAACTGTCATAGCTTTCATAGAAAGGGTGAGACGGTTGAAGTCACGTTGCTCAACCGCATTAGATGACTCTGAAATGACCAAGATCGTGGTTAGAAATATGGCACCCACTTATAGAAAGCAGTTAACTGCCCACGACATCCCAGATCTTTCATCACTAGCCTCAAAAGCGGTTCGCCTGGAAACATTATTTAAGGACGAGGAGTCTGCCAATCACCCTAGAAAATATAACCGACCCATTTCGAACATTGAAGTACTTGAATACTCAGATATGGAGATTGACGACGAAATGTCTGGTGTGGAGATCGCCGGCGTAGAGGTAGCTGAGCAAGCGGTAGCAGAACTAGTGAAAGGGAAGCCCTTCCCTTGCCCTAAACTTCAACCCAATGCCACCAAAACTATCTCAGAGGCAAAAGCGCCCCAGAAAAATGGCACCAATGAGGAGCCAATGTTTGATGTAAGCAAGGCCGATGAGATTTTTGATGTCCTCCTCAAGGAAGGACAACTGCGGCTCCCTAGAGGCCAGCGTTTGGCCACTGCGGAAGAAATCAAAGGAAGAAGTTATTGCAAAATGCATAACTCCTTCACACATACTACGGCCCAATGCCATCACTTTAAGCTGGAAATAAACAAGGCCTTACGCACTGGCCGCTTGAAATTTTTCCAGATGGGAGTAGACGAAGAACCTTTTCCGCCAATCACCACAGCGATGGTGCAAGCGGGACCATCTGAAGCTGTCAGGCCTGAACAAGGTCCATTAGGCACTAAACAAGCTCGCCCACAACAGGGTGAGAGTCATACACATCCTTCCGGGTACACCAGACGGTTTCCACCACTAAATAATGTGGTAGGGAGAAATCCCAGTGGTGATGAGCGAAATGTTCGGCAATACCATGGGCCATCTAGGTGGCACGATCGTGGTCGGTCCGATGAAAGAGGCAGGGGAAGATACGGTTGGTCACATAGATATACCAGGAGCCGGACTCCACCTACCCTCCAGCCACATCGTGGACCAATTGCACAGACGTGGACATACCCTGATGGAACCTACGAGGTTCAAATCATTAATGGAGCAATGGTTTGGAAAAAGCCCACACGAAGGCCACCTATGGCCTACGACAATACATGGATAAACAATGCCCCTCCTCCTCCAGTGGATGTGGATCCCAGGTTCCCAGGAATGACGCGGACACAAATACGCAGGGCCAAAAGGCAGTATGCGGCAACCCATAGGGGTAGCAGTAGTTCGACGATAAGTGCTCCTATACTCCCTACAAAGACCCCTTTGTCAATGTGGGGCCTAAATGGCCCATGTCGCAAGGAGAGAGATGCAAAAGGAAAGGAAATTGCTGCCAACCATGGCAAATCTACTTTGTTAGATAACTCTGATAGGGCGGGTGTCCAAGCCGAACCTCAAACGGCTGATGCTACTGCCTCTAATCCTTCGGGTGAACTTAAAGAAGGGGCATGGGTGACAGAAGGCCTCCAGTGTGCATATTGCCAAAGGGTGAACAAAGTCCCATACGATTTGGAGGACGACCTCGCCCAAACACAATTTGGGGATTTTACTCCAGAGGAATTAGATGCCTTAATGGTCGAGGAGGGGCAGACTGGAAATACTGTCACGCAGGAAGACCACGAGTCGCCCAAAAAACAGAAATGCGACGAATCCGCACCAAATGCATTGATGCAGGAAAATGAGGCATCTAAAGATGATACTGTCGTGGCAATGACCATTAACATGGCACAGGTTAATGTACCAGAACTGGAGGTTGAACAGGACAATGCCAGTGTCAAGTCTTTAGAAGAACCTGTGTGGGCTCACATCCATGCCGCATATGATGATGAAGAGCCAGAGGTAATGTGTGAGGACGTTCCTCCCATAATCTTTGAACCACTACCCATAGATGCTCCACGACATCTCAAGCCATTGTACGTCCAAGCCCACATCAACGGGAGAAGGTTCAACAGGGTGTTCGTGGACAATGGGGCGGTTTACAACATCATACCACTTACCACGCTCAAGAAGATCGGAAGACCAAAGAGGACCTAGTGGAAGCTGATTTAGAGTTGGCAGGGTTCAATGGGCACACTACCAAACCATTGGGCATGCTGACTGCACAACTTGGCGTCGGGCCCAAGGTCGTATCAACTGTTCTGTTCGTAGTGGATACCCCCACCACGTATTCGGCACTACTTGGTCGTGACTGGATTCACACTGCTAAGTGCGTCCCCTCCACCCTACACCAAAAACTCTTGTTCTGGGAGGGCTCAGAAGTGATCACCGTCAATGCTCATCAGAATCCATTCCGGGGATACATCGGCAACAGTACAAGCGATGCCGTACTCTATGAATCTGCTATACCACCAATTAGCATGAGTGGTATCGTCAGTGCATGCCCCATGCCTAACTGCAAGTTAACAAGGCAGGGGTATGTTTTCTATTAGTTAGTGTGATCTGTAAGTGGCTCGATAGCCAGAAATATTAATTTCTGCGAAAATAATTGTATATGTCGAGTCTAATTAATGAAGTTATTATTTCCGATTCATTGCCAGTTATTTCTTTAAATTCATGCCAAGAGGGGACTGAACTTAAAAACTATGTGTATGAATGGCCAGAGTTATTAGAGAAACCTGAGCCAACAGTGTATGCGCAAGACCCATTGGTTGAGTTTAACATTGGCAATGAGGAGAAACAACGACCAATAATGGTCAGTGGTTTACTGACAAGAGACCAACAAGATGAATTGGCACAATTAGTGGCAAAACATCAGGATTGCCTTGCTTGGGATTATACTGATATGCCAGGGCTGGATAGGAAACTAATAGAACATCGTCTCCCTATTAAGCCCAATTATCGACCGGTAAAACAAGCTCCTAGACGTTTTAACCCCGAATTGATGCCTAAGATTACTGAAGAAATTAAAAAGTTGTTGGATGCCAAATTCATCCGGCCTTGTAGATATGCCGAGTGGCTGTCTAATATCGTCCCTGTTACCAAGAAGAATGGTAAAATGAGAGTCTGTATAGACTTTAGGGACTTGAACTTGGCCACACCCAAGGACGAGTATACCATGCCCATTGCTGACATGTTGATTGATGCAGCAGCTGGCCATAAAATCTTATCCTTAATGGACGGCTATGCTGGATATAATCAGATTAACCTGGCTGAAGAGGACATTGCCAAGACAGCATTCAGATGTCCTGGAGCTATAGGAATATATGAGTGGGTGGTAATGCCTTTCGGTTTGAAAAATGCCGGAGCAACCTACCAAAGGGCAATGAACACCATATTCCATGATTTAATTGGCAAAACTTTGGAAGTATATATTGATGATGTAATCATCAAATCATCAGAGTTTAGCCAACATCTAGTAGACCTAGAGGAAGCATTTGTCAGAATGAGGAAATATAACCTTAAAATGAATCCTACGAAATGTGCCTTTGGGGTGTCGGCTGGCAATTTCTTGGGTTTTCTCATTCATCAACGAGGGATAGAGGTTGATGCAAATAAAGCTAAGGCTATCATCAACATTCCTCCACCCCGAACAATTAAAGAAGTACAAAGCTTATTGGGAAAGGTTAATTACCTTAGAAGGTTCATAGCCAACGCTGCTGGTAAAATGAAACCTCTAACAAAGTTGCTTAAAGGAAAAACAGGACCTAACATTGAATGGGGTCCTGAGCAAGATCAAGCCCTAGAAGTGATCAAGACATCACTCATCAACCCTCCTGTTCTTGTACCGCCTAGGCCAGACAAAAGACTAAAACTTTATTTGGCTTCATCTGATGTAGCCATTGGCTGCTTATTGGCACAAGATTGGGATGATGGAAAAGAAAGGGCCATATATTATCTGAGCAAAACATTAGCAGGGCCCGAGTTGAATTATCATTTTGTGGAGAAACTATGTTTCTCCTTGGTGTATGCTTGCACAAAACTCGAACACTATATCCTGCCTAGGGACACTGACGTAGTGACTAAGCACAACATTATTAAATTTTTACTTAAGAGACCTCGAATGAAAGGTCGATTATTGGATTGGGCGGTGAAATTAACCCCATTTTCCTTAAATCACGTTCCTATCACAGCCATAAAGGGACAAGTGGTGGCAGAATTCTTGGCCGACCATTCCGTCGACCTCAATGAGGAATGGGATTTGGAAATTGAATGTGTAGGCACAGCACCATGGGTCTTATACTTCGATGGCTCTGCAACTAATACTCGAGCAGGGGCTGGAGTTAGTATTTATGGTCCCAATCGACAAAAGATTAAAGTCTATATAGAATTGGGACCAATGACTAATAATTCAGCAGAATACGAAGCCCTCATTTTAGGGTTGAAAACATTGATTATGAGGAAGGCCCAAGCCGTGATTATTAAGGGAGATTCGCAATTAGTTATCAACCAAGTGCTCGGGGCCTATGGTTGTAAGAATTCCACCCTGATGGGATATCAAAACCGGGTTCATGACTTACTAGCTAAAATAGCAGATGTTACGTTCGAACAAATCTCACGTGACGAAAATGAAGAAGCCAATCGCTTGGCCCAGCTCGCCTCAAAGTATCGCCCTAAAGGGGAGATCAATGAACTAACAACCCCCATGCTTAGGGGTGAGGAGCCCCACGAAGGGAATGGGACATCTCGCGTAGAGGGGAGCCTAAGGGAGGTAGATAGTCCCATACCTGATGAGTTAGGTAGTATGGCACCCGGGGGGGCAACCCTCATTCCGCCACAAAATGACGATACTGTGGCACCCGGGGGGCAACTCTACTTCCTCCACTAAACAATGACACTATGGCACTGCCGCCATCTGATTGGAGATCAGAGATCATTGCTTATTTTAAAAATCCTCAGACTGACGATAAGAAACTTAAGGCCAAGGCTTTAAGGTTTATCCTTATTGGGGAAGATCTGTATAAGCGAACAGTTGAAGATGTTCTCTTGTTATGTTTAGGGCCAACAGAAGCAAAGAAAGTTATGGCAGAGGTCCACGAGGGCATTTGCGGGGCTCATAGAGCAGGCCTGAACATGCGATGGACTATCCATAGGTATGGATACTATTGGCCCACCATATACGAGGATTGTATTAAATACGCCCAAGGATGTGAGGCATGCCAGAGGCATGCCAACCTCAGACACATCCCGGTGTGTGATTTAAACTACATGATCAAACCATGGCCCTTTAAATCTTGGGCCATCGATGTCATAGGAATGATCCATCCACCTTCCAGCAAAGGGCATAAATTTATTATCGTAGCTGCAGATTATTTTACTAAGTGGGTGGAGGCCATTCCCTTGAAGTCAGTAGCACAAAAGGATGTTATTGATTTCATCGACTCACATATTATCCATCGGTATGGGATACCCCACTCCATTACCACCGATAGGGGGACAGTGTTTGTTGGGGAGCAATTCACTAGTTACATATCCTCATTTAAAATCAAGCTTTACCACTCGTCCCCATATTATCCCCAGGCAAATGGCCAAGCTGAGTCGGCCAATAAGATCTTAATTAATATTGTCAAAAAAATGATTGAAGACAAGCCAAGGAAATGGCATGAAAATTTGTCTACGGCCTTATGGGCTTGTCGAAACACCAAAAGTACTGCCACGGGATTCACTCCATATAGGCTAACTTATGGCCAAGATGCAGTACTACCCATGGAAGTCACAGTGCCTAGTAGTCGTACCATGAATGTGGAGATAGTTCCCAGTGATGTTCATGAAACTATGCTTATGAGGGAACTTGAACAAACTAGTTCTGACCGATTAAAAGCAATTGATAATATGGAAAGAGAAGCCCAACGAAGGGCTCGGTATTACAATAAGTGGGTTAGAGCCAATCCATTTCATGTAGGTGATTTAGTTTGGAAAACTGTTTTGCCATTACAAAAGAAAAACGACGAAATGGGGAAATGGTCTCCCAATTGGGAAGGACCTTACATCATCCAAACTGATCTTGGAAATGGTGCATATGCACTTATTAACAAGGATGGAAAACAAAAGCATGAGAGCATAAATGCTCGTTATTTGAAAAAATACTTCCCATCGTATTGGGAAGTAAATACAGAATGAAGGTGATCAATGGAACCGACGAACAACCCTGGGAATAGGATGTTCGTCGGTTAGAGCCTGAAGCTGCGGAAGCAAGTCTTCCCAGTTTGTCTGGAATTCCTTAACCTCTTTTTGGTATGTGTGACATTGTTGGGTGAGATCCTCGATTACTTCAGTGAGAGTGTTTTGAAAGTCCAAGAAAGGCCGAATAAGAACGCCCAAATCATCGTGCTCATCAAAATAGCCTATGATGTCTTCTAATTGACGTTTCTGTCGATTGAGCAGATGCTCAGCTTCGTGGCATCTGTCAACATCCTCCACTGCCCGAGTATAGTCTAGCTGAAGCCGTTCCAAGTAGTCCAAGCATCGGTCCAGAGTTCGCTTCCCTCGAATGGAAAATGACAGACTGGTGACCATATCAGAGAGAAGAATTTCTAGGTCATCCGCGTTATCTCCATCAGGATGGTTGCCCACAAGGAATGGTTGGAGTTGCCCCAGCCAATTATCAGGGGTAACAGCTTGTGGCACTGTAGACATTATCGTATATGTAATGTTGAGTAGTGAAAAGCAAAGGTTATAGAGCAGAGTAAGACTGCTAGAGGAAGTGGGCCGTCTTTTATATGGATCTCGCTGCGAAACGATGCCGAAAACTCTTTCAACCCTAACAACCTTGCTGACCAATACATGGTTGGGCGCAAGAGTAGGAACTGAATCCTTAGTCTGTTAGATTGATATGTACGTGGCTGATGGGATTGTTACTGTTATTAAGCCAAGATTTTTGTTCTGTTTATAAGGAATTCAGTTTTTGTTTCGATTATTTGCTAAAGCTAAAAATAGCTATACACGTATTCCTGGAGTATTAGAGCAACAATGAAAAATTATAAATCCAGATAGAATAATGGTAAATATAAAATATTATTGCCAAAAGCCGGAGTACAAAAGAGAGGCCAATAAAAGAGATAAAGGCAAAAGGAAAAATCATAAGAAGGCCTAGTAAAGTGCCCCTGGTCCTATTTTCATCGTTGGCTCTTCCTCGAATAAATCGTCCAGTCGGCGCAGTAATTTTTCCCAAGTGATCTGATACTCAAGCTTGTTTGCTTCGTTAGCCCCAATGGAAGTGGCGATCTCATGAAGATCCTTTTCGGCCGTTGTAAGCAGGGTGGCATATGGATCAAGATTGAGATCTAATTCATTATCCCTCCAATCTACGATCTGAACGAAGCGATTTAGGGATGCAACTGATTTTTTCAATTCTTCCTCGGCCTCTGTATAATGGGCCAATGCTGCTTCGAGGAAAGGGTAATCGTCACACACCCTGGTTAAGAAATCAATCGTCCTTTCCAGAGTTCTCTTTCCCTTAAGTGAAAACTTCAAGGTGGCATCAATGTCCATGAGCAAGACTTCAAGACGCCGCGCATCATCACCCCGAGGATGTTGGTTCACTAAGAGGGGCTGGAGAACTTCTGCCCAGTTGTCAACCCTAATTCTGCCTGACATGACGAGAAGATGGCGATGTTTGAAAGTACTTCGAATTGTGACCTGTATCGGGAACTTATATAGGGGCGAGGGAACGAACCCGGTGAAGTTTGTCTAGCGGAATATGGGGTTTTATGGTTGGAACAACATGAGAAATATCTGGCCAGATGATTTGCCAAATAAACAAAATCAATTTTGTTGTTCCTCAGAGTTTGAGATGTAAGCCTTTTTATCGGGAATGTATTCTCTAATTGGTGCCAACTACTTTTTCCTTTGTTTAAAAAAAAAAAAGAAAAAGGAAAAGAGTGGTGCTAACAAAGATTATTCATGAAAGATGTCAAATGTACGATGCATATAAAAGTTGCATATCCATATAGTATTGTCAAAATAGGAAAAGAAAACCAAAGGAAAAAAGTGCCTATCGCGGCAAAGACCTCAAGGTCTCGATGACATCATCCCATATCTTGGAAAGACTTTCCATGTTTTCCCATGCCGAGGCTTGACTAGTTTTTTTGATAGATTTAAACCTCCTGTCTTCAGTGGCCAGACTGTCAGCTAACATGGTAGATTTTCCTTCTTCCTCCTGGCGTTGCCCGACAATCCCTTGATGTTCAGCCTCCAACAATTCCAATTCCTTCTTTTTCTGTTGAATCTTTTCTCCCACTGCTGCTTCTTGAAGGCGCAACGCCTGGACACGAGAAGTTGAGGCTTGAAGTTCGTTCTTCAAAGTGGCAAGATGAGAAGGGGGAGCCAAAGTGTCCACCCGGTCACACTCCGCCGCGATCGGAGGCACCACTACACGAAGATGAGCGATATCTCGCATGACTCCTTCGACCAAGTTGATCTTGTTACCAGCCATCACGCCCGGTACTAAATAGTCTGACAGTGCAATCTCCACCCGACAAAAATCGTCATATGTCACTTCACCTACTGACGTCCCAGTCAAACGCTCAATAAGCTCGGACAAGCTAGGAGGCCGCCGCCAAGAAGCTTCCTGCATACATCATACAGTGATAGTGATCAACATAGTCCATGAGCCAACCAATTAGCGAAAAATAAAGGGAAAGCGGTCACTACCTGGATTTTCGAGCTTACATTGGTTGTGACAACTGAAGGAGTATTATCTATGGGACCCGGAGCGTGAGTGGGGGGCTGCATCACAAGGATGATGTTGAGATCTAGTTGAAATTAAATTGTCTTGTATAGACGTAAATGAAAGCAGCCTACCTCGCTTGTTGATACTACGCCCATGCCAGGGTCAACAATACTCGATGTGGCAGATGGCAAAGCAGACGTATCCCTAAGACTAGCTACCATCGACCCAGGGTTAGTGATAGATGAGGAAGAAGTATTGATGATAGGTCTTGTTGCCTCATTGGCCGTTTGGGAGACAGCGGAACTAGGGTGAGCTACCTGTGAAAAATAAAATAGCGTGTATTAATACTTGACCTCAAGCTTGCAAGTGAATACGCACTATCAAAATACCTCTGCGACAGTGGGATTAGACACGGCTAGAGAGTCGATGTGGGCCTCCAAGGTTATTCCATGACCATCCATAACAATGTGACCTGAAGGCAGGGAGGGGTCACTCGGCCCAGAAGGAGAGACACCCACGCTTTCGTCGATTTGATTATCCACAATTGGGCCCATTAGTCGGTCTTGTTTATGTTTAGATCTCTTCTCCCTCACGGTCGGGTCCACCACCTGATCATGGTCATGCTTGGATTTTTGTTCCACTTCCCTTAACTCAGCCTACAAAAGGGAAGGTCAATTAGCGGCCCAGAATATATATATATATACATGTAAGAATAAGAAGTGGCGAATGTACCGAGTTGAGAGGGGAAAGAGGCGCATCATCGCCTGTCAGTGAATCAGTAGCTTGGCCAGCTGAATTGAATCTAGGACGAGGTCGATCAACTGTTGGATGGTCATGCCTATGTTTGGGCCTACGCTCCATCTCTATGTCATATGACTCGTCCTGTGCAAACAATTAATATATAACCAAAAAAATAAATGAAATCTCAGAAGATTGATTATGCATACCTCTGACTCCGGACGAGATGAGACTAGATCGTCATCGTCGTAAGTATTGGCCTGTATAAACATAAGGCCTAACAAAGTGAAACCAAGATACATATAACGAATACCCAGATAATAATAATGCAACAACCCTACCTCGCCACCCGAAGGAGGAGATGCTCGTGAGACAGGAGATTCATGAGAAGGGATTTGACTACCAGACGCCTGTTAATGTCAATACAGGATAAGTGAGCCTTTGACAAATAAGGAAGCAAAGCGAAGCAAAGCTTGAAGAGTAAAAGAGTGCTACCTGTTTAGCAGAAGCTGTTATAGAGGCTAGAGGAGGGTAAGTCGTCGGGCCATGAGATGGCTTAGGGAGGAATCTGCCTATAAGCATAAGAGTGCGGAGATTAATTAACAAGAGTACGAGTATCCATAGAGCTAATATATTGGCCGGTTACCTGAGAAAACGATGGGGGTGTTACTTGCACCCGTAGCCTTCTTACTAGGGGAAGATGATTGTGCATCCCCGGAGGCCTTTCGCTTTGTAGAAGATCGAAGTAATTTGGGACTTCCAGGTGATGCATCACTAGCGGTATTCTCAGCCCTTTTGGTCTTGTTGAACACTACTTCTTTGTCAGTACCCAGGGCTTTCAAATAATAATCAACGGGACGACCATGTTTACGCCAGAATTCCGACCACCAAACCGAAACCGTCGTAAGTGAACATGGATGTAGCTTAAAAGGAAGTATCGATCGCTGCGCCAAATAAGACTGCATCCGGACAGCATAGGAGGCTGCATCCTCGCGGCTGACTGAACCTTCACTAGTCTTCTGGGGGGAAAGATTGGCCAGAGTAAGTTCAGTAGGAATGCCTTGGCAACACCCAATTTGGCGGGCAAAGCACTGGGGCATGTATGGTTCTGCAGTCACCCATATCTTGGGTGTCGTAAACCTACTAGTCAGTAGATAGCGTGGCCGAGTGATAGAATCCCATGATACTGTATCTTCCCTAGTGAAAGGAAGGTCTTCGAAAGGGAATGATCGGGTCGTATCTGACCATAAGGGGAATGAAGCAAGGTGCATGCAGTGTTGATAGGGAAAAAAACCGATCATCCATCCGGGGTCGGAATAAAACTTCCCTAACTAAATCGCCTAGTTTCTGCCCATGAGATGTCGACTTCATTACAGTAGTTATGGGGGTATCTGATGAGTCCACAAGGAATTCTACCCGTTGCCCAAGAGGCACTCCAATGGCAAAATACAGCCTAAACCAAACCTCTAGAAACCATATAGGGCCACATACACTAGTGGATGAAACTACTTCGGCCCTAGTCTTCTCAACAAACTTATTAATCCCCTTGTATAGATCGGCCAAGAATAAAGAACCTAGGGCCACGCGCCCTCCAGATGCTAGAAAACAGGCCAGGTCGATATGATGTGAGAGAATGTATTTGTGGCCTGAGCAGAAAATGTACCGGTTTAGCCAACACAACAAGAAGGCAGCATGCTCGTTAGAGGAAACCGGAGAACCTGGCTCGCCTTGATTTTCAGCAATAAACCATCCGTATGGAGAACCTTTGTTCTTTTTAGTGCGGATAGTATGTGAAGGAGCATCACGAATATTGGCAGCATCTTGCCCAGCGACCGGAAGCCGAGCAAGTAACGCCACATCTAATAAGGTGGGACTCATCATGCCATGAGGGAATAGAAAACCATTTATTGATGAGTCCCAGAAGCACATCATGGTGGTGAGGAAACCTTCCCTAACCTCAACATGCTGTGTAGAAGATTTAATGGCATCGTAGATCCCCTGCTCACGCCATTGCCTTTCTGCAAATGGACGAACTCTTTCATACCATTTTCCATACTCCTCTACAACCGGGGGCAAAGATTTGATTCGCCCTCTTAGACATTCCAACTCGAGGGATTCCTTATGAGCTAAGATCCTCTTGGTATGATCAAGCAGACAGCCCGGTGCATCCCCCGCATCTGTAGGGGTAAGGAAAAATGGTCTGAGGATCTGCACTGTTGAGCCTGAACATTGTAAAGGTGGGTCGGGTGGAATATTTCCTCCTAACGACAACTCTGTAGCTGACCTCTTGGGGGCTACCTCAATCAAGAAAGGGAAAGGTGAACCTGACCCAATGGTGGCATCAACCATACCTGCAAGGTCATCCCAACAAATATGCATGAGTGATTTGGTTATGTGAAGCACATATATACGTACAATAAAACATAATATAATGCTAGGCCTGAATGACCATAATTATCAGATTGCCAAAAATACAGTGGACACATTGCTATTATATGTCAATAATCATACAGCAGTATGATAATGCTAATGGCATAAAAGGGCCTTATTATTCGGACCAGTTAATGGTGCCTGAGAAAGTATATTAGTCAATCGATGGCACTCACAATGCTTTACTCAAATGGACACAGAAGGCCTTGCAAAAAATCCATGACATACTCATAAAAACAAGTCGAAGGTCATGCCCATTTAAAACAGATGGCCAGGTTAGGGATGGTTGCATTAATTTCAGAACAACATTAAGGGAATTGAGCAAATGAAAACAACCTAACCAACTGTGGCCTAGAGTTTTAAAGCTTAAACTTTATCAACATTTACCAATCATCAAATTAATGCTTTAGTGAAAATGGTTACAGCCAAAAAATGGCATGGATAAATGGGGAATACCACTAGCCATCCAGTTGTTTATTCACAATTTGATAGATCAACATCTTTAACCAAACATGGTTTAACTAATTAGCTAAAGCAAAAATTCCCTACCCATTCAAGAGAATTAGGCCTACCTAAAGTACAACAGGTTGGGTAGTTCTGTGAATGTTATCGCTTAAATTCGGAAAGATCCCAGCATAAAAACACCTCCCTAGATAGATTAAGCTTGTTGTTAATTCAAGAAAGTGGTAGGGACAAGATGAATCTGTTAAAAGTGGTGAGGCTTAATTCGGAGAACAGATCTTGATTGAATTGACACTCCGAATCAGGGCTTATGCCCATCTATGATTAACAACAAGCTGTGTACTTATGCCCATCTATTAATTCACTAGTGTGACCTTGTCCCTACCAGTAAATAATTCCCACTTCCACAATGGGATCTTGATTACTCCCAACTCCGTAAGTGATGCAAAAATTCACTAGGCCAATTTACTCAAAATTGAAAACAACCTAACAGTATTGTGGCATTGTGTTGTGGGAGTCCTTTAAAATATGGTGTACTCAAATCCTCAGCAATAGTATATAGCAATCATGATGAGAACAAAGCAATAATTGAAACATGTTCTCAAGATGAAAAATTATTTACACATTGTTCCATCAGAACAATATCCTCTCCATATTCCCTGTTCAGTTGATGAAAACATGATTACACTCCCAACAGGATAAATAAATCTATCTGTGGACAACCCATTAAGCGGATCAATTATTATCCACTTGAATCCATTAAAATGTCCATCTGCCCATTCAAGAAAAATTTGCTGAGCATGGTTTAAGAGGACATAAGGATCAATTTTGTCTCCAAACTGTCCATTTGCCAACGTTATTGATGAATTTCATTAAATGGTGAAGCCAGACAAGTGCAATTGTGTTTTAAATGGCCAAACAAGTGCAATCATGTTTAAGTTAAGTTATCATCTGAGTAAGGAATTACATAAACAAAGGGGAAAAAGGATTTGATTGAACCTGGAATATCAACGGCAGAAAGTCAAGCCTGTGCAAGGGGCGATTTCGGCGTTCGGGTCTTCGACAATTAGTGTAAAAGCTGGAGAGAAGCCATTCAATTCTATCAATAAATGAAGACAAAGACAATAGGGCAAGTCGTCCTCCAGATTCAATTCTGTCTATATTACAAATTAATTTACTCTCCAGGGATCAAATAAATTGCTGAAAAGCAATGTATTAAAAAAGAAAAAGGGAAAAAACAATATCCTTCACTTTGTGGGAAAAGGCCAGAATCGTTACCGGAAGCTTGAAGGGGGCGATGCTTGACACAATCCCTAGCGAATCGGCTACAACTTGTGAGAAATCGAAGACGACGGAAGGGAACAGAGGCGGTTTTCTTTCTGCTTTCTTTCCTTGGCGTCGAACGAGGAGATTCGATAAGGCCTAGGGTTTTAGAAGAATCACGAAAAGATGTAAAATTGTTTCAAGTGGAGGAGGACCAGACTGTCTATTGATGGAAGAGGTTAAACGATCGATGGGTTAAAAGATGATTCTATTTATCGCAAGGGTTGTGGAATGTTGTTATCTATCAATTGGCCGGCTATAGATGACTTGGGTGTTGCCATCTACGAAAAGGCCTGTCATAGATGGGAGTATTGTTATCTATCAATTGGCCTGCTATAGATGACTTGGGTGTTGTTCCATCTACGAAAGGGCCTGTTATAGATGGGAGTGTTTTTATCTATCAATTGGTCGGCTATAGATGACTTGGGTATTGTTCCATCTACGAAAGGGCTAGATGGGAGTGTTTTTATCTATCAATTGGCCTGCTATAGATGACTTGGGTGTTATTCCATCTACGAAAAGGCCTGTTGTAGATGGGTCTAAGGAGTAAAGAGGGTTGTTTACGGGTAAATAGAAACAAAAAAAAAAAAAAACCTAATCTGGAACTCTCGAAGGGTGGCCAAGGTAATGTCCACAAATGATCAAATTGACAAAACCTAAGGGCCCAAACCCAATGAGAGCTCGTGGGAAGAGGCAAAATTGTCATGAAGAGTTGGTCACTTGATTGACCAAGTTGATAGACAATAAAAATAATGTAGACATGTCTCTAATAATATATATATATATATATATAAAAGGAGAGAAAGTATAAACAAAATTGCCTGAAAGATTATTCTAAACATTCAAAAAGTTTACGATATGCTTTTTGAATATTTGAATAGGGGGGGCAAATGTTATCACCAAAATAAAAAGAAAAAATGTATAATTAAATTGGGTGGTAAAAAAATAAATGGGTTGTTCATCTATGAACATGCTTCCCTTAGATGGGTGTTTTTCCATCTATGAAGAGGCCTACCTTAGATGACCATGGGTGTCTTTCATCTATGAAGAGGCCTACCTTAGATGACCTTAGATGAGGCCTACCTTAGATGACTCTAGACGGATGTTTTTTCATCTACAAATAGGCCTGCCGATGTTTTCCATCTATGAAGAGGCCTGCCTTAGATGATCCTAGATGGGTGTTTTCATCTATGAAGTGGCCTGCCTTAGATGACTCTGGATGGGCATTTATCATCTATGAAGTGGCCTGCCTTAGATGACTCTGGATGGGCATTTTTCATCTATGAATAGGCTAGCCTTAGATGACTCTATAGATGGATGTTTTCCATCTATTGATAGGCCTGCCTTAGATGACTCCCTAGATGGGTGTTTTCATCTATGAATATGCATGGTATAGATGACTCTCTAGATGGGTGAAAATTTGATTGGTAAAAAAGACAAATAGAAGAGTTGGCCCTTCATAGAGATGCCAGCATGAACCATGCCAACGGACGGATAGAAGTGAAATTCATGAGCCTCACCAAGTGATAGGAGCAAAGATGGCACCCATAAGCCTTGCCAACCAAAGGAACAAAAAAATGACACCATGAGCACTGACAAGTGGTGGAAAAGAGTATGATGATAAGGTTAACCATGAGCAGGGCCAAGTGTTGGTAACAAAGATGGTAGCAAAACTAATGACTCCAACGGACCTCTAGGTGAGAAGTGCAAAGTGGTCGGCCTGGCAACGAGCAAGTCACATGGGGCAGGCTAAGGCGCTAGAAACCGTAGAACTAGCACGTCACTAAAAAACGGTTTTTAAAGGGCCTAGGTCATGGGAATAGGGATGTAAACGGGTAGGGTAGGGTACGGGTAGGCCACCTCCACTCACTACCCGAAATATAATTATCCTATCCTTACCCTACCCTATTACCCTAAAATTAAATATCGGGTAGGATTCGGGTAATACCCGTCGGGTATACGGATTATCCGCGGGTAAACGGGTACCCGAAATCTTAAATATTACATAGTTAACCGACTCTACCCGACCCAACTTTAATAAAGAAAAAAATTATTTTTCACCATAAAAAATAAATAAAACATTCATTATTGCACGAGAACAAAATTTAAAAGAATATTTAAAAGAAACCACTAAAGCAACATAAATAAATATTGTAATATTTAAGAATATTCAGTAAAAAATTCATAAATCTTTTTACTGCCAATCTCAAACGTTAATAAATTTGAAATATAAAAATAAATAAATAAATAAACAAACATATAAATATATCTCAATATATCTCAATATATAATATAAATGCTTTGCGAAAAAATATATAATATAAATTAAATAGTATATATAGATAAATAAATAAATATATATTTAATCGGGTAATCGGGTAGGGTAATCGGGTATTATATGAAATCCGTACCCTACCCGCACCCGATATGATTTATTTCGGTTTCGGGTAATACCCTACCCGATTACCCGATTATCTCTACCCTACCCTACCCGATACCCGATTACCCGACGGGTTACCCGACCCTAACGGGTAAAGTTGACATCCCTACATGGGAATGGCGGTTCTCCCAAGGCAGTCATGGAGTTGGCAGTTCTCCCCAGGCATTGCATCACCTCCTATAAATACCAAGCAAGGAAGCAGAGGCAGGGAGACACAATCAACACCACAGCAGAAGCTGCTTTTTATTTTATCTTAGTTTTAGCAGTAGCATAGTTCGTAGTTGGTAGATCTTAGTTGTTAGAAAATAGTTCTTGTAATCGAAAGTGGACAATTCATGTTCATTGTTTTCTTAAACTTTTTTGAAGGCGCAATCCAACGAAAGAGTTTTATTCAAATTCTGTCGTCTTAGCCTGTAAAAGGCTTACTATTTGTTGTTATCCGAATTCACAGCGATAACACCTTTAAAAATGAGTTAAAAACATATATAAAAAAATTAAATGAAATTCTTTACACTTCACTATAGAAAAAAAATATCAAAAAATAAATAAATAAATAGAAAAATTAAAACAAAAATTTAATAAATTTGAAAAAATGGTGCCCCAAAATCAGGATCATGTTCAAGAACACGGCTTGTACGGACTCTTAGCTAGCAGAGACGATATCAGGATATGAGGTGATCTCATAAGGTGCTGCCAGCGTATCCTCCCTTTCATGTAATGATCTTGAAGGCACACGAGTGGTGGTTCCCACGGGAGCGACAATTGACATGCCAATGTCTCTTACTCCCACAAGCTTTTAGGACACGCGAATGGTTGTTTCATCACTAGAACAAAAGGGAATTTTTAATTGCCAAACGGCTATCTATCATAGGGATTATGGTTGTTCAATTCAATCTTTTATATATTATAACCTAGGATTTGAGTTGAAATCCGGGTTTGGTGTACTATTTTATTGTTGATGAACAATAGATCAAATCAAATAATTGTCGTGATTCAAATACACCAATTTCCATATGTCTTGTACTCTCGGATAGTTAAGGAAATGCCGGATTTGGTTACTATGCAGGCACCTTAAGGTGAAAACCTATATCTCACGGGTCAGGTATTATTATCATTGGATCGAGCCAAGCAAATCACAAAAGATTTCACCCGTATTGATTTTTTCACTTTTAATTTTGATAAACTCTTCTCCCTTCCCGCCACAACCTCACACAAGCAGTTTCCTAGTGCGCTGAAACCGACTCCCCACCACCGCCGCATGTTCGATATATCGTCGCCACTTGTTCGACGCACCGTTGTTGAGGTTGGGCCTTCGTTTGTGGCCGGAATCGTTGACGGGTAGACGTCGTGTTCGTGGACACAAACACCCACCGCTGCCGCTGTTGAGGCTTTGATTGAGGCCAGAATCGGTAGATGGTACGCCGTTATAGGAGGTGATTCCATTGGCGGAGACGATTACCGAGAAGATGAGGAGGTTCAATTGGTGGAGAGTCACCGGCGACGAGGCCCTCATTTTCTGGAGGTATGTTTGGTAATGAGTTCTTTTTTAGGCTTCTTTTAACTTCAATTTATTGTTTCTCAGGATTAGAAATTGGGTTTTGAATGTTTTTGAAAGAGTTTTGCAACACCATATCCAGCAATAATTTGAGCTTTGAGCTTTTAGATTTTAGGTTGATTAGTTCTCATGTGTTCGTTTTGTGAACCAGAGACTTGTTTCTTCCCGAGCAACTCTATATTTGTCAATCCATTGTGTGCCTAACTTCAAAATTTGTAAGTAAACCAATCATGGTAGGGTGTGAGTACGGGTCATGATGTTTTTGTCATTTATGGCGATGTCTCAACATATCATATGATGTCTGAATATATTCCTTTTTAATAGGTGTTATGTGATGTGAATTGTCTTTTGGTGATGTTAGTATTTTTTTTATGTGATGCATATGATAATAATGAACTGGTGGCAGAAGTTACCGAAGAGTGAAGACAATAATAGTTGGGTGTGTAGATAGGACAATGACAAAAGATATTGATCTCGGATTCTAAATTTTGTACTTCCATCACTATTCTTAATTCTGTTATTAAGCTCGAGACATGTAATCGGATCTTATTCCTATTAGGAAATTTATGGATCTTTGATATGAAATTGAAGAACGGAACGAAAAATAAATAAATTGAGACACAAGATTTACATGGAAAACCCAAAATGGGAAAAACCACGGACGACGAAGATCTTCACTAAGAATCGAATAGAGAGTACAAATTACAAATCAAATCTCTCTCAAAGATGCGCTCAAAATTGATTTTACAGCAAAAGAAAAAGAAGCATGTCTGGGATGAAGAGAACACGCAGAAAACCATATCTTCCAATATCTGATATCTGCCAATTTTAATTAAAAAACTGCTCTCACAAACAAAACCACCCATTTACTAAATTTAGCATTTTCCAGCCTTCCATGATAGCTTTAGGCATGACCATGACTAAGGGCTTAGTCCCTTGCTGCATTTTACAACCTTCAACAAAAGCCTTGATCATGCCCATGACTAAGGGCTTTGTCCCTTGCTGCATCCCACAAAGAATTTGAGGCATATAACACAACAATCTCCACCTTGCCGAAAATTCGATTCATCTCATATCTTCGTCGTCATAACGTCCCCAAGGGACGATCAACAGCTGCTGCTAACATTAACCAAGTCCAAACAATGTTGAAACTTGGTAATAGGAAGTGGCTTGGTTAACATATCAGCGGGATTCTCAGATGTATGTATCTTTTGAACCACAACTTCACCTTCTGCGACTGTATCCCGAATAAAATGATATTTGACAGGAATGTGCTTGGTTTTATCATGATAACGGTTGTTCTTTGTCAGATGTATAGCACTCTGACTGTCACAGAAAACCACAAGAACCTTTTGAGCAAAACCAAGCTCTACAACAAGACCTCGAAGCCAAAGTGCCTCTTTAACACCTTCTGTAGCTGATATATACTCTGCTTCTGTAGTTGACAAAGCAGCAATAGACTGTAGAGATGACTTCCAAGAAATAGAACAGCCACACAAAGTAAAAATATATCCAGAAAGAGAACGCCTTCGATCAAGATCTCCAGCTAGTCAGAATCAACATAACCAGTCACATCTAAAGAAGTAGACTTATTTTTATCAAAAACCAAGCCAAGATGTGATGTACCTTTCAAGTACCGCAAGATCCACTTAACAGCAGCCCAATGAGCCTTTCCAAGATTGTGCATATAACAACTCACAACACTCACAGCATATGCTAAATCAGGCCTTGTACATACCATAGTATACATTAGGCTTCCAACAACACTCGAATAGGGAATATTGGTCATCTCCCTCATCTCATCCTCTGATTGAGGGCACATATCTTCAGACAACCTGAAATGAGCAGCCAATGGAGTAGATACAGCTTTACAAGAACTCATATTAAAGCGATCAAGTATCTTCTCAACATACTTCCTTTGGGAAAAAAATAATTTTCCAACTTTTCGATCTCTACTTATTTCCATCCCAAGAATCTTACTAGCAGCTCCCAATTCTTTCATATCAAATTCCCTACTAAGCTGTGACTTCAACTTAACAATACAAGACATGTCACATGAAGCAACCAACATGTCATCCACATAAAGTAGCAAATACACAAAAGAGCCATTAGAAAACTCTTTAAAATAAATGCAATCATCATATTTGCTACGGGAATATCCTTGTTGAATCATAAATGAATCAAACCTTATATACCATTGTCGCGGGACTTGCTTCAATCCATAAAGAGACTTCTTCAATTTACAAACATGATTCTCTTTCCACGCAACAACGAATCCCTCCGGTTGATCCATATATATTTCTTCTTCAAGATCACCATGAAGAAAGGCTGTTTTTACGTCAAGTTGCTCCAACTCCATGTCAAACATAGCAACAAGACCTAGCAAAACACGTATAGAAGTATGTCGAACAACAGGTGAGAAAATTTCATTAAAGTCAATACCTTCACGTTGACTGAAACCTTTAACGACCAACCGTGCTTTGCAACGAGGTTCTTCAACCCCTGGAATGCCTTCCTTTTTCTTGAATACCCATTTACATCTTAAGGGACTCCTACCTTTAGGAAGATCAACAAGTTCCCAAGTAGGGGTTTCAATTTCAGGTTTCGGGTCGTGTTCGTGTCAGGTTGATCAGGTTGTATAATATTTCAGGTCGGGTTTCGGGTCGACCTGATTTCGGAAAAAACCCAAAATGACCAAACCCGAACCTGAAATTTTTCGTGTCGTTCGGGTTCGTTTTTTCGGGTTATAGGCCAAAATTGTCATAATTTCAGATTCCGGGTCGTGTTCGTGTCAGGTTGAGCAGGTGGTATAATATTTCAGGTCGGGTATCGGGTCGACCTGATTTGAAAAAAACCCAAAATGACTAAACCCAAACCTGAAATTTTTCGTGTCGGTCAGGTTCGTTTTTTCGTGTTCGTGTCCAAATTGACACCCCTATTCCCAAGTTCCATTCTTATGGAGACTTTGAATTTCATCTTCCATTGCAGCCACCCATTTTGAAGATTCAAGACAAGAAGTAGCTTCTGAATAACTGGCAGGCTCATCATTTTCAAGTGCTTCTTGTCCAACAGATAATGCATATGCCATTACATAATCTTCAGAATACCTTGCAGGAAGCTTAATTTCTCTCCTTGGTCGATTTTTGGCAATGGAAGTGTCTTGTAAGGTTGCAGAATCCGAACTCGACTCACCTACTTGCATAGGGCCTGAACTTGACTCACCAACAGATGTCTTTTGTACATCTTTCACTGGCAACTCCAATGGTAGCTCCACCTTCTCACCATTTTCTGTTGCTCATCTTCATTGACTAAAGAAGATGTAATAGCTGAATTCTTCCCAGAAGACAACATTGACTTCTCATTAAAGGTAACATCACGACTTAAAATCACATGTCGTGATTTACCATCTGCACGCCATAAACGATATCCTTTTGATTCGGATGAATAACCAAGAAATACACACTTGATGGCTCTAGGAGACAATTTTCCATCATCAACATGTACATAAGCAGGACATCCAAAAATACGCAGAGATGAATAATCAACAGAGTTACCTGACCAAACTTCTTCTGGAATTTTGAAATCAATAGCAGAATGTGGAGACCGATTTACCAAATAACAGGAGGTTACAACAGCTTCAACCCATAAATCACGTCGATGCCATAATCCAGCATTAGAGAGCATACAATGAGCTCTCTCCAAAAGAGTTCGATTGATTCGTTCTGCCACACCATTTTGTTGAGGCTTCCTTGGCAATGTCTTATGCCTCTTGATACCATGGGATGCACAAAATGAATTGAACTCGCCACTGCAGAATTCCAGTCCACGATCAGTTCTAAGTGTTTTGACTTTCCTACCAGTCTGATTTTCCACAAGAGCCTTCCAATTCTTGAATGTGATCAATGCCTCATTTTTCAGCTTTAAAAAATATACCCACGTCTTTCGAGAAGAATCATCAATCAATGTCATCATGTATCTTTTCCCAGTAAATGATGGAACCCTTGACGGACCCCATAAATCAGAGTGAATATAATCCAGAATGCCATAAGTAGAATGAATTCCAGTAGAGAAGCTGACTCTTTTCTGCTTACCAAAAACACAATGTGCTGTGGGCATTTACAGCCGTTGATTGTCTTTAAAAATCGACGATTGAGATTAACTATAAGGGTAGAAAAGTAATTTCGTATATTTGCCATATTGTTCGCCGTTGGATGTCGTCTTCTTTGGATTTCCGAGTTCTCTTCTGTTTTTTTTTTTGGTGACAAGTTCTCTTCTGTTTTTTGTTTGCTCTGTACGTGTTGCGGCGGTGTGAGGAAGTTGTTGGCAATTATGAATGCAATTAGCATGTCGTTGAATGCGTCGGCAACGTTTTCAGATTCGAGTTCTGTGTCCAATGGTACTTTTTAGCATTTTCGAATTTTGAGTATTTTTATCGCAGATCGTCGTTTTTGATTTATGTATGTTTTTTGAGTTTTGAGTTCTTCTTTGATATGTTTCTCTTTTTTTGTGTTTTCTGAAGTTTCATATCTATATGTTCATTTAAGCGTCAAAACGTTTGTACATGTGATTATGAGGGACAGAACCATTATATTTTCATCGATGCATCACTAGCATTTTCAGCGATGCATCACTAGCATTTTCAGTGATAACTGTCTAGCGTTTTTGAGTTCTTCTTTGATATGTTTCTCTTTTTTTGTGTTTTCTGAAGTTTCATATCTATATGTTCATTTAAGCGTCAAAACGTTTGTACATGTGATTATGAGGGACAGAACCATTATATTTTCATCGATGCATGCCTAGCATTTTCAGCGATGCATTACTAGCATTTTCAGCGATAACTGTCTAGCATTTTCAGCGATGGACAGTAAGCATTTTAAGCGATGGTTTATGTCAGCTACGTGTATTTATTATTTTAATGGGAATTCTTTGTTTATTTCTTCACAGGTAACATAAATTGGAGTGAGTTAAGTTTTGTTACAGCTGATGATGCGTTTAGTTTTTATTGTGATTATGCTCATAGTTTAGGTTTCTCGGTAAGGAAAATGTATGAGAGACCAAAGCCACATGAAGTTGATAGATTGTTCTATTTACAATATGCGTGCAATAAGGAAGGATTTCGTCGTGGTTGTTTGTTGGATAGTGATTCATCTTGTCGTTCTAAGAGTCTGAAATTTCGTAGGAGTGATGAAACCCGAACTGGTTGTGAAGCAAAGGTGAGGTTACATTATAAAACTGATGAAAAAGTTTATAGAGTTGTGTTTTTCTGTGGTGATCATAATCATGATCTGCATGGACCATCAAGGAAGCATATGTTGAAATCGAATAGAAGAGTTGATGAGTTACACAGTGTTGTTGCTGGTATACATGAAGAAGTTGGATTGTCATTGAAGTCATCGTATGACTTGTTGAGTATGGGTGCTGGAGGTAGTGGACTTGTAGGATTTTTAAAGGACGATTTGAAGAATGCACTTGTTAGAAGGCGGCAAAGAAATTTAAAAGTAGGGGATGCTGGTGTTGTATTGAAGTATTTCTCTGAGAAATGTGTCAGTAATCCATTTTTCTTCCATGAGTATGATCTGGATGATGATGAGAGAATTACAAATATCTTTTGGTCAGATGCTGAAATGAGGATGGATTATCAAGCTTTTGGTGATAGTTTGACCTTTGATACAACGTATCGGACAAATAAAAATTACAGACCATTAGCTATTTTTGTTGGATTCAATCATCACCGACAGACTTCTATTTTTGGAGCTGCATTGATGTTTGATGAAACTCAAAGATCATTTGAGTGGCTATTTAAAACATTTTTGAAGTGTATGGGGGATAAGGCACCTCAAACGATTTTCACAGATCAAGATTGTGCGATGGCACCGACAATTAGAAAAATTTTGCCTAATACCTATCATGCTTTATGCAGTTGGCACATTATAGAAAATGCGAAAAAAAATTGAGTCAACTGTACACACCAAGGTAAATATTTAGTTATTTTTACTTTCAATTGTTTTTTCAATTTGGATATCGATATGTACATGTTGAACTCATTTTTTTAGGTTTGATAAGCTATTTCATCATTTGGTATATGATGTGAGGACAGAGATGGAATTTGATGTGGAATGGGAATACATGCTATCAACTTGTTTCTCACAATCTGAACATAGGTGGTTGTCGACTACTTATAATTTGAGAAGTCAATGGTCCGCTGCTTGGGTTAAAAATCATTTTACTGCAGGAATGAGGACTACTCAGCTAAGTGAATCTTTTAACTCAGTTGTGAAACGGTATGAATAAATTTCATTTTCAGTGATAGTTGAATAGTTATTTTCAGCGAGGTTATACTGTTTTGATCAGCGAGATTGTTCTATTTATTTCAGCGATGTGTGTTTGCTATATGTAGTTGAGAATTTGATTTCACATCCCCATATTGTGTTGACATTTCACAGGTTCTTAAGGCCAGTTGATAACTATGTTGAGTTCTTTGCACATTTTGAAAGGGTTGTGGAGTCAAGGAGGGATAATGAACGGATGGAAGATTTTAAGGCAGATGATAGACAAGTTTCTGCCAGGTTTATTATGAATCCACTATTGAAATATATAGCTGAGAAGTATACACCAAATGTGTTCAATATTTTCAACAATGAGTATGATCTGTCATTTGGGTATGTGGTTGAGCTTCAACCAGATGCATTAATTTATCGTGTTTGCAAGAGAGATGCAGATTCAAAGATGATTGGTGATCATGTCAATGTTAACATTGATGATGGTACAATTGGATGCAGTTGCAATATGTTTGAGAATATGGGGATTTTATGTTGTCATGCTCTGAGGGTGATGGATGTTCTGTCAGGAAGTGGAGCAAAAGTGTTTCATACTATTCCAGATAAATATATTTTGCAGCGGTGGTCAAGGAATGCAAAATGTGATCTCAGTTATGTTGATGTTGGTGTTGGAAAAGAAACAAATGTGGTCAATGCAGCATCTAGATACCGGAAATTGTGTGGCTTGTTTTTGAAGTCAGCAATTGTGTTGTCACGAAATGAGGATGCTTGTGAATCGTTTATGTATGACTTTGAGACATTGATGAAAACAAAGTATGACAACATTGATATTAACAAAGAGTCGGGTAATTTCTAATCAAAGACATATTTATGTTTTTGCTTTTTTTGAAATTAGTGTTTCTCAATGTTTTTGTTTTTTTTGCAGAGATTGGAAGTACATCAGATTACTCAAATTTGCATTTAAGGGAAAGAGAAACGTGTAAAGGGCGGAAGAAATCGAACAAGAGAATGGTCTCTATTTCTGAAGCTGTTCGGAAAAAGAAAGAGTTAGAACATCGTAAACGGATGCAGAAATGAAGATTTTTGTTTTTTTAGAAATGACATGAAGTGTATTGATCATTAATATTGTATTGATCGACTTAGTTCAGTGCTAACTAATGCAATTCAGCGATGATTACTTATATACGAAAGCGATGATCGTTATGCAATTCAGCGATGAAAGTTAGTTTTAATAAAAAAAATAACCGTGTAGTATTTAATAAGAAAATGTTACAATGTCTCAGAAAATCGCGTAAAGAATGCAATTCAGCGATGGTTACCTATTAAAAAAAGCGATCGTCATAGTGCAATTCAGCGATGGAGATGAGTTAATAAAAAATAACAGTGTAGTAGTTAATAAAAATTTTACAATGTTTTCAGAATTCGGGTAACGTCTAGTAACGCGATTAATAAAAAATCACCGTCTAAGTAATTAATAAGAAATAACCGTCGAGATTTCACCGTGTAGTATTTAATGTCAATTTAACCGCCAATTTTCAATTTATCACTGTCGATACTTTCTCTAGGGCTTTTCAGCGATTTAGCGATTCTCTGCGTCTACGGCGAACGGCGATTGTTTTTCTACGGCGAACGGCGAACGGTGATACTTTACTTTTTGTTATCAAGAATGGGTGAAAAAGTGCATACTCAGGTCTGTTGCGTTCCATCTAGCATTTTTCTTTTAAATAATATCCTGAACGAGAGTGACGGAGATGGGAAGAAAGAGTTTATTCACGATACTTGCTTCAGTTGTCTGCTTATGTTCAAAATGTGCATGCTCAAGGTTGATCCTGTTATAACTTTGATTAATCAGTGGAGCATTAAGGAGGAATGCTTTATTATTGATAAAAACCGTCGATGGAGGTTTACATATGAAGACATTCATAAAGTATATGGTTTGCCATGGGGAGTCGATAAATTAATAATAGATTTGAAGAATAATGAAATTGGTTATGATTTTGCTGATGAATTTTGTGAAAAGTATTCTCTTATTACGAATAAGAAGGAGCCTAATCGGATACCTGTTAAGGATCTTAGAGCTATTTTAGAGAATACGGAGAATACTGAAATTCCATTGGATGACTACTGGAGGATGTATGTTTTGTTTGCTCTGCAGAAAGTCTTTACTCCTAACTCAGGGAGGGTTGTAAACAAAAGGTATCTTCAGTTTCTTAGATCTCCGGAAGAAGCTTTAAGGTACAATTGGTGTCATCATATTAGACAATTTCTTATCAAATCTCTGAATGAGTATATGCAAAATTGGATAAGGGAACCAGTGCTCAAGCACGCCCCTGTGGAGACCTGTTTTGCTTAATGGTAATTTTAATTTTGTGTTTTTTATGCAATTTATATTTGTTATGTGATATATATTGTTGATTATGGTCATTGTTTGTTTATTATGTATCTTGTTTGTTTTTGTTTTTTTCAGCACATGTTTTTTGATTCTATGAGCGTGAAGAGCTTCATTTGGTTGGATTTACTTGTAAAAAGGATCGATACTTGGAGATGGTTGATATCTGGAAGGTTTTCCCTAATGCAAAGTATCCAGATATTGACTTTAAGAAGAAATCGAGGGCTGCGAAAAGGACTGTGGAGGAAGATGACGATCGACTTAGCACTTTTGTTTCTGGTCTAAAGAAGAAAAGGAGGGGTGGGAAAGAAGTGGAAGATGAGCGTTTGAATTCTACTGCAAATGAACCAACTGCCAATCTTTCTAGGAGTGTGGATGGAGGAGGAGATGAGCAGTTAGGAGAAAATGTGGATTTGAATGCTAGTGGAAATGAAGAAGCTGCCAATCTTTCTAGCTTGCAGCCTATGTATTCACCTGTTGTCCATGAAGCTAATGCAAATGAGACAACTGATTCTGAACCAGTTGTTCATCTTTCTGATCACACAATGGACTCTATTGTGAACATTGCTTGCCAATATATGGATGCTGATGCTTCAGGCTATGTTGATCCTCTCATAGAAGCATCCAGAAATGATGTTGAACCTTCCCCACACCCCCCTTGTGATCAAGATGCAGGTGAACTGTTGATTAATGTGGGTCGATGTCGTGAAGGAGAACAGTCAAATTGTAACAACCCGAATATTTTGTATTTCAAATAAACAAAATCAAATTGTTTTGAACTACGTGATGACTTGATCCCTTCACAGGGTACGTAGGCAACTTGGAAATTTCAATTCTGGGTTCAGTCAAATAATAACAAACAATAACACACAATAATACAATCACGCAACCAAACAATGTCCGCGCTCGCGAGGAGCTAACGCCAACTTCGAGGACGAAGTTGATTCCTAAGGGGGAGAGGATGTAACACCCGAGAAATTTAATTCACGTTCGAAGGAATGAAATTTATTTCTTGTGGAAGACGCTTATCCTTAAAGGAAGTAGATGGAAATACCCCAACATTTAATTTGAGCCAAAAGTTAAAGTGAGGGCGCAACTTCGGGGACGAAGTTGGTTCTTAAGGGGGGTAGACTGTAATACCCGGGATTTTTACAGCAAAATAAAAATTTATTTCCGAGAAGAAAATAATTTATTACAATAAATTATTGCTCGGGAATGAAACGCCAATAGATTCAAAAATTCAACATGGAATAAAAGAGGGAAAGGAAACCCGAAGAAATTCCATGAAGAATCGGAATTAAATTCAAGAAAGAAAAGAATTTTAATTCCAAAAACCCGTGAAGTCGGAAATAATTTAATTAGATAAATTATTGCACGAGAGCCAAAAGACGACGAATTAGAAGCCGACCAATCCGAAACTGACGGACTTAAGATTTCAAACACGAAATCAAGTTAAGTCAAAATAGATTTAAGATAAAATTTATAATCCGAGAACGATCCGAAAAGTCGAGCCCGAAAACGTAGAAGCACGAAAGTCCGAAAGAGAGGAGAAAAGACCCGACGGATCGCACGACCCGGCCCAGGCCGCAGCCCAGGCCGGAGCCGCGCGGTCTCCACGCGGTCTTAAGCCACAGACCGCTGCCACCACCGCGCCTAGAGCAGCAGCAGCTGCCTCCTTGCGCGATCAAGGCGATTTTCTTACCATATTTCAAGACCCGACGAAGGAAACTTGGCCTAATTCGGGGGGGAGCAGACTTTGGTCGAGATTGGGTGATCTTAACACCCTAATATCAGCTACACAATCCTAAGTTACCCCAAGAAACTCCCATTACCTCCCACATTCTCCCTAAACTCTCCCAAAGCCAAACACCTACCCGACGACTCTCCGGCGACCTTCCGACGAGTTTCCGACAACCAACGACGACCGTAGAGACGTATAGATTAAGGATCACAGTCCTTAGATCATTGGTAAGGTATACTACAGCTCTAATATTCGTCCATAATGCAACAATTTCAAATCTAACATCGAAACTTTCTTACGAGTTCACTTCGGGGGCGAAGAGGAAGGAGATCGGTGAAAGATACCCGCTCGTCGCGACCCTAGACAACCCGAGAGAGCCCTGTGATGATCCTAAACTCTAATACTGTAAGTTGGTTCCTTGCGTTTCAATTTTGGGTGACTAAAATCGAACAAATCAATGGATCTAGACAAAAACGTAAAAATCGGAACTTAAAAACCCCAATCCGCGCAGTTTCGGAAACCTCACGAGTTCGACCCTTTCGAGGAAGGAGATTGGCCAAAACATGAACTTTGTTCCTAAGACCATAATCTAGATTGTGTCAAAATTTTAAGAGTTTTCATCAACATTTGACCCCCGAAAACGCGTCTGGTATTTTCTGAGTTGTTTTCAAGAGTTCCTTGGCGTTTTTCTAATTGAATCCTTCAAAACTAAACTTTTATGTAAAAACAAAAGTTGTAGCTAACTATCTAAACATCGCGTCCGTAAAATTTCACGCATTTTCGTTAACGTTTGCATACTCGAAAACCCTCGGAAGCGGACTGTGATTTAACGGTAAACTGGACAGATTACGTAGTCGAACTTGTTGTGCGTTTTTCGATCCTTTAATGTCAAAACTAATCTTGGGTGAAAACATAAAAGTTGTAGATGATGGTGTCTAGTTTACCCCTGAAAAATTTCATAATTTTTGAACTACGTTTGTTATGCCAAAAAGTCGTCAAAAGTTGAATCGCCAAATCTGGAATCCTGACAGTTTTTATGACCCGACTTGATGCATATTTTTCACCCGTTTAAAGAATGATTCAACTTTGCATTTCTAAACAAAAGTTGTAGATAATTGTGTCTAGATTATGCATATAAAATTTCACGGATTTTGGTGTTCATTTGATATGTCAATCGGTTGAATTTTCAGAACTGTTTTAAAACCTATTCGGAGCCCGCGAGTATACAGTGGGTTGTGGTCGATTTTTGAGTGCCAAGAAAACATTATTTCCAAATTCTTAAAACATGAAAGTTGTTCCTTAACGTGTTTTGTAGTTACTGTAAGAATTTCGCATCAATTGGTTTTGAAATGAATTTTTAATCGGCATTGCACGAACCTGTGACGGAACCCGTTTTTAAGACAGAAATTATTCTTTGCAATGAACTCGAATTTCAACTCACTTCGGAACCTTATTTCCAAAAACCTAAAACATGAAAGTTGTTCGTGTGTGTGTTTTTGAACTACTGTAAAAATTTCAGAATTTTTGGTGTAAAGAAGAATTTTTAATTAAGAAAGGCGTAAACTGCCTCGAATAGGATTTATCCGAACTTGAGAAAACTCGAACTATGAAAACGCGATATCGATCATTTGATAACATTGAAATACGAACTTTCGAAAAATCCCGTTCACTAGGCTGAGCCGATCTTCATGCTATCATTATCTTTGAGACTGCCTCGTTAGTGGTCTCCTTACTATCTGAGATTGCCTCGTTAGTGATCTCGCGCGCTGCGCTTTATTTGGACTGCCTCGTTAGTGGTCCTACTATTATTGAGATTGCCTCGTTAGTGATCTCCTTACTACGCCAAAACGGCAGTTGTGCACATGGCCTGCCAAATCGGCAGTGGGAAATACACGGCCTGCCCGAGTGGCAGTGAAACCGCTTGAAAGGCCTGTCAAATGACAGTTGATATACACGCCTGTCAAATTGACGGTAGATATACATGGCTCGCCAAAACGGCAGTCAATACTGATAGGGCTGCGGCCGCCGGTTCACCGGCTATCTGGTTACGACTATTGAGATTGCCTCGTTAGTGATCTCCCTTGTGTGGTGTCCTCTTCTTAGTCGACGGGATAAAAATATAAAAGACTTGTGTGAGCGTTTAATTATGCTTAAATCCTATTTACCATGTTTCTAAATTATGCATTTAAATTACGATTTTAAATTACGATTTTAAATTATGTCTCTAAATTTTGTGTTCTCGTCTTGAATAAATAAATCATGTTTTCCGCGGCAAGTAAGATTACGAATTTTTAATATTTAAATTTAAGCCTGAGTAAAAGTATAAGTTTTAAATTAATTAAATAATCTTTTTAAAACCCCTTTATCGTTACGTTAGGAAGTAACTTACTCAGTATTTTATATACTGATAAAACCTGTTGTTTATTTTTCCATTACAGAGTACGGAGCATGATCATGCATCGGGGGATTACTTTGGACATTTAGTTATTTATTTTACATGACTTGCGTACGGGCTTGTTGACCCGAGTTTTGGCCATGTCGGCCCATATTTAAATTTCCACTGCAACTATTTATTTTTATCATGTATGGAAGATACTACATTATTATTTTTAAGTAATTCCGGACTTACTTTTAAGACTTTTTCCAACACCTATAGCCTTGCATCTCTTTAGCAAGCTCGGAGAAACCGTGTCTTGCTAGGGAGGTGCGGCGGTGACACCTCGGCCTGGGTTATCAAATCCGGGGTGTTACACAAATAATCTTGATATAACTGCAAGCGAAGGAGAAATCTTGATGGGTATATTAGCAGGAGCAAGAAATGTTGTGATGAGTCAAGGGGGTCCGGAGGTGACAAGTTTGCTGGAAGGAGGTGATGTAGATGCTGGGAATGTAAAAGACAAAACTGAAGAGAGAGTTGCCCCGGAGACCGAAAATTTACCTGAAAATGTACCGAAGGTAGTTTTATAAATTTTGTACTTCATAATATTTTTTGAAGGTAGTTTCTGACATTCTTTTTTCTTTTTTGCTTTTTCTGTGTTGTTTATTTTTATTGCAGAGATCTTTATTTCGATTCCGAATCCCTTTCAGTTTCGATTCCTTGAATGTATGTACAGTGACAAAATGTTTGCTATAGGGGTTACTGTAACAAAGTGATTTGATATATTTTTCTTGTGTGATTTTTAGTTAGCACATGATGGGGCTAAGAAAGATGTAGCACATGATGGGGCTGAGAAAGATGCAGCACATGATGTGGCTGAGAATGCAGAGGTACTGTAATAGTTTTCAGCGATGGTTTCTGTGTTTTTCAGCGATGATATTTACCACATTTCAGCGATTTGGATATGGTGATTGATATATTTTCTTGTGTGACTTTAGTTTTTAATAGTTTTTAGCTATATCAATTGTGATGTAACAAAATGTTTTGATATATTTTCCTTGTGTGATTTTTTAGTTAGCACATGATGGGGCTAAGAAAGATGTAGGACATGATGGGGCTGATAAAGATGCAGCACATGATGTGGCTGAGAATCCAGAGGTACTTTAATAGTTTTCAGCGATGGTTTCTGTGTTTTTCAGCGATTAAATATTCCACATTTCAGCGATTTGGATATGGTGATTGATATATTTTCTTGTGTGACTTTAGGTTTTAATAGTTTTTAGCTATATCAATCGTGATGTAAATAGAGGTATTCTCTCTAAATTACTCTAGTATGTGTATAGATGCATGCAAAAGATGTGCCAACCTTTTCTTTGGGCTTATCCGAGAATGAGAATGTTGTAACATATGAGAATCCAGAGGTATGTCAATAGTTTTCAGCGATGATTTATATGTTTTTCAGCGATGACACTTTTCATATTTCAGCGATGATTGATATATCATCTGTAATTTTCAGGAACAAGCTAAGACAGTTGATAGAGCTAAGACAATTGAGAAATTGAAGGAGAAGTATATGCCTCCTAGAGTGATGATGATTGATCTCCAGCCTATTGAAAAATGCAACAAGTTTACATTCATGGAGATGACTTATACCCGATTTAAAGAATATCCAGAATTTCAGGCGTCATATACATGTACTCCAGAAGAGTTGAATGTGGCTGTTTGGGCTATCATTACAAATATTCTAGGAAAGGTTGAAGCGAAGAACACGATTCTTTATGATGATAAAGAAATGAACTTGTCCAAGCTTGACATTGAAACACTGAGGGTTGATAGTGATATTGCGGATATTGTTATAAACTGTTACGCGAAAGTGATCAACCGTCGTGAATTCGAAAGAGCCAATGGGAAACCAGTGCTGAAATATTGTTTTTCATCATTATTTGCTGTGAGTCTGATATATATATACATAGATATATATATATATATTTAACTTCTTTTTGATGCATGATATGTTGTATCTTTTGAAACAGACATTTGCAGAGGCAGAGGTGGATGCAGATTTACCATTAAAAGATGGTGCAGAACTTGTTGATACATTCGTGAAAGATTTCAAGTTTTTTCCTGAAGAAATGATTGATGTGGTGTTGAATGCAGAGAGTGTAAGATACATTTTTGTTTTGATAATTTTGTTTATATTGTTGATCATTTTTAGATTCTAATTATATGTTTTCTCAATGTTCCAGTTCTTCTTCCCATATTGTCGACAAAACCATTGGGTTGCTTTTTCTGTTGATATGAGAAAGAGAAGAATTTTTTACTTCAACAGCAAGAATGCTGAAGGCGGGTGGACAGCTGATTATAATGTTTTGAATAGGATATGGTATAACTTGAGGATGCTGGGAAATACACTGATGAAATCTGAAAAATGGTTTGCATCATATCGTATGCTTTTCTCGCCGTTGGCAGAGCAGAAAGATGAGCACAGCTGCGGTGTTTTTGTCATGTCATATATGGATTATTGGGAAGGATTAATTATGGATGACATGTTGTCAGAAATGAAGAACAAAAGGTATAATCTGGCAAAAAGAGCCAAGGTCTGCGCTGAAATATTGATGTCAGATGTCAATCAAAGAAAGATTTTGTGCTATGAGAAGTGAGTAGAGAGATGCAGTTGGTTGCCCAGCATAGTCAGTCATTTGAGGTAAAGAAACCAGCACCACCTAAGCCAAAAAAGGATCGGAAAAAGAAACAATGATGAAATGAAGTGTTTTTGATGAATGAATGAACTGTTTTTTTATGCGATGGATGACATCGCTTAAATGTAAATGTAATTTTTTCATTGCTGAAATGTACATTGTTTCATCTCTTAAATGTCTATTGTTTAATCGGTTATATATATTGCACTTTTTGTGATCGCTTAAATGTACATCTCTTTATTCTTACATGGGCATTGTAAATTATGGAGTATTATTCTCTATTTGGCTGATTTGGAGCGATTCGGTCAGGTTGGGATAGCTGAAAAAGGAACTGATGTGGATCCTGAGGTTGGGATAGCTGAAAAAGGAACTGATGTGGATCCTGAACATGCTGAGCACATCAGACTTCTAAGGGAAAAAGTGCTACATGAGATAACGCGTAAGAACTGGCCAGTGCTGAGAAAGAATGCAAGACAGTACAGATTGATGAACAAGGCTGAGGCAGAGGAGTATCTGAAATATGATCTGGCACAAGATATGTCTTATTTAAAAGAAACCCTGGAAAGAGACATGGTGTCCGCCATGATGGAGCGTTACAGAACTTCTTATCTCGAAATCCTCATGGAAATGGATCAGAAGGCCCTGGATTTTTGTAACACAGGAAATAAAAAGAAGATCATGCATTATGATTACAAACTCAGAAGTCTAATCTGCAAACGTATAAAAGGAGCATGGGAACTGATGCTGGTGAGGATCACCAATCCACAATTTGTGAGAGATTACTTGAGGTTTGTACATAAACAGTTTGGCCAAAAGTAGAAGAAAACAGTTTGTGAAAACGTTTGTAGATGTGATTATCAATTTTTCAGCGATGGGTATTAAGCATTTTAAGCGATGGTTATATATTCTTTTCAGCGATGTATATGTATTCTTTTCAGCGATGTGTATATAGCATTTTTCAGCGATTTGTATATGAGCATTTTATGCGATTTTATGTATGTTTCTGAGTTCTGAGTTGTGTTGTGATATGTTTCTCTTTTTATGAGTTTTCTGAAATTTCATATTTATACATTCATTTAAGTGAGTTCTGAGTTATGTTTGTACATGTGATTATCAGCGATGTCAAGAGCAATTTTTCAGCGATGTGTATATGGCATTTTAAGCGATGGTTTTATATGTTTTTCAGCGACAGAGAGCAAGCATTTTAAGCGATGGTGATAGATCGTCGTTTTTGATTTTGTATGTATGTTTCTGAGTTCTGAGTTATGTTGAGCGATGGACATCAAGCATTTTGTGATATGTTTTCTCTTTTTCTGAGTTTTCTGAAAATTTCATATTTATACATTCATTTAAGCGACAAAATGTTTGTACATGTGAATATAGCATTTTAAGCGATGGTTCTATATTGTTTTCAGCGATCGTTATTAAGTATTTTAAGCGATGGGTCTATGTTGTTATCAGCGATGGAAGGAAATATATTTCATTTTATGGAGTGGCCTAAATGAAATGGGCCTAAATAAAATTAAATGGGCCTCGGAAAATTTTTTAAACTGTGCGCCTTATAAAAGGAATCACATTCATTTCTCGAATCTTCATTTCTAAACCGTTTCTCAAAATCCTAATTTCTCAAAACCGTAATCAGAATCACCTTCATTTCTCAAAAATGTCGTCCAAAAGAAGATGCACGGAAGAGAGTTCCAGTCGCACATCCGACTTGTTCACACAATGCTGGGAGATGTTCGGGAATTATCTGAAGGATACACATCCGACGTGTGACAATGCGCGCGGACTGAATGATTTAATAGAAAAAATGTTAAACGCTGAGTATGTGCCGAAGAAGCATCGGGATATTCTTATTGAAACACAGGTATTTCTTATTGAAATTACAACTGAGTATGCTTAGGAACCTTTTGATTAATGGTTTAAATTGTTTTATGGTTTTAATGTTTAGAATGGTTTTTGGTTGGAATTGTTTTGAACTGATTTATGGTTTTTAATGCTTTTTTGAACTGATTATAGTTGTTCTAGGGTTACGAATTGTTTCAGTGTTTATGTTTGAACTGTTTGAACTGTTTGAACTGATTATGGTTGTTCTCGGGTTATGAGTTGTTTAAGTGTTTTATGGTTGTTTTAGTTATTAATTGTCTTTTACTGATTATTGTTGTTTTAATGATTTGTTTTGAACTGATTATGGTTGTTTTTTAGTGATATGAATTGTTTTTGTACTGATTATGGTTGTTTTAGTGATTGTTTTGAACTGATTATGTTTGTTTTTTGTACTGATTATGGTTGTTTCAAAAAATTGTTTCAGTGCTATGAATTGCTTTGTATCTTATATTTACATCTTATATGTTAATAAGTTATCTTTCTTATATGTTGAAACACAGGAATTTCTGTTGAAAATTATAACTGAGTATCCTGATATTGAGGCTGCTGAAAGATCTTATAACATCATGTATCCCCACTTCGAAGCTCTGGAAATTCATATTGGTGTCCTCCAAAATGAAGGCACATCTAATGGTGGTGATGTGAACAGACGTTCATTTGATCCCACACAGCTGCGTGAAATGTCGAAGCATTATCGCAGCGTTAAAATCTCATTTGCAAAGACTCCAGGGCAGTTGATTGAACGGAAAAAGGCTTTTATAAATATGTGGGAAGATCTGCTTCATAGGCTTAGGGCGATGCATCAAGCCATCTTTGAGCCTTCTCAGGAGTCTCCTCCCCCTGGCGATGTTTAATATGTTTCGAATGGTTTTTTTAAAACTGATTTGGTGATGTGTTTATAACTTTGAATGGTGGTTTTGTGACTTGTTTTACTGACTTTTTGAATGGTTTTTGTGATGTTTTGAGACTTTGAATGGTTGTGTTGAATGTTTCGAACTGATTGAATGGTTTTATGACTTGAATGGTTTTAGTGTTGAATGTTATTGAATGAAATTTTTTGCTTGGAATGAAATGTTATTGAATGAAATGATTTATGAATTGTTTCAGTGATTATGGTTTTATGATGTATCGCTGAAAAGTATAGAGTGACCTCGCTTAAAGGAATAGATTTTCATCGCGGAAAAGTTATAACATATCTGCAAAGTGTATTAGTATCTTGAAGAATACAGTTGTACTTCATCGAGAGTGTAGCATTATTTTCAAGTCATCGCTGAAAATAATGCTACACTCTCGCTGAAATGAACCACATTCCATCGCTGAAAAGAATGACGTTGTATCGCTGAAAATAATGATACAAATTAATATAATTTGTGTCAGTAATATGTTTTAATTAGGAATTAATAATTTCGTTAAAAATAAAAACATATGATGTATCGCTGAAAAGTACATCGTGAACTCGCTTAAATAGTTTGTTATTCATCGCTGAAAAGACTACGTATTCATCGCTGAAAAGATATAACATCTCTGCAAAGTGTATTAGTATTTTCACAAGTCATCGCTGAAAATAATGGTATACTCTCGCTTAAATGAATCACATCTCATCGCTGAAAACAATAACGTTGTATCGCTGAAAATAATGATACAAATTAATATAATTTGTGTCAGTAATATGTTGTAATTAGGAATTAATGATTTCGTTAAAAATAAAAACATATGATATATCGCTGAAAAGTACATAGTGAACTCGCTTAAAGAGTATACCATTCATCGCTGAAAAGAGTACGTATACATCGCTGAAAAGATATAATATCTCTGCAAAGTGTATTAGTATCTCGATGAAAACAATTGCACTTCATCGAGAGTGTACCATTATTTTCACAAGTCATCGCTGAAATTAATGGAACGGGTTCGCTGAAATGAAGCACATTTCATCGCTGAAAAGAATAACGTTGTATTGCTTAAAATAATGATACAAATTAATATAATTTGCGTCAGTAATATGTTGTAATTAGGAATTAATAATTTCGTTAAAAATAAAAACATATGATGCATCCTGCATTCTGCATCGCTGAAAAGATAATATCTCTGCAAAGTGTATTAATATCTCGACGAAAATAGTTGCACATCTCCCAAATAATGGGGCATTCTCGCTGAAATGAAGGACATTCCATCGCTGAAAAGAATAATGTTGTATCGCTGAAAATAATGGTACACTCTCGATGAAATGCAGCATAGTGATGTATCGCTGAAAAGAAAATAATTTGTGTAACATGTTTTAGTGATTTTTTAGTGATTTTTTCTGTTGTAAGATATTTTAGGATACAAATCAGTTTAAGATATGCAGTAAATCCGTTAAAGATACGTACTAATCCGTTAATTTCGTAATTAATAAAACTGTTCCATATTTTAATTGGACAACTTTACCCTTTTGCATTTACAACCCCTGGATTTTAATTGGACGATCAAGATTTTCGCCTTGATGTGCTGCGGATTTGTTCAATCGCACCATAACCGGACCCCTCACGGGTCAGGAATTATTATCATTGGATCGAGCCAAGCAAATCACAAAAGATTTCACCCGTATTGATTTTTTCACTTTTAATTTTGATAAACTCTTCTCCCTTCCCGCCACAACCTCACACAAGCAGTTTCCTAGTGCGCTGAAACCGACTCCCCACCACCGCCGCATGTTCGATATATCGTCGCCACTTGTTCGACGCACCGTTGTTGAGGTTGGGCCTTCGTTTGTGGCCGGAATCGTTGACGGGTAGACGTCGTGTTCGTGGACACAAACACCCACCGCTGCCGCTGTTGAGGCTTTGATTGAGGCCAGAATCGGTAGATGGTACGCCGTTATAGGAGGTGATTCCATTGGCGGAGACGATTACCGAGAAGATGAGGAGGTTCAATTGGTGGAGAGTCACCGGCGACGAGGCCCTCATTTTCTGGAGGTATGTTTCGTAATGAGTTCTTTTTTAGGCTTCTTTTAACTTCAATTTATTGTTTCTCAGGATTAGAAATTGGGTTTTGAATGTTTTTGAAAGAGTTTTGCAACACCATATCCAGCAATAATTTGAGCTTTGAGCTTTTAGATTTTAGGTTGATTAGTTCTCATGTGTTCGTTTTGTGAACCAGAGACTTGTTTCTTCCCGAGCAACTCTATATTTGTCAATCCATTGTGTGCCTAACTTCAAAATTTGTAAGTAAACCAATCATGGTAGGGTGTGAGTACGGGTCATGATGTTTTTGTCATTTATGGCGATGTCTCAACATATCATGTGATGTCTGAATATATTCCTTTTTAATAGGTGTTATGTGATGTGAATTGTCTTTTGGTGATGTTAGTATTTTTTTTTTTTATGTGATGCATATGATAATAATGAACTGGTGGCAGAAGTTACCGAAGAGTGAAGACAATAATAGTTGGGTGTGTAGATAGGACAATGACAAAAGATATTGATCTCGGATTCTAAATTTTGTACTTCCATCACTATTCTTAGTTCTGTTATTAAGCTCGAGACATATAATCGGATCTTATTCCTGTTAGGAAATTTATGGATCTTTGATATGAAATTGAAGAACGGGACGAAAAATAAATAAATTGAGACACAAGATTTACATGGAAAACCCAAAATGGGAAAAACCACGGACGACGAAGATCTTCACTAAGAATCGAATAGAGAGTACAAATTACAAATCAAATCTCTCTCAAAGATGCGCTCAAAATTGATTTTACAGCAAAAGAAAAAGAAGCAAATCTGGGATGAAGAGAACACGCAGAAAACCATATCTTCCAATATCTGATATCTGCCAATTTTAATTAAAAAACTGCTCTCACAAAAAAAACCACCCATTTACTAAATTTAGCATTTTCCAGCCTTCCATGATAGCTTTAGGCATGACCATGACTAAGGGCTTAGTCCCTTGCTGCATTTTATAACCTTCAACAAAAGCCTTGCTCATGCCCATGACTAAGGGCTTTGTCCCTTGCTGCATCCCACAAAGAATTTGAGGCATATAACACAACAATCTCCACCTTGCCGAAAATTCGATTCATCTCATATCTTCGTCGTCATAACGTCCCCAAGGGACGATCAACAGCTGCTGCTAACATTAACCAAGTCCAAACAATGTTGAAACTTGGTAATAGGAAGTGGCTTGGTTAACATATCAGCGGGATTCTCAGATGTATGTATCTTTTGAACCACAACTTCACCTTCTGCGACTGTATCCCGAATAAAATGATATCTGACAGGAATGTGCTTGGTTTTATCATGATAACGGTTGTTCTTTGTCAGATGTATAGCACTCTGACTGTCACAGAAAACCACAAGAACCTTTTGAGCAAAACCAAGCTCTACAACAAGACCTCGAAGCCAAAGTGCCTCTTTAACACCTTCTGTAGCTGATATATACTCTGCTTCTGTAGTTGACAAAGCAGCAATAGACTGTAGAGATGACTTCCAAGAAATAGAACAGCCACACAAAGTAAAAATATATCCAGAAAGAGAACGCCTTCGATCAAGATCTCCAGCATAGTCAGAATCAACATAACCAGTCACATCTAAAGAAGTAGACTTATTTTTATCAAAAACCAAGCCAAGATGTGATGTACCTTTCAAGTACCGCAAGATCCACTTAACAGCAGCCCAATGAGCCTTTCCAGGATTGTGCATATAACAACTCACAACACTCACAGCATATGCTAAATCAGGCCTTGTACATACCATAGTATACATTAGGCTTCCAACAGCACTCGAATAGAGAATATTGGTCATCTCCCTCATCTCATCCTCTGATTGAGGGCACATATCTTCAGACAACCTGAAATGAGCAGCCAATGGAGTAGATACAGCTTTACAAGAACTCATATTAAAGCGATCAAGTATCTTCTCAACATACTTCCTTTGGGAAAAAAATAATTTTCCAACTTTTCGATCTCTACTTATTTCCATCCCAAGAATCTTACTAGCAGCTCCCAATTCTTTCATATCAAATTCCCTACTAAGCTGTGACTTCAACTTAACAATACAAGACATGTCACATGAAGCAACCAACATGTCATCCACATAAAGTAGCAAATACACAAAAGAGCCATTAGGAAACTCTTTAAAATAAATGCAATCATCATATTTGCTACGGGAATATCCTTGTTGAATCATAAATGAATCAAACCTTATATACCATTGTCGCGGGGCTTGCTTCAATCCATAAAGAGACTTCTTCAATTTACAAACATGATTCTCTTTCCACGCAACAACGAATCCCTCCGGTTGATCCATATATATTTCTTCTTCAAGATCACCATGAAGAAAGGTTATTTTTACGTCAAGTTGCTCCAACTCCATGTCAAACATAGCAACAAGACCTAGCAAAACACGTATAGAAGTATGTCGAACAACAGGTGAGAAAATTTCATTAAAGTCAATACCTTCACGTTGACTGAAACCTTTAACGACCAACCGTGCTTTGCAACGAGGTTCTTCAACCCCTGGAATGCCTTCCTTTTTCTTGAATGCCCATTTACATCTTAAGGGACTCCTACCTTTAGGAAGATCAACAAGTTCCCAAGTAGGGGTGTCAATTTCAGGTTTCGGGTCGTGTTCGTGTCAGGTTGATCAGGTTGTATAATATTTCAGGTCGGGTTTCGGGTCGACCTGATTTCGGAAAAAACCCAAAATGACCAAACCCGAACCTGAAATTTTTCGTGTCGTTCGGGTTCGTTTTTTCGGGTTATAGGCCAAAATTGTCATAATTTCAGATTTCGGGTCGTGTTCGTGTCAGGTTGAGCAGGTGGTATAATATTTCAGGTCGGGTATCGGGTCGACCTGATTTGAAAAAAACCCAAAATGACTAAACCCAAATCTGAAATTTTTCGTGTCGGTCAGGTTCGTTTTTTCGTGTTCGTGTCCAAATTGACACCCCTATTCCCAAGTTCCATTCTTATGGAGACTTTGAATTTCATCTTCCATTGCAGCCACCCATTTTGAAGATTCAAGACAAGAAGTAGCTTCTGAATAACTGGCAGGCTCATCATTTTCAAGTGCTTCTTGTCCAACAGATAATGCATATGCCATTACATAATCTTCAGAATACCTTGCAGGAAGCTTAATTTCTCTCCTTGGTCGATTTTTGGCAATGGAAGTGTCTTGTAAGGTTGCAGAATCCGAACTCGACTCACCTACTTGCATAGGGCCTGAACTTGACTCACCAACAGATGTCTTTTGTACATCTTTCACTGGCAACTCCAATGGTAGCTCCACTTTCTCACCAATTTTCTGTTGCTCATCTTCATTGACTAAAGAAGATGTAATAGTTGAATTCTTCCCAGAAGACAACATTGGCTTCTCATTAAAGGTAACATCACGACTTAAAATCACATGTCGTGATTTACCATCTGCACGCCATAAACGATATCCTTTTGATTCGGATGAATAACCAAGAAATACACACTTGATGGCTCTAGGAGACAATTTTCCATCATCAACATGTACATAAGCAGGACATCCAAAAATACGCAGAGATGAATAATCAACAGAGTTACCTGACCAAACTTCTTCTGGAATTTTGAAATCAATAGCAGAATGTGGAGACCGATTTACCAAATAACAGGAGGTTACAACAGCTTCAACCCATAAATCACGTCGATGCCATAATCCAGCATTAGAGAGCATACAACGAGCTCTCTCCAAAAGAGTTCGATTGATTCGTTCTACCACACCATTTTGTTGAGGTTTCCTTGGCAATGTCTTATGCCTCTTGATACCATGGGATGCACAAAATGAATTAAACTCGCCACTGCAGAATTCCAGTCCACGATCAGTTCTAAGTGTTTTAACTTTCCTACCAGTCTGATTTTCCACAAGAGCCTTCCAATTCTTGAATGTGATCAATGCCTCATTTTTCAGCTTTAAAAAATATACCCACGTCTTTCGAGAAAAATCATCAATCAATGTCATCATGTATCTTTTCCCAGTAAATGATGGAACCCTTGACGGACCCCATAAATCAGAGTGAATATAATCCAGAATGCCATGAGTAGAATGAATTCCAGTAGAGAAGCTGACTCTTTTCTGCTTACCAAAAACACAATGTTCGCAGAACTCTAATTTATTGATTCCTTGATCACCAAGAAGACCACGTGAACTTAGAACTTTCAATCCCTTTTCACTCATATGGCCCAAACGCATATGCCACAATTGAGTGAAAGTAGGCTCGTCAGAGGATGGCGAAGCAACTGCTGCAGAACCTGTTAATGTGCAACCTTGAAGTACATACAAACTTCCAACTCGATTTGCTTTCATAATTGTACGGGAACCTGTAGAAATCTTTAAAACTCCACCTTCACCTGTGTATTTGTACCCAAGAGATTCCAAGGTACCAAGTTAAATCAAATTTCTCTTCACATCAGGGATATGTCGAACATTAGTAAGAACTCGAACACAACCATCATGGGTTTTAATCTGAACTGAACCAATACCAACAACATTACACTGTGCATCATTTCCCATCAATACTACACCACCAACTTTTTCATCATAAGTAGTAAACCAATCCCGATTGGGACAAATATGAAATGTGCACCCAGAATCTAAAATCCAATCACTTTTAGACCGGTGTTCTATCAATGCTGTAAGAACAGGATCACCATCGGATTCTATTTGAACGACATCAGCTTCTGCAGGTTCAACAGATTTCTTCTCTTTATTTTCTCTATCTTTCTTGTTCTTCAACTTGTAGCAATCTGCAATCACATGCCCTGTCTTCTTACAATAGTTACAAGTCTTGTTCGTCTTTGGTCCCCTTGATTTAGATCGATCTTTTTTCTTATCTCTAAAATTCTTCTGAAAACTCCTTCCCCGAACAACCAAACCATCTGCCTTATCTTCAAAACTAGGATTATAATCAAGCTTTTCCTTGGACAACAAACTTGATTTAACCTCATCAAAACTCAATGTATCTTGAGTACCATAAAGCATAATTTCTCTAAATTGTTTGTAGGAAGGAGGCAACGAGACAAGTAATAACACAGCTTTGTATCATCATCAATCTTAATCTCCAGATTTTCCAAATCCATAATAATAGAATTAAATTCATCTAGATGAGATTGAATCGGGGTACCTTCAGACATTCGAATAGTGTAGAGACGTTCCTTGAGACGAAGTTTATTTGCAAACGACATCGTCATATACAACGATTCAAGCTTTAACCATATCTCTGCTGCAGAATCCTCATGAGCTACTTCACGCAGAACTTCCTTCGATAGCATCAATTGAATTGCTGTCAATGCTTTTTCGTCTAGTTCTGCCCAATCTTCGTCACTCATAGTTGCAGGCTTCTTGGATTTTCCGTCTAACGCTTTCTTCAAGCCATTCTGAACAAGAAGCGCCCGCATCTGTATTTTCCACGTAGTAAACGAAATCTTGCCATCAAATTCCTCAACTTCGAACCGTGCAAACGACATCTTCAATTGTATAGTCTCTGATACCACTTGTTAGGAAATTTATGGATCTTTGATATGAAATTGAAGAACGGAACGAAAAATAAATAAATTGAGACACAAGATTTACGTGGAAAACCTAAAATGGGAAAAACCACAGACGACGAAGATCTTCACTAAGAATCGAATAGAGAGTACAAATTACAAATCAAATCTCTCTCAAAGATGCGCTCAAAATTGATTTTACAGCAAAAGAAAAAGAAGCAAATCTGGGAGGAAGAGAACATGCAGAAAACCATATCTTCCAATATCTGATATCTGTCAATTTTAATTAAAAAACTGCTCTCACAAAAAAAACCACCCATTTACTAAATTTAGCATTTTCCAGCCTTCCATGATAGCTTTAGGCATGACCATGACTAAGGGCTTAGTCCCTTGCTGCATTTTACAACCTTCAACAAAAGCCTTGCTCATGCCCATGACTAAGGGCTTTGTCCCTTGCTGCATCCCACAAAGAATTTGAGGCATATAACACAACAATTCCCTATTATTAATAATAAAATTGAACACCTAAGGGTAATACCTACTTTTTGAATATTAATCAAATTAGGATACGAATACAACCAGATACAAAAAATTATGGCCCTGTTTGGGAAATAAGCTACATAAAATTAGCTTATTCTAGTCAATTTAAGATAAATTAGCTTATTCAAAAAAGAAAAAATACTTTAAAATAGTGTTCAATCAGCTCTTTTTGAAACCGATGCGAATAGCAGCATTTTAGAATTAACTTATTCTAGGCAAAAAATTTGCCTCAAAACTGGCACACAGTTAATTTTAACCAATTTATTACTCAAATTACTTACATAATCAATTAACAGCTAACAGCTAATTCCCAAACACACCCTATATATTATTGGATATGACATTGAATTGGATGGATAGTATCCGCCTCATTTTCACCACTAATGGTTAGAGTTTCTTTTTATTTTTTATTTTTTGTCATATGCTTCAATAATAAGATATCTCATTTATATGTTAATAATATCATGATAATTTTATTTTTTTGGCGTGTACCGGTATCCCCAGGCCATATTGGGCCTAAGACTAATCTCTCGATGATTTGGTGGGCATTGAAGGGTTGTCTCTCCTTAAGCAGAATTCTGCATACACAAAGGCTCGAACCCGAGACCTTTGCTTAAACTGCCAGAGCCCCATACCACTCAGGCCAACTGCGTTTGGTTCATGATAATTTATTTAGAAAGGTGTATTCAATTAAAACTCTATAAGAATTTTTTAAACATTGAAAGTTTGGGTGTATTGATCTGGACTTAAAAAATTTTAAAAAATACTGAGGTATTAAATACATATTTTTTTAAAAAAAAAAGTTAAAAATCTTGTATTCAATATATATTTTAAAATGTTATACACGTGTTTACATATGGCTGTATAGCTTTTGAATGTCTTCCCCATGAATGCCCCGTGTCTTTTCATTCCATGAGTCACCAGTAGGTTTTGCCCTATAAATACAGGGCATTGTAACGAATTGGAGACACATAATTCTCTTGAATGAGATTAATTCCCACTGCTTTCCATTTCTTTGTCAAACATATACTCTATTTTAATTCCTACTCAATTATAATACTAATAGTCCTATTGTAATACCCGAGAAATCAACATCGATTATTAAATCCGAAAAATTAAAGAATTGGATTTAATTATCGCAACCGAAATAATTCCGAGAGAGCGGAATTAAATATTTTCAGACGATAGCAACTCGAAGCGAGTTATCGGATTACCCAACAATCATGGATAATTCATATTATGATTTTTAAAATTAAAAATCATAATATATATAAAAAAAAATATAAACGCGCTTCAGGTGGCCGCTCGGCGGCGACGCGGCGCGCCACCCGCGCGGCGGCGGCGGCGGCAGGCAGCGTTTCAAAACGCTGAACGCGTTTTTGATCCAAATTCGAGGCATTGTGATTTCCAATTGGTCAAGATTCATCCATCCTACATTCATGAACACATTGGGGTAGTTTTGGATAGCTTTTAAGTGTATTAGACTCACCTACAACTTGAAATAAGTAGGGATTCATGCACACAAAGGATGCATTGAACCATGGAGTGGAATGAGGGTTTAATGGAGAGGTTGGTGGTTCCAAAATCCGAGCTTGACTGCCATAAACCTCTTGTGACTTTCCCAGTTTCATTAAGGCACCCATTGGGACTTCATTCTCTCCTTAATCTACCCCAAATCAGCCCTAAACATTCCACCAAACACCTAATCCTGAAAATTAGACTTCAAATTGAGAGTGGTGAGTTGCTTGAGTGTTCCTCTCTTTGCTCCAGAGTTTTGGTCGAGTTGGGCACACCAAATCTCTTCTTCTACAAGTTGGTAAGATCCCTAACCCAATTCTTTGCTTTAGATTTGGTTATCGAGCCCTTACACCAAGTGTTTTTCCTTCAACCCTCAAAATAAGATTCATTCCGTAGAACTTCGGAAGAGTGGGCTTTCCCGGACGATTGTGGAGATTCAACCAAAGGAGTTTTTGATCCTAATCTCTTCTGATGTAAGTTAGTGTTGTGCCTTTCAAATTTTAGAGCTTTTGGTTGAGTATCCATTGTGATACAACTCGAAATCCATTCCTTGCCAAATCTGTTCGTTAGGGTTTTATCAGTATAGTTTTTTTTTGTTCATCGTTGTTCGCCTAGATCCGTTCGTTTTTGGAAAATCCTTTCGAAATGAAAAATGTTCCTAATACCTTGAATATGATCTCTGTAAATTTTCATAATTTTTGGACATGATTTAGGCATCGAAAAATCATCTGGTATTTCTGAGTTTTCTGATGACAGAATTAGTTTCATGGTGTAGTCAGTTTTGTTGTCCGTATTACTCCTATCTACGATCGTTTTCAATGGTTGGTTTCTTCATGAAAGTTATTCATCTATGTGTCTAGTTTATCCCTGTACAATTTCAGAATTTTTAGATCACTCTTGGAATTGTTATGAATTTTTAAAGGAACTGTGGTCGAGTGAACAGTAAATCCTACACCCTTTGAAAGAGAAGTTTCTGAAATGATTTTTTTAGGCCATTTAGAGTCCGAATTTGATAAAGTCTATTTCTAGGAAAAATGCTTATTTTGATGTTTCCTAGCACCTGTAAAATTTTCAGAAATTTATAAAATGTTTTACTACATTTCCTAGCGCGATTTTGAAATCTGCCACAGTAAGGTTTTCATCGGTAAATTTGATTTCGTACGTTTTGATGAATTGTGAGTCAATTGCTACTCATTTGTGAAAATTATGAAATCTGGAAATGTAATGATGTTTTGTAATGATTAAAACGTGAATTTTAAAATCTTGTAAGTTTTGATCGAGTTAGATGCCCAACTTTGGAGGGTAAGTGCACTTGGCGTGAGCTCGTTGGGCCGCCCCCTCTTTTTGGAGGCCAAAACGGCGCCAAGGAAATTATGTTACGTGTTAGTATGAGTCTATACTCCTAGATATATCCGTATGGGTTATCTAGGGCTCCGGAGTGTGTCTGTATAGGGTCCGCTGCTTTCACTTGCCTTGCGGGTTCGATTCCCCAAGATGTATGTTTTTCCTGCGGGTTCGATTCCCCAGGATATTGTTGACTCCTATGGGTTCGATTCCCTAGGATGTATATTGAGTTCTTGCGGGTTCGATTCCCCAAGGACGAGGTGTCCTCGATCATAATGAACAATGGTAAAAGAAGGTATTTGAGTTCTGGAAACAATGATGTCCTTGATCATATGGAAACATTGGTAAAAGAATGTGTTTGAGCTCTTGCGGGTTTGATTCCCCAAGAATGGTTGTTCTCGATAAAAAATGAACAATGATATATTATTCGTATGGCAAAGTGCAAGAATCTTCGGGAATTATTTTTCGACCTTCCTTTTTAAAATTAAATTCCTATCTTTTATTCACTCTTCTAAAAACTCTAGAATTTGATAGGCTATATATTAACTTACTCAGTACCGTTGTACTGATAGATCCGTTGTCTCTATTTTTTTTCAGATGTTGAAGATTAGCGCATGGCATTTACATTTGGGATGGGAATTTTCGAAGACTTGTCGCACTTGTTTTTAAATTCTTTTACGAATCCCAAACTCATGTTTGGCCCTTAGCTTCCGCACTGTTTTAAATTATGTATGTTAGACTTAACTCTGATTTAAAACCTTCGGGCACTTATTGAATGGTTTTTAAATTATTTTTAAGAATTGGTACAACTTAGCCTTAGCATTTTCTCAAGTGAGCTTGAAATGGTTCGCGTCTTGCTTGGGAAGGTGTGGCGGTGACATCCTGGCCTGGGTTATCAAATCCGGGGTGTTACAAAGTGGTATCAGAGCCCGAAAATTTTAAAGCTATTATTTTTCGGCCCACTATAGAGGCCCAAATTATTCAATATTATTTTTAAGCATTTTGAGTATTATTTCCATGGAAAAAGGAAATTTATTTTTAAAACCCATCGAAAAGTATATCTCGAAAATTCGACAAGTCTTAAAAATTAGTACTATTTTTGGGGGGAAGCATGTGCATTAATAAAATTATTATTTTTATGTGCCAAATCCCTTAATGTAAAATTTGTATGTTAGATGGCCGACCCAAGATTACAAGATTCTATCATGCGCTTATTATGCTCTATGTCCGACATCACGCATGAGCTTCCCCACATTAGCAGGGACGCCGCGAATGATAGGAATAGAATCGTGGCATTGGAAGAAAGGATTGAGGCGTTAACCATTATGAACAATCAAGCTGCTGCGCGCCAGACCACTATGGAGACTGAGTTTGGTGACCTTCGTCATCATGTCCACATGTCGCATGGCGAATTTCAAATCATAGATTTGATAACGATTGGTATGATTGACGATATCCTAGCCCCTAGTCCACTTAGGGATGTGGTGGAGGAAGATCCTCAATTACATGCCCATGTTGAGAACGAGGACTCTGTTATCACCAATGAGGAAGTGGAGGAGGACCCTCCAACGTGTCTTGACACTGATGAAGAAAAGGAAGTGGATAGTTGGCTGCTTGACTCATCTGGTCCTATGGAGTAGATTGACCCATTTTATTTCTGCTTATCCAACCACATCTTCTGTAGTAACTCATGCCTATGTATTAGCAATCTTTTATGAAAGTCTGCAGTATTTATTTTTCTTATCAGTGTCATCTTCTACTTAGAGCTGATGAGCTCAGATTCTAATCACTTTCTGACTTGCTTCCTAACCTACCTTAGATTAGAATCTTATCTCTGCGCGCACTTACTTTGACCTAAGAATATTAACCTAGGAATTCAACTACCATCGGGTAAAATGGTATCGTGTTCGAAACGATATGATGGAATCCCGATTGTAATCAAGAACATAGAATTTTTCGCGAACCTAGTCGAATTTGAGCTCAAGGACTTTGACATTATCTTAGGAATGGACTTTCTGACTCAATACAAAGCGGTTATTGAGTGTCAGAAACAGAAAATCTCTCTGGCCAAGAGTCAAGGAAAGAAGGCCATTTACTACATGCAGCCTCAGAAGAAGGGTGCCAAGGTAGTAAATGCAGTGAAGTTCTGCAATCTCATGCAGAAGGGATATCTGTTGTACGCCTGTTACGTACATAATCTGGAGGACGAGGGAAATAAGATCGAGAGAATTCCAGTCGTGAGCGAGTACCCCGATGTATTTCCTGAAGATATCCCAGGAATGCCTCCCGAGCGTGAAGTTGAGTTCACAATCGATCTGGTACCTGGAATCGAACCAGTATCGAAGGCACCGTATCGTATGGCGCCCGCGGAGATGAAAGAACTAAAGGAACAACTCGAGGAGTTGTTATCGAAAGGGTATATTAGGCCGAGCACATCACCATGGGGTGCACCAGTCCTGTTCGTCAAGAAGAAAGACGGTGGACTTCGACTGTGCATAGATTATAGAGGCCTTAATTAGGTAACAATCAAGAATAAATACCCGCTGCCTAGGATCGAAGATCTCTTCGATCAGCTGAAAGGAGCAGCAGTATTTTCAAAAGTTGACCTGAGATCGGGATACCACCAACTGCGTATCGCCGAGCAAGATATACCCAAAACAGCTTTCCGAACTAGATATGGGCACTACGAATTCACCGTAATGTCCTTCGGTCTGACTAATGCTCCCGCAGTATTCATGAATCTCATGAATAGTGTTTTCCGAGAGCTACTAGACTCATGTGTTGTCGTATTTATCGACGACATCCTAGTTTACTCGAGGAATGAAGAGGAGCATCAGAGTCATTTGCACCAAGTACTTGGACTTTTGAGGAAAAATCAACTCTACGCGAAGCTGTCAAAGTGCGAGTTTTGGATGAAGGAAGTCGCCTTTCTAGGTCATATAGTATCGGCTAAGGAGTATCGGTTGACCCGGCAAAGATATCGGCAGTGTCTGATTGGCCGGCACCGAAGAGCCAGACTGAGGTAAGAAGTTTTCTAGGACTAGCCGGATACTACCGAAGATTTGTGAAAGACTTTTCAAAAATTGCGAGACCAATGACCCAGTTGCTGAAGAAAGGATTGAAATTCGAATGGACAGCTGAGTGTGAGCAGTCATTCCGAGAGCTCAAGAAGAGACTCAGATCAGCACCGGTCTTGGCATTGCCATCAGAAACTGAAGATTTTGAGGTGTACAGCGACGCTTCGAAAGAAGGTCTTGGTTGCGTGCTAATGCAAAACCAAAGGGTGATTGCTTATGCATCGAGGCAACTCAAGCCACACGAAGGAAACTATCCGACACATGATCTGGAACTAGCGGCGGTAGTGTTCGCTCTTAAGATCTGGCGACACTACCTATATGGACGAACATGTCGGATGTTTACAGATCACAAGAGCCTCAAGTATATATTTACTCAGAAAGAGTTAAATATGAGGCAGAGGAGATGGCTCGAGCTGATCAAGGATTACGACTTGGATATAGCCTACCATGAGGGCAAAGCGAACGTCGTTGCGGACACACTGAGTCGCAAGACGAGGCACACGGCGAACACACTTATTTTACCTTCGGGACTGTACATGGACCTAGCCAAGTTGGATACTGAACTAGTCCATTATGGGACCATGGTAGAAACAGTGAACGCCATAACAATTGAACCTACCGTGTTCGACGAGATTCGAACAGCTCAACCGGACGACGAGAATCTTAAGAGAATCAAAGAAAAGATTGGTGAAGGAAAGGCGGTAGGATTCATAATCCATGAGGACGGAAGTATCCGTTTCAAAGGAAGATGGTGCGTTCCTCATAAGTGCGAGGAATTGAAGAGAAAACTCATGGAAGAAGGCCACAATACACCTTATTCAGTCCACCCTGGTGGGGATAAGTTGTACAAGGACTTAAAGAAAATCTGCTGGTGGCCGCAAATGAAGAAGGATGTTGCCGACTTTGTGGCTAAGTGCATAACCTGTCAGAAGGTGAAGGCAGTGAGGCAAAAGCCGTTAGGATTGGTAAAGCCATTGGAGATCCCAAGCTGGAAATGGGACAACATCTCCACGGATTTTGTTTCGGGGTTGCCAAGATCTCCCCGAGGAATGAATAAAATTTGGGTGATAGTTGATCGGTTAACAAAGACCGCCATCTTTATACCAATGAAGGAAAATTGGTCGATGGATCAACTAGCTAAGGCATATATCGAAAACGTGGTCCGAAGGCACGGAGTACCGCATGATATTATCTCAGACCGAGATAGTAGATTCGTCTCCAACTTCTGGACTAAACTACAAGAAGCCTTAGGAACCCAAATCAAGATGAGCACAACATTTCATCCAATGACGGACAGTCAGACTGAGCGCACGATTCAGACGCTTAGGACATGCTAAGAGCGTGCGTACTCGAATTCAAGGGAAGTTGGGAAGACCACTTGCCGTTAACTGAATTCTCGTACAACAACAATTATCACGCTAGTATTGGCATGGCACCGTTCGAAGCGCTTTACGGGCATAAGTGTCGCAGTCCGTTGTGCTGGACGAAAGATGATAATTCGGTAGTTGTTGGACCGCAACTCATTGAAGATATGAGCAGACGAATCAAGGTGGTTCAACAGAAAATGAAGGCCGCACAGGACAGGCAGAAGAGTTACGCCGACACTAGGCGGCAAGAGTTGGAATTTGAGGTGGGAGACAAAGTTATGCTGAAAGTGTCGCCCATGAAAGAGTTTTTGATCCTAATCTCTTCTAATGTAAGTTAGTGTTGTGCCTTTCAAATTTTAGAGCTTTTGGTTGAGTATCCATTGTGATACAACTCGAAATCCATTCCTTGCCAAATCTGTTCGTTAGGGTTTTATCAGTATAGTTTTTTTTTGTTCATCGTTGTTCGCCTAGATCCGTTCGTTTTTGGAAAATCCTTTCGAAATGAAAAATGTTCCTAATACCTTGAATATGATCTCTGTAAATATTCATAATTTTTGGACATGATTTAGGCGTCGAAAAATCATCTGGTATTTCTGAGTTTTCTGATCACAGAATTAGTTTCATGGTGTAGTCAGTTTTGTTGTCCGTATTACTCCTATCTACGATCGTTTTCAATGGTTGGTTTCTTCATGAAAGTTATTCATCTATGTGTCTAGTTTATCCCTGTAAAATTTCAGAATTTTTAGATCACTCTTGGAATTGTTATGAATTTTTAAAGGAACTGTGGTCGAGTGAACAGTAAATCCTACACCCTTTGAAAGAGAAGTTTCTGAAATGATTTTTTTAGGCCATTTAGAGTCCGAATTTGATAAAGTCTATTTCTCGGAAAAATGCTTATTTTGATGTTTCCTATCACCTGTAAAATTTTCAGAAATTTATAAAATGTTTTACTACATTTCCTAGCGCGATTTTGAAATCTGCCACAGTGAGGTTTTCATCGGTAAATTTGATTTCGTACGTTTTGATGAATTGTGAGTCAATTGCTACTCATTTGTGAAAATTATGAACTCTGGAAATATAATGATGTTTTGTAATGATTAAAACGTGAATTTTAAAATCTTGTAAGTTTTGATCGAGTTAGATGCCCAACTTTGGAGGGTAAGTGCACTTGGCGTGAGCTCGTTGGGCCGCCCCCTCTTTTTGGTGGCAAAAACGGCGCTAAGGAAATTATGTTACGTGTTAGTATGAGTCTATACTCCTAGATGTATCCGTATGGGTTATCTAGGGCTCCGGAGTGTGTCTGTATAGGGTCCGCTGCTTTCACTTGCCTTGCGGGTTCGATTCCTCAAGGTGTATGTTTTTCCTGCGGGTTCGATTCCCCAGGATATTGTTGACTCCTATGGGTTCAATTCCCTAGGATGTATATTGAGTTCTTGCGGGTTCGATTCCCCAAGGACGAGGTGTCCTCGATCATAATGAACAATGGTAAAAGAAGGTATTTGAGTTCTGGAAACAATGATGTCCTTGATCATATGGAAACATTGGTAAAAGAATGTGTTTGAGCTCTTGCGGGTTTGATTCCCCAAGAATGGTTGTTCTCGATAAAAAATGAACAATGATATATTATTCGTATGGCAAAGTGCAAGAACCTTCGGGAATTATTTTTACTCGACCTTCCTTTTTAAAATTAAATTCCTATCTTTTATTCACTCTTCTAAAAACTCTAGAATTTGATAGGCTATATATTAACTTACTCAGTACCGTTGTACTGATAGATCCGTTGTCTCTATTTTTTTTCAGATGTTGAAGATTAGCGCATGGCATTTACATTTGGGATGGGAATTTTCGAAGACTTGTCGCACTTGTTTTTAAATTCTTTTACGAATCCCAAACTCATGTTTGGCCCTTAGCTTCCGCACTGTTTTAAATTATGTATGTTAGACTTAACTCTGATTTAAAACCTTCGGGCACTTATTGAATGGTTTTTAAATTATTTTTAAGTATTGGTACAACTTAGCCTTAGCATCTTCTCAAGTGAGCTCGAAATGGTTCGCGTCTTGCTTGGGAAGGTGTGGCGGTGACATCCTGGCCTGGGTTATCAAATCCGGGGTGTTACACCTATATACTTATTATTTATATAACAAAAAAGTTTTTATAAATCTTTGGGTATTTAAAAGTATATTAACTTCAAGACTCCATAGATTTTAATGAATTTTCTTTTTATTAATGGTGAAATCTTGGAGGAATAAAATCTCTCTTTTATTGATGAATTTGGGAAAGATTACAGGAAAAATAGAAAAGCAAAGTACAGGAATTAAAAGAAAGCAATAAAGGAATTGAAGAACAGAAAGTAGTAAAATTACAGAAAATAAGATAAGTAAATGCGGCTTCTTTCGAAGTGTGTTAGAGATCTCTTGCCCTCTGGTGCCACATTACACTTATATAGGGTTGAAGGGTTCCCTCGGGCCAATGAACGCTCCCCTGATTTTCTTCCTTTGGTGGTGCTTCATCCTGATTTGATTCCTTAGATGACGTCTTATGTTGATACCTTCCTTGTATGGTGCCTCTTACTAGAATCCTCTTTCATTATATGTTGCCTCACCTACTGACTTGGGGATCGCCTCCTCTTCTTCAGACCCTTCTACCGGATATATATTTACGGATTGGGCCGAACAATTTTAACAATTAGACCATAAATAGATGGGTCTTAGTATATTTTTCATTGGGTTAACAGATGTCCCCCTCGCACAATTTATCTGATTAGCACTTTTAAGACAAATTTGTGCGCTTAAATTTTAGGGTTTAGAATCTCGGCCCACTAAGGCCCATTAGGGATTTGAAACCCTAGCCTTATAAAAGCAAGCCTCTCAAATTTTGGCAAGTTTCCAAAACTTTGCTCCACTTTCCAAATTTTCTTTCATCCTATATTCCTTCCTAATCCGCCGCTACTTTGGAAGCCGCCTCCCTGTTCTCGCTCATGCTCGGCCGCTCGGGTTCACGGGACACTGCCATTCTGCCTTCGTACTCCCGAGCTCCGTCGTCGCCCTTGTAAACACTGCCATCGGCGGCTCGAGCTGCCTGAGGTTTTTCTATCATCGATCATCCCGCGAGTTCCTGCCATCGCGATCGAGCCACCGCCGCCACCTTCTAGTGAAAGGGACGCCAATTGTCTGCCAAGCTGCCACCTAGTGCCACGCTTAGCGCAGCCATCCTCTGCCCGAGGGCCGCCAACCAAGTTCTTCATCCGCCATCTCGTCCCAAGCCGCCATCCCCATCTCGGAGTCCTCGACCACTACCTCTCTACTGAGTGAGACCCGAGTGCCGCCATCACCAGTGCAAGGCCGCCAGCCCTCCCGCGAGAGCCACCATCGACGTCTCGGCCGCCAACATGCTGCCTTGTGCTTGGGCCTCCATCGCCTTGCCCTTCGGCCGCCATCATCCTCGCACAAGCCGCCATCAGCCCCGGCCAACACTGCCTGGAAAGCCGCCACCTTGGTCTCGAGCGCCGCCACCACCCACGAAGTCAGGCCGCCATCTTCATCAAGTCGGCCGCCACCCCTATGCTCCAGGAATACGAGGCGTCGCCATCCCTTAGTCTCTGCCATCTCCATCGAGCCGGCCGCCACCTCGATCTTTTCCAGGCCACGAGGGCCGCCAGCCACCTTCCCGGCCGCCACCCGAGGGCTGCCGCCATCAGGTATCGAGCGGCCATCTCCATCTCCACGGGCCGCCATCCCATTTTTCTTTGGGCGCCTTTGCTTTATGGATCAGGTTAGTCAGTTGTCCTCTATCCTTGTCATGCATATTTTATTTTGTTGGTGGAGACTTATAGCTTGTGTTGGGAGAGGGATCATGGATTGGTGACTTGAGATTAGGACTTAGTAATTTTGGCGTTTCTGTGAACTATAGATATAGATGTTGGACTGAATCTTGTGCCGGACTTGTTTCTCTTGATTTTGCTGAATTCATGCTTGCATAGTATCTCGTCTTTCCGATGCGCATTACATGACTCCTCGATGACATAGGACTTAGCAAAATCATCCACCTTTATTTTACCTATCTTCTTCTTGATGAGCATTGCATATCATATCCTCATGTTTATGACATAGGGCTTAGAGAACCATGCCGACATAGGGCTTAGAGGAACATGCCATGTTAGCAGTTAGGTTAGGTTGATCAATAGTTGTTTCTTTGGTCTTCAACTGTTCCATTATCCCACACTTTACTTGATGATATAGGATTTAGTAGACGAAACCACGCCTGCTGCCACTCATTTGTCTTGGGCCGCCACTGATAGTCTCCCGGAGACATCGCCGGCCGCCATCAAGGGGTCACTGGCCGCCACTGCTCAGGCCACCACCCCATCAGCTGAGGCCGCCACCCAGAGCTACCAGCTGCCATCCTCTTCGGGGCAGGCCGCCATTCATTCAGTCCGGGTCGCCACTCCCTTGACAGGGTTCGCTGCCTCGTCGTCTCACGGCTTGGCTTTTCAGGTTTGAACGTTTCCTTGGCTTTACTTGCATGTCTTCGTGCTAACTTATTTGCTTGTTGACTTATCCGAGTAACTTTTTGGTATAGGACGTTTCCAAATCTGTTCAGCCTCAGACAGCCGGTCAGGCCGCCACTCTTAGTGCTCAGATCACCACTCAGGCCGCCATATCCTAGACGCCATCTTTGTCCTCTCCCATGATTTAGGGTTGTATTGCCTCATATGACTTGTTTTGTGGTCTATGTTCGCATCCCTTAATCTCATGCTGCTTGCTTTTGCAGAGTGCGCAGCGTCCGCTTATTCCGGATTCTGACGATGAGGCTTATGATTTCGACCGTCGGGAGTCTGAGCCTTTTTTTGCGACCGTTTCATAGTATGAGTGCGCACGCAGATGAGACGAGAGGGTTTTTATCATGCAGGTGCCCGATTACTGAGGTTGCATTCACTAGTGTCTTTGTGTCTCAGACTAAGGCTATTCAGTCTCAGCAGTGTGGCACTTCTGCTCCTAAGTCAAATGCTAAAGTTCCCAGGACTGATCAGAGCACTTTAGACAAGTATATTTCATGGGTGCACCGGATGAGTGGACGTTCTTCCGATTGGCGTGAGTGGGGGATTGATGACGCTACCATTCTATCCACCAAGCCCATGGTGTTAGATCACCGCTTGCTCTACTATCTTATGGGTTTCTGGAATTCCACTGGCAATGCCTTTCAGCTTCCTTGTGGCTTCGTTGGCCCTACCCTCCTTGACGTTGTGAAGATCACAAGACTTCGCGTGGTTGGATCTGAGCTGACACAGTCGGGCATTGATGATCCTATACTTGGTGCGGCGATTTTTCCTCCAGGCAAATTAGCCAAGTAATACGCAGCCTATATTGACCACAACAAGACAATTGGGGCTTCTCCTTCCACACAGGACGAGCATGTGGCATTTCTTTTATTGTGGTTCAGTCGATTCGTCATTTGCTCCAGTGCTCTACTGTTCTACGCACTGCCCTTCCCCTCGTCTTAGCTATCATGAGTACAGAGTCTCGAGCTACGGGCTCATATTTCCTTGGCACCCTATTCAGTGGCATGGCCAAGCTTTCTGACATGTTGGCTAGTGGGCGAGATCCCACTAACTCGGCCTCCGGGCTGTTATGGTTTCTACAGTTATGGATTCAGCTGTATTTTCCTCAGTTGTTTACCGGTGTACCTCGCCCCGGCCCGAGAGAGGTTTTGAAGGGTGACCCGCTAGGCAAGCTGTTGGCCGCTGATTCCGTGAGGATTAGCCGGGATGGCCTTTTGAGGCGGGATAGTCTAGGGATTGTCCGCTGGTTCTATCATCATCGGCCGTCTTACCATGACTTGTATATGTACGCCCCCATTGGGTGGTTGATGTCTACACTTGTGTGGCAGCCCGCTCGGCCATGCGGCATTCATGGGGAGTCTACTTGGAACACTAGCATGAAGCCTCACATGCTTTTGAGTGGGGTGAGGAGGAATGATGCATCCAATCCGTTCATAGCTGAGTCGTACTGTCCTCACTTGCTCGCCCGTCAGTTCGGCTGCCATCTTGGACTTCCTGGCAGAGTAAAGTGGCCGGTTCGCTTTACCAAGAGCGAGAGGATGACAGATGCGGGTATTAGGGCTGTGGTGGCTCTTTCGTCTCACCTGACGCTTTCTAGCTACCTCCCCTTTACTCCGACGGGGTCGCTTGTGATAATGGCCAGAAATGTCCATTATTTTCAATCCATTTCCGTGTCTGAAACGGGCATTTGATCGCATTCCGGTAGTATATTACATAAGAAAGCAGTTGAATTGACTGATTTATGCATAATTGTAAAAATATTGAGTTGGTATGAAAAATGCATAAATATGTAATTTTATTACACAATTATGTTAGAAAAATCCAAAAACATGAGAAAAAGAAAAGAAAAGGAAAAGGAAATAAAAATATGGGAAAAGAAATGAAAACCCACAAAAAGTCGAATTTTTCAGGAAATTACGACGCTACACTCAACTACGACGCCAAGCATGTATAGCGTCGTAGCCGAGTATAGCGCGGTAGGCAGAATTGGAGGCAGGACTCTGAAGGAAGAGAACCACGACGCCAAGCCAGCATAGCGTCGTACTCAAGTGTAGCGACGTAGCAGAGGATAGCGTCGTAGACTGTCCATTTGGAGACAAAGAGTGTTCTCGAAGTGGAAGACTACGACGCAATACCTATAGCGTCGTAGTAAAGATAGCGACGAAGACAAGCATAGCGTCGTACCACGTCTCAGAATTCAAATTCAAGGGCCTGGGGGCCCATGGGCCTAGGGTTTCTCGCCTATTTAAGGACAGGTTGACTCCAATGACCAGTCACTTCACAACATTCCTCACTTGGAGACAACTCAAGTTCTTGAGAGGTGTGTAGATAGGGTAGTTAGTTAGGTTTAACTTTTTTTTTGTATTATTTACTTTTATGCATTGTTCTTCATTTTTGTTCACTGTTAGCTATAGATTAGTGTTAGTTTATTGTTCTTAGACCTTAGTTAGCCACCATTTTCCTTTATACAGTTTTGTTAAACTCTTATTTAGGTTTGAAATACCCAAATGATGGGTATTATCAAACCATTTGATATAAAATGGGAAGTTAAACATCAAAGAGTCCCAAAAACATGAAATGGACACAGGTCCATGGATTTACTTGCTTTATCTTTGTTTAAATGACCATTTGGTCATTTTATTTTCTTTTGCAAATGTGGGTCTTCTATTTTGTTCTTTATCTTTGGGTTCTTATGCATGATTTGGTGATTGAAAACCTTCGTTTGGGTTTGTGGTTCATGGGTGTTTGCTTTTAACTTATTTTACCATGATTTCTTACATTTTGGCTTACTGTTCTTACCTTATTTCGATACTGTTCTTACATTGATGAACCATAAACTCGAAAAAATAGGGTTTGCAATCACACAGATTGCATTACCCGACCAACACTTATGTTCTGAGGTAGCTACGACGCTAACCGCCCTACGACGCTATCCTAAGATAGCGACGAAGGTGAGGGTTTGACGTCGTAGTTGCTTCAGACTTAGGTAAAAATTTTTGCCCTACGGCGCTAAGACCTACGACACTATCCTTGGATAGCGCCTTAAATTTTTTTGTCTAAGGTCGTAGGACCCAAAATACTTCTATTTTCACAAAAAACCCACCTACGATGCTATACCCACGACACTATCCTAGGATAGCGTCGTAATTTAGTGAATAACATCGTACCCCCAATTTTATCAACTCTTCAGAAAATTTCACCTACGACTCTACACCAACGACGCTGTCCTAGGATAGCGTCGTAATTTAGTGTATAGCGTTGTAGTTCCTTACCTTTTCACAAACCATCTTTTCTTACTACGACGCTATGCCCTACGACGTAAACCATGTTAAACGTCGTAGGACACGATTAGCGTCGTAGTCCCCCATTTCTAAACTGCTATGTACGACGCCAACACTACGACGTAACACATTGTATAGCGTCGTAATTATGTTAGCGTCGTACATAACCCTTTAACTTCAAGATTTTCATCTCTTTCACCAACCCATGACGACGTTGTCCTCGCGACGCTATCCTAGGATAGCGTCCTAACATCTGTCTAGCGTCGTAATTGGCAATTTTTGCCTATTTTCCATTTCTCCACCCTCTTCATTAATTAATTGAACCCTGAAGTCAGTAATCAAAGATCATGATTAGCAATGATTAAAGATCAATGATTACCTTGATTAAAGGATCTTTGTTCTATTCTCTCTAAAATATTTTTCTATAAACAAAACCTTAATGTCTTAAGCAGATACTCCGGACTGTAATTAATTATGGTATGAAGGATTATTTAAGTCATTAATTATGGATTAGTTCCATAACCTTGCATGAGAAACCAATGTCTCTCATACAAGGCATCCTCTTTTAGTTTAATTTCATTTTGTCTTTCTCGTGATGTGTGAATGAACAGTAAAAGATATTACAGAATAATGTCGGTGAACGGTCCCTTCACCGGGAAATGAAGTAGCCCGTAGTCTATATATTGATCACTGTTTGTTATTTTGCATGGTTTGGATAATAATTGACGAGGTCAAGCGAACGGTCCCTTCACCGGGAAATGAAGTAGCCACTCGGTTAATTACTGTCCAAATACCGTTTTATTTTCCTCGTCATAATTTCCAAACCCAAATTCTAATCTAAAATATGAGTTAGTTAAGATCTGTCAATCTTGGCTGACGAGCAGTGTAGAGAAGAAACATTTAGGTTTTATCTGAATTCGCAGACAGTAGAAACCCAACTGGTAGCGACACTGCCATTATAGGGTTTCTGCTGTCTAAATTCATCCCATCTAAATAACCGGGAAATTGGACAGCAGATGTTTGCTATCCACCCGACCGTTCTGCCATCATTATTAGCCTCACGGCTGCTTCATATCTGTGTCCGACATTCTGTCTAGACCCGCCACTATATATTGGGTCAACTTATTTTACACTTCCATATAACTTTATGCATGATATTACTATGTAATTATTGTGGTCTATAATATTTTGGGATCCTTCCCTTGGACAATAGAAGTCTAGATTTGAACAGATATTGTGTATTAAATTTCCAACAAAAATTCATTTATAAAATCCGGATCTAAGTAAGGGATAAATTCTTCAGTTATGTCTAGTTCATACTCTGTCTAGGGTTAAATTTTGGGAGATTAGAAGCAGAATCAGCGATTAGGTCTTGTCTAGACTGAAAAGGTATGTGTTCTTATTGAGAGTCTAGTACCTGTTTAGGGAATGGTTTTCACATTTATTATTTTCCAAAATTGCTATATGTTGGGAATTTAGTCTTAACTTTCATACCGAGATGGGATCCACTTGGATTCAATACAGTGTGATGGGAAATTCTGAAGGAACAATACGTAGGCCTTGGTGATTTTCTAAGATAGGGTTGAGTTCCTTCAATTGCTATCCTCTTCTGCCAAAGCCTATTTTTGAGTCCTGAGTGAGTGCATCCGGAACGAACTAATTTATTAGTTCGTTTCATTAGTTTGTATCTCATAATCACCCGGGAGGACGTGAACACTATAAGCGGTTCACCGAGATCTGGGAATTCTTGATCCACATCCAGTCATCCTGACTGGAGGCTTTCTTTTACTACCAGTGCGAAGCTTTTGAAACTTCCGAGTGATAGGATTTTAAATGCTTTCCTTACCGCTTTCTTTTAAACGCTTTTATAGAGGTCACTCGGATGTGTCGTTAGATCTTCTAACTGCTACTAGGATTGAGAGTTAAGGGATGGTTCAGGCTTATTCTTAGACTTTGGGTGTGACATGGGGGAATGATAGCAGTACTTGGCACTTCAACTATTGATTTGTCAGGTGTTGCTTGTCCACCATAGATGAAATAACATACCCTGGCCGGGGCAATTATGAATCTGTGGTATCTTAGAATTTGTGGTCTTAAGAACATGTAAACTCATACTGTAAATACCTGTCTGTAAAAAGGGAACATAGTATTGAGAGCATGAGAACTAGCTATATGATAGAATTATCCCAAACAGAGATCTGTGTATTAAAAATGGAAGTTTAATTATGCTTTATCTAAATCTTGTCCAATCTTTATTCTTTTCTCCCTGTTCTTTCTGTCATCATTATGAATCAGCTTCATAGTCAGTATAGCGTAGATTTACTATCTTCATAGCATAATCTTTACCGCCTTCATCGGATAATTTTGTCTACCTTCTAGATTTAATTTTTATATGCTTTGTAGATTAAATTTACTGCTTTTATAGATTAGATTAAATTCAGTCATGTAGTTGTTAGCCAGCTTGCTGCTGGTTTTATGGCGTGGTGGACGCCATACATTACTTCTATTTTGCCGTCATATGACCAGCTGACAGCTCGTTTCGGAGTCCCGCAGCGTGGCTCTTCGTGGAGGTCCAGTGCTTCTGCCTCTCGCGGTGTTATCATGAAGTCTAAGTCAGGTGCAGCTTCTTCCTCTCGCAAGCGCCGAAGAGGTATGTCGAATCATTCATCTGTCAATATGGTACTTTATACACTGCTCTGGTCCTTTAATGTTGTTTCTCTATCTGCAGTTGATGATGAAGCAAGTGATGAGGATGCTCCAGTTGACGATGAGCAGTCCAGCTCTGATGAGGAGGAGGCGAGCTTCGGTGATGAGGTGTCACGTTCTGATGAGGAGGAAGATCCTGCGTGTGATGCCGGCACCAGGGATGATGATGATCACCATGTAGAAGATGAGTATGTAGATCCCAATCGTGATGATTGTCATGTGGAGATTGTGGGTGATGAAGGCAGCGCTGATCACGGCTAGGCGGATGAACCTATTGCTGACGTTCTTGTGGTCGTCGATTCTCGATATTCTTCCTCTTTTGGTAGACCTTCCGATGATCCCTCCTCATCTATGGATGAGTTGTTAGCTCATGCTGATTACATTATCCTCCATGGTGATGATCCCAAGTATCAGACTGATGCCATGGTGACCGGCATTGATGATTCATCGCCTACCACAGTTGTCCCGGTATGTTCCGCCACTTTAGGTTTTTTATTCGTATTACTCCTAGTATTGTAATAACATCCTTCTTTATTGTTCAGGTGGACCCACATTCCTCTTGGACTGACGATCATTCCCCTGCAGTTGGCTCAGCTGACCACGAGTTGGTCTCTCAGGTACTCCTTGGTTATGTTCTCTATCCTTTTCTGCTATTTTGTTTAAGAAAAATGTTCTAAGGGTAGCTGTCTTCTAGATCCATGCGGATCATACAGATCATCCTCTTTCTACTCAGGCTGCAGATCATGCTTCCAAGACTAGTCGGGCTGGCCCCTCGGTGATCTCTCAGGTACTCCTTAGTTGCATTCTCACTTTCTCTTTTCCTTCTCAAGGGTATGCTCTAAGGGCTCCCCTCTCTAGATTCCCATGGATCAGGCAGATCACTCTGTGGCTGATGCTTCTACTACTTCAGCTGATTTGGTCGCGCTGCCTCCTAAGGTATGCTTCATCTCGTCTTTTGTGACTGTAAGATTTCCTTGACATATACTAATATAAAGTTGTCCTCAGGCACCCACGACTCCTCTCTCAATTCCAACGACCTCTTTATCTTTAGGTTCCCGGGCACCTACCCCCATTGATGGAGCCATTATTTCGACACGTGAGGTGTTTGACCGCCTTCTATCCATCCAGACCGATCTACTCTCTACTGAGGTGGTTTCTGGTCTCGATTGCCTGCTTGACGATGCTGGCACAGTTCCCGCCTTCGTTGAGGATGTTGACTTTCCTGACTTTTCAGAGCTCATCTCTGATTTGTCTATTTCCTACCCTACTTTTAGTAGCACTGTGGACTAGTCTGCCTAGGATCTGAGGCTGCTTGATGATATCGAGGCGCGACACCGTGATGTTTGTTCTCAGATAGAGGCCATCCACCCTCAGTGCGAGCAGTTGTCTGCTGATCGTGGAGCTAGGGAGAGTCGCAGATCCCAGCTTGAGAGCATTTTTATGCAAGCGGAGCATGATATCGTGGAGGCAGAGCGTATCATTTTGGAGAGGAGGTGCACCATTCAAGGGGCCAAGGATGAGCTCGCTACATTAGAGCCTGCCATAGCTGATATTTCCTCCGGAGCTGCTATGTTGGAGACTACGTACGGCCGTTTAGCCACAGATGAGTGTGATCTATCGGCTGAGTTATCGGGAGCCCGGGCTCGTCGGCTTCGGTTATCCGCTCGTGCTCGTGCTTCTGCGGCTGCACTTTGTCGTTTGAGGGACATTTTCAGGCGTACTCGTGATCAGTGGGCCATCATGCGTCGTGGCATACTGGGTGATGGGATGCAGCCTCCCCCTTAGTATCTTGCACTACTTCACTTTCAGTAAACTTTTGGGTCAGTCCATCGGCCTTGTGGTGGGCAACTCTTGTCTTTGCTTTAGGATATTATTGCTACTTTTTGACCGAGCTTGTGATTGGCCACTTTTGTTGCATTTATGTTATTTACCCAGATTCCCAGACTGATGGATAGAACACTTTGAGATATTTTGCATTTATACTATGTTTGTGCTCTTGACCATCGATGTCCATCAGCTTGTATGCACCATTAAGTAGTCTTTGTGTTACAATGAATGGTCCTTCCCAATTTGGAGACCACTTGCCTGTCTCATTATCGCGCACCCCCGCAGGTAAAGTCACTTTCCATGCTAGGTCCCCTTCGTTAAAGGTTTTGCCTCGAACCCTCTTGTCATAATGTCATGCCATCCTCACCTTTTGACGACGGATATTTTCCAAGGCCGTAAGCTTGTCACCATCTGTGGTCTCCAACTCTTGCAACATATTTTCTTCATATTTAGTTAAGTCTAAAGGTTGGTAAGATCGGGATTTTATATGAGATCGTTCTTCTCTTTGCAAGATCGGGATCGTAAGATCGAATCGGGATCCTAAGATCTTATGAAATTGCAATCATGGATAAACTCAATTATGCGTACTAACAAGTAAAAGCATTATTTCGTGTATTTATGAATCTTGCAAGTTAATTAATACAATACAGTACAAAAACATCACAATTAAACATAAAATATTTCACATACATACATATTATGTTTTTTTACACATCATACATAAGGATTACAAGTTTTTAAGTTTGAAATTAAATTAAAAAAAGTTACTTTGATCCCACATCATAAAATACCACAAATTTTTTATGCGTTTGAGAGGGTATGATCGTAAGATCGTAGAAGCATTTGAGGGAGTATGACCATAAGATCGTAATATTCTACTATCAGGATCGGGATCCTACTAATTTTAAGATCCTACAAGGCTCGGGATCGTTTTAGATAGGTGTGATTGTAAAATCGTAAGATCCTAAGATCATAATCGGGATCTTAACAACTATGAGTCTAAGTGATGCTGCTGGGCCACTCTTAGAGAAGGGACTGTGATCTCTAAAGGTAGAACGGCGTCATGACCATATGTCAGGTAGTATGGTGTGAATCCCGTGGCTGCAGATTTAGAATTTCTGTAAGCCCATAGGACCTCTGACAAAGCCTCGTGCCATTTTCTTGGTTTCTCGCCTACTGCCTTCTTGATCATACTTATCAAGATCTTATTGGTGGCCTCAGCTTGACCATTTGCTTGGGGGTAGTATGGAGTGGAGTGATATATGCGAATCTCGAATTTTTTAGCAAAAGCTAAAAACTTTTCACCGGTGAACACAGTACCTTGATCAGCAGTGATTGTTTGGGCAATTCCAAATCGATGTATGAGCTCAGTTACGAACTTAATTACATCGTTTTGGTCAATCTTCCTCATTGGCCATGGTTCTACCCATTTAGTGAAGTAATCAGTGGCCACTAGTATGAATGCGTGATTCTTAGACGATGGCGGATGAATTTTTCCAATGATGTCCATCCCCCAGCCACGAAATGGCCAAGGCTTAATGACTTTGTGTAACTCTTCTACCGGTACTCTTTGAATCGGCCCATGTTTCTGGCAAGCCTCGCAACCTCGAGCATAGATGATGCTGTCTTCCATGATGGTTGGCCAGAAGTATCCATGGCGATGAATACTCATCTCATGCTAGGCCCTGCACGATGAGAGCCGCATATCCCTTCATGGACTTCTCCCATCACCAGTTTAGCTTCTTCGGGACCTACGCATTTGAGCAGCAATCCATCAACAGCCCTTCGAAATTATTCACCATCGATCAGTGTGTACTGCAAAGCTTTGACCTTTAACGAGCTATCTCCACCAGATGATGGGTATTCGAGGTACCGTGTGATCCCGGTCCTCCAATCATCATTTGAATTTTAAGGTTGGACTTCTTGTTGGTCTTCAGACTCATTTGTGATGGCGGCGATGCATGGTGCCCCCCTAGGGCTACCTATCTGCCAGCCTGAAGCAAGTTGAGCAGCTTCGTTGGCCTCTTGATTTTGACTTCTAGGTACGTGGGTGATGGTAGCGTCCGAAAACTTGCCCAATAGTTCTAGTGCTGTCTCATAGCACTTAATCAGCCTTAGACTCTTGCATTCATATTCTCCTGTTTGTTGCTTCAGGATGACTTGGGAGTCTCCAAAAATTGTAATGGATTTTGCACCCTTGAGCAGCGCTGTCTCCAGTCCAAATATCAAAGCTTCATATTCCGCTTGATTGTTGGTGGTGCCCGGTTCCAGTTCCGGAGCAAGCTTTCAATGCTGCCCCAAAGGGCTAGTGATCGTAATACCGGCTCCCGAGCCGCTGCTTGCACACGATCCATCAAAGGTCAATTCCCAAGGTTCGAACCCTATGAAGGATGTCTCTCTGGGATCCTCCGGCATCATTAACGAGGGATGTTGAGCTAGGAAATCAGCTAAAACTTGTCCATTGACTGCTTTCTAGGGGGGCGTGTACAAGAGTAAAGGGACTGATCTTCATAGCCCATTTAGCCTGGCGACCCTTCAACACCGGCTTATGCAGAAGAGTTCTCACTAAGTCGAATGGAGCTACCACATGAACCGTTCTTCGCAGCATGCAATGTTCTAATTTATTGCATGAGTATACTAGAGCATAGCACAATTTCTCTAGTGTGGTGTATCTCACCTCTGGCCCTTGGAGAGTTTTGCTAAGGTAGTAGATAGATCTTTTCCTGCCGCTCTCATCATCTTGTGCAAGTAAGCATCCGATGGATTCTTCGGTGGCTGACACATATAGCTTCAGAGGCACTCCATGCCTTGGCGGTACTAGCACTGGAGGGTTGCCCAATGCCCTCTTTATTTCTTCGAAGGCCGCTTGATGCCCAGCCGTCCACAGAAATGTCATGTTCTTCCTTCCTTTAAGCAAGGTAGTGAATGCCTTCATCTTCCCTGCAGCATTAGCAATTAATCTCCTTAAGAAATTAATTTTGTCAATCAGTTACTGTAGCTCCTTGAGATTGGATAGTACGCGGGCTTCCAAGATGGCCTCTGCCTTGTTCTGATCCACCTCGATGCCCCTCTCATGCACCAGGAAACCTAAGAAGTTCCCTGCCGCCACTCCAAAGGCGCACTTAGCTGGATTGATTTTCAATCTATGTTGCCTCATTCGGATGAAGGCATCCTCAAGATGGGCCAAGTGCTAGCCAAATTCACATAATTTGACTATGATGTCATCAATGTAAACCTCAGGCGTGTGGCCAATTAAATCATGAAAAATCATGTTCATGGTCCTTTGGTATGTTACCCGGGCATTCTTCAAGCCAAAAGGCATGACCACCCATTCAAAGATGCCGACAGGCCCCGGGCAACGAAAAGTAGTTTTATGTATATCAGTTTCAGAAATAAAGATTTGGTTGTATCCAGAATAACCATCCATTAATGATAAAAATTTATAGCCGGCGGCCGCATCAACAAGCATATCGGCCATAGGCATTACATATTCATCCTTGGGTGTCGCCAAGTTTAAATTTCTAAAGTTTATACAGACTCTTAATTGGCCATTCTTCTTTACAACAAGTACAATATTTGCAAGCCATTCTACATAACGACAAGTTCTAATGTAACCTGCTCTAAGAAGCTTCTCAACCTCGGCCTTTATTTTTGGGATGGTATCTGGATCAAACCGTCTAGGCGGCTGCTTGTGAGGTCTGAACTCGGGGTGAGTTGGCAGCTTCTGCTCCACGAGTTCTCTTGAGAGTCCTGGCATGTTTGTGTACTGCCACGCAAAACAATCTTTGTACTTCTGAATCAGCTCCACTAGTTGATGCCGCTCCTCTTCGGGCAATGAAGCGCTTATCTTGGTGAGTTTCGGCTCTGTATCCGTCCCGAGGTTGATGTCCACAAGTGGTTCCTTGGCTTCCGGACTAGGCAATGTCTGCTTCACAGAGGATGGCCACTCAGATGGCCTTTTATCAGTCAGGTTCTTGGACTTGTCTTCGGCACCCATCATCATCTCAGTGGTGGCGAACCGCTGTAGCAAGTCCTTGTAGATGTCCTGGCTACTCATCATGTGGAACCTGAGGGCTCTTGTCGGATGTCTACAGGATGTAGCTTGAAGCCACTGGAAGTAAAGTCGATGGATTCTAAGTCCACATCCACCCTAATTAAAGCAGACGCAGGCTGGATATCTTCCAAGTAAAAGACCGCCTCATCGTTATTGCGGTCGTGTCCTATGAAGGGTTGGGGATCTGCTTCCACCAACTCTATTTGATCGTCATTCTAGATAAGCAACTGTTGGTGTAAGGTAGATGGCACACACTGCGCCATATGAATCCAATCGCGTCCCAGTAATGCCGAGTAGCAAGTTCTCGACTTTACCACAAAGAAAGCTACTTTGATAGTTTTAGACCCCACAGTGACGTCCGCAGTTATGAACCCTGCCGGTTGAGTCGCTTCTCCCACAAAGTTGCACATCCTGACCCTGGTGGGGATGAGATCCTTCTCACTCTTACCGATCTTCCTCAAAGTTGACATCGGCATCACATTTGTCGCTGCCCCATTATCAACGAACACCCTGTTCACGGAACGCCCGTCAATATGGGCTTTAATATATAAAGGTTTCAATTGCCTAGTTTTGGATGCTTCCGGTTTGGCAAACTGTGGAAAAACTGGCCCTTGAGCAGACTGGCCACCTAACTCCTCAAGGAGGCTCCTGGTCGGATGGGACAGTTCTGCTATCATTTCATCAATCTCCTCAATGAGTCTAGCAAACGATGGTTCTTCTTCATCCCATACTTCGGACTCAACATCGCTGATTTCCTCATCTGCCGCCAGTCCCACAACTTGCATAGGCACGGCAGGGTCTGTTAGCTCCTCTTCTTGTCCATACGCATAGCCTGCTTCCTTAAGTTCATTTTCTAGGCCAACCTAGAAAGCATCATCCAATTTAGTCTCCTCATCATCCAAGTTGTTCTCCTCATAGAGCTCTGAAACTTTTGACAATTTCCCACACGAGTATTTTCGAAATAATAGAACCCCGGTCTTGATTTTGTTTAATGAAAATCATTTTATGATTGCGGAGTTGGGAATAGGGATATATTTATAGGTTGTCACGTTTTTATTACTCGTGTTAAGAAACTGTGGCCCGAAAGCGCACGGTGTCAAAAATTGCAGTAATTTATAGTAAGACCGGATCGTTCACTGGAGGATGTGCGATAGAAGCAGGGCCCACGTCGTTTTACCAGATTTTCCATTCGTATTGCTCCAATTGGTTTGAAAAGTGATTAATCATCTACTGACTGAATTTAAACTAGATTACGAAAGCACTTAAATCTATTCTACAAAGCCAATAAGTTCTATTCTAGAAAGCGGGTAAACTTACTCTAAAAATGCGATAAATACTATCTATGAAAGCAGTGAAAATTTACACTATGCTAGCTATGAAGCTGAATCACAATGTAGACAGAAGGGACAGGAAGAAAAGAATAAAAATTGGGCAAGATTTAGATAAGGCAGTATTAAACTTCCATTTTTATACACAGATCTTTGTATGGGAAAATCCTATCAGATAGCTAATTCTCATGCTCTCAGTACAGCGTTCCCTTTAACAGACAGGTACTTACAGCGTGAGTTTACATGTTCTTAAGACCGCAGATTCTAAGATACCACAGATTTGTAACTGCCCCGGCCAGGGTATGTTATTTCATCTGTGGTGGTTGAGCAACACCTGACAAATCATTTATTGAAATGCCAAATACTACTATCTTTCTCCCATGTCACACCCAAAGATTCTAATTAAGCCTGAACTATCCCTTAACTATCAATCCTAGTAACAGTTACGCAACTCTCAATACAACCGAGTGACCTCTAACGAAAGCATTTAAAGAAAGCAGTAAAGAAAGCATTTAAAACCTATCACTCGGAGGTTTTGAAGGTCTGACCCTGGTAGTAAAAGATAGCTCCCCATCAGAATGAAGGGGTATGGATCAAGAATTCCCGGCTCTTGGTGAACTACTCGTGTGTTCACTTCCTTCCGGGTGATTATGAGATACAAACTAATGAAACGAACTAATAAATTAGTTCGTTCCGGATGCACTCACTCAGGACTCAAAAATAGGCTTTGGCAGAAGAGGATAGCAGTTGAAAGAAAACTCAACCCTATCTTAGAAAATAACCAAGGCCTGGATGATGTTCCTCTAAGATTATTTACTACACTGTATTTGAGTCCAAGTGGACCCCATCTCGGTGTAATATTTAATCTTAGATTCCCAACAAACAGCAGTTTTGGAAAATAATGAGTTTCTAAACCATTCCCTAAACAAGTACTAGACTCTCAATTAAAACACAGATCCTTTCAGTCTAGATGAGACCTAATCGCTGACTCTGCTCCTAATTTCCCAAAATCAACCCTTGATAGAATATGAATTAGTCATAACTGAAGAATTTATCCCTTACTCAGATCCGGATTTTATAAAGGAATTTTTATCGGAAATTTAATACGCAATATCTATTTTAAATCTATGCTTCTGTTGTCCAAGGGAAGGATCCCAAAATATTGTAGACCACAATAGTATGTAATATTAGCATGCATACGGATATATGAAAGTGTAAAATTAATTGACCCAAAATATAGATGCGGGTCTAGACAGAAGGTGAAACACAGATATGAAGTGGTCAGGAGACCAAAGTTATGGCAGAATAATCGGGTGGACTGTAAACATCTACTATCCAATTTCCCAATTACTCGGATGAAGCGAATTTAGACAGGTGAAGCCCTAAAATGGCAGTGTCGCTACCAGTTGGGCCCCTACTGTCTGTGAGTTCGGATAAAAACCTACATGCTTCCTTTCTGCAGTGTATATCAGCTAATGTTGACAGACATTATCAGAGTTACAATACAGACTGGAATTTGGGTTTGGAAATTAAGATAAATAAAATAAAACTGTATCCGGATGGGAATCAGTTGAGCAGCTATTATAACCCCGGATGGGCGAACCGCCAAGGCTTCCACTGACTGCTATCCAGACCATGCAAAATAACACTTAGTAATTAATACCCAGAATACGAGCTAGTTTATCCGTGAGGGAATACCCGCCAACATTATTCTGATGCATCCTTTACTAATTGTTACACACAATACACAAAAGACAAAATAAAATGAAATAAAGAGAAGAGCTTGAATGAGAGACATTGGTTTCTCATGCAAGGTTATGGAATCAATCCATAATTGATGGCTTAATTAATCCCTCCTACCATAATTAACTACAGTCCGGATTATCTGTTTAAGGCATCATGATTTTATTTATAGAAAATTGTTTTAGTGACAATTGAACAAAGATCCTTTAATCACAACAATTAGTGATTTAATTATTGCTAATTAGAATCATCAATCATTAATCACTAGAGGGTTCAATTAATTAATAATGAAAATGGAGAATGGAAAATCTGCATGAAGATGCTGATTACGACGCTAAACAGATGTTACGACGCTATCCTAGAATAGCATCGTGAGGGTAGCGTCGTCATGGGTTGGTGCAAGAGAGAGTAGATTTTGGATTAAAGGGGTATTTACGACGCTATACACTAAACTACGGCGCTATACTAGTATAGCGTCGTAGGTGTAGCGTCGTAGGTGGTTTGAGAAATAAGAAGTTTTTGGAAAAAGAAGAGATATTACGGCGCTAAACATTAAATGACGACGCTATCCTAGGATAGCGTCGTAAGGATAGTGCCGTAGGTGGGTTCTGTGAGAAAGAAGAATTTTGGGGACCTACGACGCTAAACAGAAATTACGACGCTATCTGAGGATAGCGCCGTTGGTTTAGTGCCGTAGGGCAAATTTTTTGTTTAAGTTCTGGGAAACTACGGCGCTAAACCTCACCTACGACGCTATCCAAGGATAGCGCCGTAGGGCGGTTAGCGTCGTAGCTAGCCCAGAAACATGTTGTTCGGGTAATGCAATCTCTGCGATTGCAAGCCCTATTTTCAGGTTTATGGCTCACAAATGCATGAAAAATGAAATGACAAGCTAAGAACAGTGAAAGTAAAATGCAAGAAATGCATAACAGTAAATAAAACTATGCTAAACTACACACTCATGAACCACAAACCCAAGTGAGGGTTTTCAACCAACAATTCATGCATGAATCCCAAAATAAAAGCAAAACAACACAAACCCACATAAAACAGCAAGATAAAATGACCAAATGGTCATGAAACCAAAAACAAGCAGTAAATCCATGGACCCATGTCCATTTCATGATTTTGTGATACTTTAAATGATTAACTTCCCATTTATAAGAAATGGTTTGAGAATACCCATCATTTGGGTATTTCAAACCTAAATAAAAGTTAACAAAGCTGGAAATAAGAGAAAACAGTGGCTATCCTAACTGGAAGCACTAAAGTAACACTAATCTATGCAAGAAAATAGGCTAAACTAGATGCATAAATTAAATAATACACAAAAATAAAACTAACTACTCTAACTAACCTACACTATTCTCAAGAACAGCCTCTTGTCTTCAAGTGTGGAATGTGGTGAAGTGACAAGACCAGGGAGTCAACACCTCTATATATAGGTGGGAAACCCTAGGCCCATGGGCCCCCAGGCCTTGAAATTTGAATTCTGGCAAGGCTTACGACGCTATAGGTGCATTACGGCGCTATCCTACTAGGGCGCTATAGGTCTAGCGTCGTAGTCTTCCACTTCGAAGACTCTCTCTGTCTCTCAGTGAACAGCCTACGACGCTATCCATCATTACGGCGCTATGCTTGCTTACGGCGCTATCCATGCTTAGCGCCGTCCACCCTTCTTTGGTTGTCAGCTTTGATTTCCTCCTACGGCGCTAGACCAAGCTACGGCGCTATCCATGCTTAGCGCCGTAGTTGTGTCTAGCGTCGTAATATCCTGAAAAATCAACTTTTTGTGGGTTTTTCATTTCTTTTCTCATCTTTTCATTTCCTTTTTTCTTTTCTTTTCTTTCTCATGTTTTTGGATTTTTCTAACATAAATGTGTAATAAAATTACATATTTATGCATTTTTCATACCAGCTCAATATTTTTACAATTATGCATAAATCAGTCCAATTCTACTGCTTTCTTATTTAATATAAGACCGGAATGCGATCAAATGCCCGTTTCAGACACGGAAATGGATTGAAAATAATGGTCATTTCTGGCCATTATCAACATCCTCACATTTAATACTGATCGTCCCCGAGCAGTCAGAGTCAATGTTCTAAGGAACACGGACTCAGCATATTCAATTCATTTTCGTGGCTTCATAAATCACATTCTTTTTGGATTGGGATAAGACAATCAAAACTTCAAGTATTAAATTCCCTTGATTGCAGTGTTTAATGAAATGATACTTGCTCACTATATCGGGCCTACAAATCAAACATTATTATCAATCCTTCATGAACATCATGTTTGAAAGATGCAAAGATTAAAAATGAGAATTAAGGGATGACATGAACATTTTTAATGAAACAAAGCCTCACATATAAGAGAATCGGAAAATTCACTCACTCTCAATGGGGTTTAATCAGTGAACACTCAAAATCAAATTTAATTAAATTATCCCATAAGCTTGCAATTAGGCCAACTCGCCACCGGCTCATTTCCTCAATCGAGATCATGAGGTCTTATTTAAGGGTTGTATCGGGGGCATACGGTTGTAACATAGGTAGGAAAGGAAAATTATTGGGCTAAGGAGTGACAAGAATTAATTCTATCATGATAGGGCATATTTATTTAAAATTTATGATCATCACTAATTCTTCTTCTTTCTTTTGCTTTTCTTTACTATTGCATGACATTAGACTATGTCTAATTTGCTTTGTCATTTGCAATTTATTTTTGTCGATTGAAACTCGACTTTTTTTTTTTGATCGGATTCTTGAATACCGATTGAAATTTTTGTTGATGATCAAAAATTGTAATGCCTTGATAAAATTTATTCTTGCACACTTGGGTTTGAATTTTTGGGTCTTTTTGTAAGGATAGGAATAATATATGGGGCTTCAAAGAAAAATTAGGCTTTAAGGCTCAAATTGGTTAATCCTAAAGGGAAAATATTTTTGGGTTTGGATTTCAAACGAAGGCCAAAAATTTGGGTTTTTCTAGGTGCCTCGATCATACGCTCGATTTTGGGAATATGGTATGGTCTTGAATCAGTCCCAATCGCAAGTTCTAGTTTCCTTTAATCAAAATGATTCACACATCAAAGAAAATAAATAAGTAAAAGTGACTCATGGCTCAAATCTCACAAGGTTGGGTTGATTCATGTCATACAATATTCTCAAATTTAATCAGAGCTTAATTCAGACAATTTATTCAATCGAAATCTCTAACATGTAGATTTATTACCCAATAAGCTGATCGCATCATTAAATTTTTATAGCTCAAAACCTTAGGAATTCATTTCATGCATGTTCTCAATTATATTATCCCAATTTAAAAGTTCGAAAATTCAATCATAAGCCTAAATTCAACATGTGAATTTAGAGCAGGTTTATGCATATTTTTGCTGGTTATTCAATTTAAAGCAGTAAAGAGGCACTGCTGACACACGGAGTATGTCAACAGCATATTTTTGGCCTGACAATCACTTATTCATCTTGGACTGTCAGACATCTTTTCAAAGGAAGCAAATAAAGATTGTTGCAGATCTCAAATTTGAGTTCAATTTGTGGAAAGCGATAAAGTACAATCATTTCAAGGGATTCCTATGCAGTTAGCGTGAACCTGCATGCAAAAAGAGGAAATCCCTTATATGATGCCGATACTAGGGCTTAAAAAGAACTAGAGCATACTAAGATTCATTCCTCCTTCCTCCTTCTCTTAGAACATGTATCTGAGCCAGTGGACGTAGCTAGTCAGATCACAGCACAGGCACCAGCCGTTGTGGTCTCTCAGGGGTTCATGCATCCTTCTGCAGAAGACTCGGGGTGGTTGCCCTGCAAACAAGTAGGAGGCATGATTGTCTGCCATCCACGAGAGGGTGTTGGTAGATGTGTAGTTGAAGACCTCTCGATCGGTCACCATCCTCTCTATCATTGCGATCCCCTGATTGACCTGGCCTTCATCTAGCTTGCTCATGAGCATCAGTCCACGGGTGAAGATAGACGCCTTGTGGTTGTCCTCTATGCCTGGCCGCAGCAGTTCACAAGCTCGCTCCTCATCCCCTTCTGCAAATGCCATGAGTGCTGGCACAATTTGGAGATTGAAGTTTCCAGCCTCAGTGCATGTGTGCAGAAATCTTTCTTTCTCCCTTCGTACCCTCGACTGCCACTGCCTCACCCTAGTCGCATCCAACTCGCATCGTTTGTAAACGATGGCAAGGTTTCCTGCGTTTCTGAGCTTCCGGCATGTCTCTTGTGCAGTGAACACTTCCCTGATCTCATCCTCTCCTATTCGGGAGAGGATTTCACCTAGGAGCTCTTCTGGCAAGTCCAGCAGATGGGTTCCTCCGGGCACTGGGTCTGGGATTGGAAGATTTCCCCTAAAAAGATAAGAAGGGATGAATCCAATTTTTATAATTTCTCAGAAATTATTCAAGTTTAGAAACCAACATCCTCACATTTAGAGTTTTGCTCTAAATGTGAGATTATTAAGTTTCTGACTTGAATTTTTAATTTAAAGCATGGGTAAAATAGATTTTTATGAAAAGATAGGGGTCATTGGGCCCCTATATATTTTTAATGGGCCATCGGGCCCAAAATTTTGATTTTTCAATATTATTAAACAAGTGTGGGACACTTGTTGGAAATGGAGTGAGATGGAGTGATGGAGAGATGGAATGCTCGAATTTAGGAATGTGCAGTGGAGGCGTGGCGCAATGGATTTGCTATTTCTAGACTACTTGGACTGTCTTGGACAGTTAAAACATCCCAAAAATTTGCAAACACTCTTTTTAATTTTTAAAGGGTTGACTTGTTTTATTTAAGGAAAGTGGGATGTGAGTGGTCTCATTTTGAATTTTTGAAAAGAATAGCAGTTGGGTGACAAAAATACTGCTATTTACTCACACTACAGTTCCATTGGGAACAAAGAAAACATAAGTCAAATATTAAATCTATTAACTCTCTTTTTTTTTGTCTTTTTCATAAGGTCACTTTCCTTTGAAAAAGTGGTAAGCTCCTATTGGGTGCTTGTACCATGTTTCCAAAAACAAGGTGACACTTATTCCAAAAGATTTCTGACATGCAGATGCAAAAATACCAAAAAGTCACCCTAATTAATGTTCCAAACCAACACTGTGAAAGCATTTCAAGATCAAAAACAAAATTTTGAACAGAAACACCAAGCATCCAACACCATTTATTCAAGAACAAAAATGCCAATAACACCATGATGCTTGAATCAACATCCTAATGCTCATTGGCTCTTCTTTTCCAGTTTCAAACTTTAAAAATTTTCAAACCCCTAACAGTTTTAAAACAGTTTTTCAAACAAGTTTTAAGGGTTTCCAACAAGGTTCAAAACACCTATTAAAACCGAAAGCATTTACAACTTGAGATGGAAAAATAAGAGTGAACACAACCCCCATTGTGCCATTTTTTTAACCAAAAAGTAAGAAAAAGAAAACAAAGACTCCGATGGAGGCCATGAACAGAGATGGGAAACATGGGTTTTACCCTGCCCTCCATGGCTCGGGTCTGGGCAGAGGTCCCAAGTTTGGAAGGAGCCTGTACATTCTGTCCATGGTGTCTCCTTGGATTTGTGGAGAGAAGTGTTGTACGAGAACTCTGCGTTCTGCGTATGTATTTTTGAGAGTGGATTTCTGGAAATGGGAGTGTGAGAGTGTGGGAATGAAGAAGAAGAGGATCGGGGTATTTATAGGTGAAGAAAAAGGGTTTTACGACGCTATACTTAGCCTACGGCGCTAGACTAGCGCCGTAGCCTTGTTCAGCGTCGTAGATGGAATTAAAGGGAAAGGGGTGCTACGGCGCTATGCCTTTAGTATGGCGCTATCCAAGGATAGCGTCGTTCTAAAGGACTGCGTCGTAGGTAGACTAAAAGAGGGAGAAGATCCCTACGGCGCTATCCCATTACTATGGCGCTATTCTTGGATAGCGTCGTAGTTGAGGATAGCGTCGTAGTTGAACTTCGACTTTGAAAATTTTCAAAATTTTCATGCGAACTGGGCCTGAATAGATGAAATTGGGCCTCAGTTGGTTTTATTTGTTTTGGGCTTAAGAAGTTTTTGTCCAGAACATTTTGTACTGTTAACAGGCTATCTAAATTAAATTAAACTTGCATAAATAGGTTGGATTAATTCCATTTGTTTGCAAAAATTATTTCGGATTTTAAATTGCTTTAATTTTCGAAATTATTTTCTTAAATTCATGGACTTAATCCAACCGGGAACCTGGTTTTCTTCTTGATTTTCTGCTCCTTCTTTTGTTGGTTCGAATTTCCTGCAAGTCAGATAAATACCCAATAGGTTAAGTTTTCTCCAAATATCAACATCCTCACATTTAGAGTCTTAGTACTCTAAATGTTTAATTGATTTTTGGATATTCTCTGACAAAATAACACATATATAAATAGGTAATATGAAATGAAATTTTTATGATTTAAATGTTGTTTCTTATTGAATGTAAGCCGGGTCTGCCACTGTTTGGCTTTCTTTCTCCGGATCGATCTGTCCGAGGTACTCCTTCAATCGATGTCCATTCACCACTATGTTGCCCTTTTCAGTTCGGATCCTGACGGCTCCATTTTGAAACACTTCCAGCACTTCATGTGGTCCTTCCCATCTGGATTTAAGCTTCCCAGGGAACAGCTTCAACCTAGAATTGAATAATAATACATTTTGACCAACATAGAAATGCTTAGGCTTAATCCTGCGATCGTGCAACTTCTGGCTCCGCTCCTTATAAATTCGAGAGCTTTCATAAGCTAATGCTCATATTTCCTCAATTTCATTGAGGTCCAACTTGCGTTTGCTTTGAGCAACTTTCGGATCGAAGTTAAGCGTTTTAATGGCCCAGTAAGCTTTATGCTCTAACTCTACGGGCAAGTGACAGGCTTTTCCGAAGACAAGTCTGTAAGGGGACATCCCAATGGGAGTCTTAAATGCTGTGCGGTATGCCCATAGAGCGTCATTGAGCTTACGTGCCCAATCCTTACGGGTTATCCCGACTATGGCTTCGAGTATATGTTTGATTTCGCGATTGGATATTTCGACTTGACCACTAGTCTGAGGATGATAAGGCGTGCCTATCTTATGGAGGATTCCATTTTTACTCATTAAAGTTTCAAAAGCTTTATTAATAAAGTGTGTTCCTCCATCAGATATCACCACCCTAGGTATGCCAAATCGACTGAAAATGTTGTTCTTGAGGAACTTGATGATTGGCTACCATCATTGGTTGGTAATGCGACAGCCTCAACCTATTTGGACACGTAATCGACAGCTACCAAGATATAGTAGTTTCCACCAGATGGCGGAAACGGTCCCATGAAGTCAATGCCCCATACATCGAAAATCTCAAGTGTGAGAATTCCTTTTTGAGGCATCTCATCCCTCTTGGAAAGGTTTCCTAATCTTTGGCATTTGTCGCAACCTTTCACAAATGTCCTGCAATCTTCATAGATGTGAGGCCAATAAAATCCACATTCAAGGACCTTGTGGGCCGTTCGAGCGGGACCATGGTGACCTCCATATTCTGATTCATGACATTTTCTGACAATTTGATAGGCTTCATGCTCGGTCACACATCGCCTGATTATTGAATCGGCGCAGTGTTTGAAGAGATAAGGTTCTTTCCAGAAGTAACTTAATACATCTCGGTTGAACTTATTCTTCTGATGATAGTTCGAAAACTGTGGGGTTATTCCGCATGCCAAGAAGTTAGCGATATCGGAAAACCATGGACAAGCTTGATTGTGCAAATGCAATGCGAACAGCTGTTCGTCCGGGAACTCTTCATTAACGGCTTTTTCCTTTTTATCATTATCTAATCGAGATAAATGGTCAGCAGCACCATTATCTCGACCTCGCCTATCTTTTATTATGATGTCGAATTCTTGCAACAGAAGCACCCACCTGATTAATCGAGGTTTGGCATCTTGTTTGTTAAACAAGTATCTCAATGTTGTATGATCGGTGTATACTATGGTCTTCGTACCTATCAGATACTGTCTGAACTTGTCAAACGCGAAGACTACAGCATACATTTCTTTCTCCGTTGTGGTGTAATTAACTTGGGCCTCATTCAGGGCATGACTTGCGTAATGAATTACGCAGTGTTTCCCGTCCTTATGTTGCCCGAGTACTGCACCTACGGCGAGACCACTAGCATCACACATTACCTCGAAAGGTATTGACCAATCGGGTGGTTGCACTATCGGTGCAGAAACCAACATCTTCTTGAGCGTGTCAAAGGCTTGGACACACGCTTCATTTATTAAGAAAGGATTTTCTTTACAAAGCAGATTAGTGAGCGGCTTGGCAATTTTAGAGAAATCCTTAATGAATCGCCGGTAAAAACCGGCATGCCCTAAGAAGCTCCTAACTGATTTGATCGAGTTAGGAAGAGGGAGATTAGAAATGACGGAAACTTTGGCTGGATCAACTTCAATGCCTGCACGAGAAATGCGATGACCTAACACTATGCCCTCAGTGACCATAAAATGGCACTTTTCCCAATTTAAAACCAAGTTAGTGTCCTCACACCTCTTTAAAATTTTAGCAAGATTAGTCAAACATTCATCAAACGTATCTCCATATACAGAGAAGTCATCCATGAAGACCTCAATGCATTTTTCGATAAATTCAGAGAATATAGACATCATGCATCTTTGAAAAGTAGCAGGTGCATTGCATAATCCAAAAGGCATGCGCCTATAGGCAAAAGTGCCATAGGGGCATGTAAAAGTAGTTTTTTCGTGATCTTCACTGGCGATCACTATTTGATTGTATCCAGAATAACCATCTAAAAAATAATAAAACGCCCTTCTCGCCAATCGTTCCAACATTTGATCGATGAAAGGTAAAGGGAAATGGTCCTTGCGAGTTGCCTCGTTCAACTTCCGGTAGTCTATGCAGACTCTCCATCCGGTGACTGGGCGCGTGGCAATTTCCTCCCCTTGTTCATTCTGCGTAATGCACATCCCACCCCGCTTCGGAACAACCTGCACAGGACTGACCCATTTGCTATCAGAAATCGGGTATATAATACCGGCGTCTAACAGCTTGATCACTTCCTTTCTTACCACTTCTTGCATGGGTGGGTTCAATCTTCGTTGGGGCTGGCGAGAGGCCTTGAAATTCTCCTCCATTAGAATCCTGTGCATACAAACAGAAGGGCTTATTCCTTTGATATCAGAAATGGTCCAACCAATTGCACGCACATAATTTTTAAGTACTCCCACCAAAGCGTCTTCCTGAGCTTGTGTCAACTTGGCTGACATAATCACCGGTAATTTTTTATGTTCTGCGAGAAACGCATACTTAAGATGTTCCGGTAAGGTTTTAAGTTCAAGCTCTGGTGGGCATTCCACTGAAGGGAGTAATTTGCGAGAATTAGATGGGAGAAGATCAGTTTTACCTTCCGGATCCTGCATCAGTACAGGATCCGCCTCCTCGTGGTCGGCGTCGTCATGGAAGTCTGTGCCGTCAAACTCCTCCAAATCCCATGTTTCGGGATCGGCAAAGTGAACGGCTTTGCATCCTTTGTGCTCCACGCCAGCAGGCTTCAGTACCTGCTTTGAAATTTCATCCAGCATCATTTCATGATCAAATTCAGAGTCAAGCTCTCTCTCCTCACTCCTAACTATTACAGATTTTGATGAACAGAACCCGTCATCTGGGTATTTCTGTAACTGTGCCATGTCAAATGTAACTTCTTCCTCATCGACTCGCAGTGTTACTCGTCCAGCTTTTGCATCTATCAGTGCTCCGCCTGTTGCAAGGAATGGTCTCCCCAAGATCAATGGCGTGTCCAGGTCCTCCTCTATGTCTAGTATCACAAAATCAACTGGGAATAAGATATTTCCAGTCTTCACTATGATGTCCTTGAGGATGCCGACAGGCTTCGTGATGGATCTGTCTGCCAATTGGAGTCTCATCTTGATTGGCTCGATGTGTCCCAGCTTGAGGCGTTGCACCATTGCCAAAGGCATGACATTGATGCTAGAGCCAAGATCACAGAGGCCTTTTCCTGCTTTGATTTTCCCAATTTGAATCGGCAACGTGCAGCAGCCTGGATCTTCTTGCTTTTCCGGAAGCTTGCGCTGGATGATAGCACTGCATGTATTGTTAAGAACTACCAGTTCTTCCTGCTCAATTCTCCTCTTTCCTGAAACTAATTCTTTCAGAAATTTAGCGTATGCTGGCATCTCAGCTATCATTTCGATGAGAGGAATGGTTATTTCTACTTTCTGCAGCCTTTTCAGAAATTTTTCAAATTTAAGGTCCTGTTCTTGATTTTTAAGTCGGGCCGGGTATGGCACCCTTGGCATGAACTTTTTATTATCAAATTGTTTTTGTGGTAAAGGGAAGAAAGTTGTACCTCCACCTGTACCCTTATCTGTTTCAGCCGTTTCAGGTGCAGCGTCAGTCTGCAGATTGGCTGTTTCTTTTTCGGCTTCCTTTTGTTCATCCATTGCTTCCTCATCAGCATTGTCAACAGGATCATCATCTTCCTCATGAGTGTTTCCAGCATCCACTCCCCTTGGTCCAGCCAGTGTCTTCCCAGATTTCAAGGTTATTGCTTTGCATTGCGGGTTCTTTTCCGCAGTGCTCGGCAACGTTCCTTTATCCCTTTTTTGCATTTCATTAGCCATTTGAGTAACTTGGGTCTCCACATTCCTGATGGAAGCCTGCAGCTGAGTGTTAATCTCCTTCTGGCTAGTAATAAAATCAGTCATCAAATTTTCCAGCCTTGAAGGGGGCTTTTGATTTTGATTCTGATTCTGGTTTTGGTTCCATTGGCCTTGGTTCGGGATGAATTGAGGCTGGAAGTTTTGGGGCTGAAAATTTTGGAAGTTCTGGGTGGGCTGTTGAAAATTTTGAGGGGGCCTCTGTTGGATCTGAGGTTGGAAACCTGGGTTCTGGAAGTTCTGTCCCCTGTTCTGATTGAATCCTTGGTTCTGCTGAGGATTGAATTGCTGCTGTTGTGGCTTGTTCAAGAGGCGGGAATTAAGGGCATTGTTGTTTGAGTATGACAAGTTTGGGTGCTTGTTTGGGAAAGCCCCTGCAAAGTTGCAGCTTTCAGCTGTAATCTGTTCGCATGTGTCAGTTGCGTGAGCACCTTGACACAGTCCAAAGATTACATCTGTTTGCTGCCCTTGAGTGGAGCTCCCAGCTCCCTGATTAACAGACAATGCTGCCACCTGCTCTTGCAGATTTTCAATATCTGATCTCTCTGTTGTACCTACAGCACACAAACCACGAGGGGGAGGGGAATTAACATCATCAGTAAGAACAGATCTGTTTACACTCATTGCTTCAATCTTGGCCCAAGCTTGATCCATGGGAATGTATAGCAGGTGTTGACCGCCGGCAGCATCAAGCATGTTCTTCCATGCTGGGGTCAAACCGCTATAAAACTTTCTCAATTTCTCCCAATCATGGAAACCATGCTGGGGGCATTTCCTGAGCAAGTTGAAGAACCGTTCCTTCGCATCATACAGGGACTCGTCTGGCTTCATCTTGAATTCCGCAATCTTAGAGCGGAATTCATCCACCTTGGATTCCGGGAAGTACTTTGTCAGGAAGTTTCTGATCACGTCCTCCCATGTAGACTTCTGATTCATGGGCAATGATTTGTACCATGTCCATGCTCCGCTAGTCAGAGAAAAAGGAAACAGCCTTAATCGAATGGTGTTAGCAGATACATTCTGGTTCTTGATCGTATCACACAATTCTAGGAAAGTCTGCAAATGATCATGGGGATCTTCATGACTTGCTCCTGCGAACTGGTTGCTCTGAACAAGATTGATGAGGGCCGGCTTCAATTCGAAATTTCTGGCCAAGAATGAAGCTTGTCCAGGAATGTTCAAGTATGGCTCCAAGATTGGCTGCATGTAATCAGCGGCTGCTGCTTGTTGATTGTTCTCAACCCCTCCTTGATACTGCTGTGGGTAGTAGTTCTGATGCATATAGTAGTTCCTCGGATCATTGAAGTCATTAGGATTTGGGGGATTCTGATGAGGATTCTGGTACTGCTGATTTTGTTGATTTTGGAAGTTTTGGTGGTTTTGGTTATTTGGTGGGTTTTGGGGGTTCGGGTTGGGAGGAGGTGCCTCGAAGTGTTGCTGTTCAATGTTTGGTGGGTTCCCGCCTCCTTGTATGATCTGAGGAGGGGGATCATCCAAATCATCGTTATCAGCATCCTCGGGGTCTTCCTCGATGTTGTGAAGTGGTGGATTGGGTGGAATGATTGGGGGAAGGTCAGGGTTGGCCATATCAGAGATGTCGCTACTGGTGCTTGGTGAAAGTAGTGTCTGTCTTTCCCGCTCCCGTCTTCGTTTAGTCTCCGCCCTAAGACGTCGAGCTGTCTTTTCTATTTCTGCGTTATACGGGATTTCGGCTGGCGTCTGCTTCCTCCTTTGCATAGAACAACGGCTTCAATAATGACGGTACCTGCATATTCCCCAGGTTAGAATGGGTTTCGGGGTGAATATTTATATTTATATGTATAAACTAACTAGGAGCAATGAGGAATGTAATTCTCTAATAAAACGGCGTTGCATCCTCCCCGGCAACGGCGCCATGAAACTTTTGACAATTTCCCACACGAGTATTTTCGAAATAATAGAACCCTGGTCTTGATTTTGTTTAATGAAAATCATTTTATGATTGCGGAGTTGGGATTAGGGATATATTTATAGGTTGTCATGTTTTTATTACTCGTGTTAAGAAACTGTGGCCCGAAAGCGCACGGTGTCAAAAATTGCAGTAATTTATAGTAAGATCGGATCGTTCACTGGAGGATGTGCGATAGAAGTAGGGCCCACATTGTTTTACCAGATTTTCCATTCGTATTGCTCCAATTGGTTTGAAAAGTGATTAATCATCTACTGACTGAATTTAAACTAGATTACGAAAGCACTTAAATCTATTCTACAAAGCCAATAAGTTCTATTCTAGAAAGCGGGTAAACTTACTCTAAAAATGCGATAAATACTATCTATGAAAGCAGTGAAAATTTACACTATGCTAGCTATGAAGCTGAATCACAATGTAGACAGAAGGGACAGGAAGAAAAGAATAAAAATTGGGCAAGATTTAGATAAGGCAGTATTAAACTTCCATTTTTATACACAGATCTTTGTTTGGGAAAATCCTATCAGATAGCTAATTCTCATGCTCTCAGTACAGCGTTCCCTTTAACAGACAGGTACTTACAGCGTGAGTTTACATGTTCTTAAGACCGCAGATTCTAAGATACCACAGATTTGTAACTGCCCCGGCCAGGGTATGTTATTTCATCTGTGGTGGTTGAGCAACACCTGACAAATCATTTATTGAAATGCCAAATACTACTATCTTTCTCCCATGTCACACCCAAAGATTCTAATTAAGCCTGAACTATCCCTTAACTATCAATCCTAGTAACAGTTACGCAACTCTCAATACAACCGAGTGACCTCTAACGAAAGCATTTAAAGAAAGCAGTAAAGAAAGCATTTAAAACCTATCACTCGGAGGTTTTGAAGGTCTGACCCTGGTAGTAAAAGATAGCTCCCCATCAGAATGAAGGGGTATGGATCAAGAATTCCCGGCTCTTGGTGAACTACTCGTGTGTTCACTTCCTTCCGGGTGATTATGAGATACAAACTAATGAAAAGAACTAATAAATTAGTTCGTTTCGGATGCACTCACTCAGGACTCAAAAATAGGCTTTGGCAGAAGAGGATAGCAGTTGAAAGAAAACTCAACCCTATCTTAGAAAATAACCAAGGCCTGGATGATGTTCCTCTAAGATTATTTACTACACTGTATTTGAGTCCAAGTGGACCCCATCTCGGTGTAATATTTAATCTTAGATTCCCAACAAACAGCAGTTTTGGAAAATAATGAGTTTGAAAACCATTCCCTAAACAGGTACTAGACTCTCAATTAAAACACAGATCCTTTCAGTCTAGATGAGACCTAATCGCTGACTCTGCTCCTAATTTCCCAAAATCAACCCTTGATAGAATATGAATTAGTCATAACTGAAGAATTTATCCCTTACTCAGATCCGGATTTTATAAAGGAATTTTTATCGGAAATTTAATACGCAATATCTATTTTAAATCTATGCTTCTGTTGTCCAAGGGAAGGATCCCAAAATATTGTAGACCACAATAGTATGTAATATTAGCATGCATACGGATATATGAAAGTGTAAAATTAATTGACCCAAAATATAGATGCGGGTCTAGACAGAAGGTGAAACACAGATATGAAGTGGTCAGGAGACCAAAGTTATGGCAGAATAATCGGGTGGACTGTAAACATCTACTATCCAATTTCCCAATTACTCGGATGAAGCGAATTTAGACAGGTGAAGCCCTAAAATGGCAGTGTCGCTACCAGTTGGGCCCCTACTGTCTGTGAGTTCGGATAAAAACCTACATGCTTCCTTTCTGCAGTGTATATCAGCTAATGTTGACAGACATTAGAGTTACAATACAGACTGGAATTTGGGTTTGGAAATTAAGATAAATAAAATAAAACTGTATCCGGATGGGAATCAGTTGAGCAGCTATTATAACCCCGGATGGGCGAACCGCCAAGGCTTCCACTGACTGCTATCCAGACCATGCAAAATAACACTTAGTAATTAATACCCAGAATACGAGCTAGTTTATCCGTGAGGGAATACCCGCCAACATTATTCTGATGCATCCTTTACTAATTGTTACACACAATACACAAAAGACAAAATAAAATGAAATAAAGAGAAGAGCTTGAATGAGAGACATTGGTTTCTCATGCAAGGTTATGGAATCAATCCATAATTGATGGCTTAATTAATCCCTCCTACCATAATTAACTACAGTTCGGAATATCTGTTTAAGGCATCATGATTTTATTTATAGAAAATTGTTTTAATGACAATTGAACAAAGATCCTTTAATCACAACAATTAGTGATTTAATTATTGCTAATTAGAATCATCAATCATTAATGACTAGAGGGTTCAATTAATTAATAATGAAAATGGAGAATGGAAAATCTGCATGAAGATGCTGATTACGACGCTAAACAGATGTTACGACGCTATCCTAGAATAGCGTCGTGAGGGTAGCGTCGTCATGGGTTGGTGCAAGAGAGAGTAGATTTTGGATTAAAGGGGTATTTACGACGCTATACACTAAACTACGGCGCTATACTAGTATAGCGTCGTAGGTGTAGCGTCGTAGGTGGTTTGAGAAATAAGAAGTTTTTGGAAAAAGAAGAGATATTACGGCGCTAAACATTAAATGACGACGCTATCCTAGGATAGCGTCGTAAGGATAGTGCCGTAGGTGGGTTCTGTGAGAAAGAAGAATTTTGGGGACCTACGGCGCTAAACAGAAATTACGACGCTATCTGAGGATAGCGCCGTTGGTTTAGTGTCGTAGGGCAAATTTTTTGTTTAAGTTCTGGGCAACTACGGCGCTAAACCTCACCTACGACGCTATCCAAGGATAGCGCCGTAGGGCGGTTAGCGTCGTAGCTAGCCCAGAAACATGTTGTTCGGGTAATGCAATCTCTGCGATTGCAAGCCCTATTTTCAGGTTTATGGCTCACAAATGCATGAAAAATGAAACAACAAGCTAAGAACAGTGAAAGTAAAATGCAAGAAATGCATAACAGTAAATAAAACTATGCTAAACTACACACTCATGAACCACAAACCCAAGTGAGGGTTTTCAACCAACAATTCATGCATGAATCCCAAAATAAAAGCAAAACAACACAAACCCACATAAAACAGCAAGATAAAATGACCAAATGGTCATGAAACCAAAAACAAGCAGTAAATCCATGGACCCATGTCCATTTCATGATTTTGTGATACTTTAAATGATTAACTTCCCATTTATAAGAAATGGTTTGAGAATACCCATCATTTGGGTATTTCAAACCTAAATAAAAGTTAACAAAGCTGGAAATAAGAGAAAACAGTGGCTATCCTAACTGGAAGCACTAAAGTAACACTAATCTATGCAAGAAAATAGGCTAAACTAGATGCATAAATTAAATAATACACAAAAATAAAACTAACTACTCTAACTAACCTACACTATTCTCAAGAACAGCCTCTTGTCTTCAAGTGTGGAATGTGGTGAAGTGACAAGACCAGGGAGTCAACACCTCTATATATAGGTGGGAAACCCTAGGCCCATGGGCCCCCAGGCCTTGAAATTTGAATTCTGGCAAGGCTTACGACGCTATAGGTGCATTACGGCGCTATCCTACTACGGCGCTATAAGTCTAGCGTCGTAGTCTTCCACTTCGAAGACTCTCTCTGTCTCTCAGTGAACAGCCTACGGCGCTATCCATCATTACGGCGCTATGCTTGCTTACGGCGCTATCCATGCTTAGCGCCGTCCACCCTTCTTTGGTCGTCAGCTTTGATTTCCTCCTACGGCACTAGACCAAGCTACGGCGCTATCCATGCTTAGCGCCGTAGTTGTGTCTAGCGTCGTAATATCCTGAAAAATCAACTTTTTGTGGGTTTTTCATTTCTTTTCCCATCTTTTCATTTCCTTTTTTCTTTTCTTTTCTTTTCTCATGTTTTTGGATTTTTCTAACATAAATGTGTAATAAAATTACATATTTATGCATTTTTCATACCAGCTCAATATTTTTACAATTATGCATAAATCAGTCCAATTCTACTGCTTTCTTATTTAATATAAGACCGGAATGCGATCAAATGCCCGTTTCAGACGCGGAAATGGATTGAAAATAATGGTCATTTCTGGCCATTATCAAGCTCCATATCATCTAACATCTCAAGATCTTCGGTCATGATACCTATAGCACTTATGCCGACTTTAGGCTTATCTTGGTTAGCTTCCATGGCAGCTTTCACATCTTTGGAAGTGACCGCACCGAAATTTACTTGTGCAACCTCATTGGTTGGTTGGATCTCAGGTTGCACTTCTGTTTTCTCATACTCTTCAAGAGTTTTGCAGTAAACCATGAACCCCTCGTAGTTGTCAGGTTCACCTCCCAATTCACCAGCCTGGTATGCCACTATGTAAGAAAAGAATCTGATAAGCACCTTCATCATAGCCATTTCTCTGGCTGTCCCCGGATCACCCATGCGATTAAATCTTTCCATGAATTTATCCGCCCAAGATTTGCTTGCGTTTTTTCCCTTACTTGATTCGGCCAAGGCGACCGCTTTGCCTTTGTCTCTGGAAGTTGTCGGCTGATTCCTTATCTGAGGAGGCCTGGGATCCGTGGTCTTAGGCTAAGGCGCTGGATGTCGTCGCGCTGCCCATTGCAGTCTTTCCCGCACTGGCCTCCTTGTGGGAGGTGATGGTGGATGTGGCCTCCTGGAAGGAGGTGATGGTGGATGTGGCCTCCTGGAGGGAGGTGATGGTGGATGTGGCCTCCTCAAGGCCTCATGTGACCTTCCCCTATCATCTCTAAGTCGCTCATGCACCGGCTTTCGAGGTGGTATAGGGGAACTAGGCTTCCTATACAGAGGCTTCCCATCTGGATGTTGTAGCCTCTCATGAATAGGCCTCCGCTGCCCGGAGGTTTCCCCTTGGGCTCTGAAATAAGTTGGTTGTATTGGCTTCCGAGGCCTAGAAGATTCTAACTTATGAATCTGGGCTTCCCATTGCCGCATTTCCTCGGCATATTTTCTCTGAGCCCGCCTATACTAACTCCTGGTCATAGGTAGCGGCTCCTTTTGAGTAACCTTGCTTCCTGCCCGGTTCCTCGTCCATCTATCAGCCTCAACAGGATGTTCTGGACGCCTCGTTAAAGTTGGCACCACTTCCACTCTTTGCCTGTAATCCCGAGTAACAAGTTGGTGCCTTCCATTGCCATGGATCTCCAAAGCAGATTTTGGGATCCCAATCCTCAATGGGGAGTTCTTCTTCTTTTGATGTTCCTTTTCTTCAGCCTTTAGGACTTTCTCAAAATCCTCCTAAGACATGTTTTTAAACTTGGGTTGCTTGCTATACAGCTCCTTTTCTTTTTCTGTATCAGATTCATCAGATAGCAAATCCTCATCTTGCTCATTGATTTTGACATGTTCCCCCTCTTGATCAACCCGGATACTAGAGCCGCCATTCTCTGGGTTTGGAACAAGCCCAGAAGCACCAACGTGAAGTTGTGGGAATGGGTCTATATCCACTTTCATACCTGCAATTTTCAAGCGTCCCTCTTTAATTTTATTCTGTATGGCAGTTCTAAAACTCCGGCATTTAGTAATGCTATAAGTGTATGAGTTATGCCACTTACAAAATGCTCGGCCCCGAATTTCTTCGGCCGCTGGTAACTTCTGCCCCTCAGGCAGCTTAATCATACCATCTTTGAGTAAGGCATCGAACACTTGGTCCGGCTTGCTCATATCAAAGAGGTCCTCCTCAGGTTTATATTTGGTCTCTTTTTATTTCGGCGGCTTGAGAGCCGCACAAGTATGTGGCTTGGCTGTCTGGACCAGTTCCGCAACAGCCACTTCCACTGGTTCGTCCTCTTCGTCATTGAATCTCACCTCCTCGAAGTGAACTCGACGCGTAGGACGCCTCCCTTCCTGTTCCTCCAGGAATTCCAAGCGGGCCGCTCTCTCGGCCAGCTAGGCAAGATCAGTTGCATCCTGCACAATTAAATGTTCATTTAGTCTCGGCAACATATTAGCCACTGCTATATTGGCTATTTTCCTTTCCGGGATTGCTATGGAACATCGGCCTTTAAGCCGCTGTAATCTACTGATAAAAGTACTTGCCGCCTCATCGGCATATTGTTTGGCATTGGTAAGGTCTGCAAGGCTTACCTGTGATAGTGGAGTGTAGAACCTATCATGGAATGCACGTTCGAGGTCAGCCGAATTCTGAATCGAGTTAGACCGCAAGGAAGCAAACCATGCGAAGGCAGGTCCGGTGAGGGATGAGCTGAACAATCTTAATTTCAGCCAATCATTGGCCGCTGCTTCCCCGCACTGAGCATTAAACCTTCCAACATGCTCCACAGTAGATTTGCCATCATCCGCTAAAAATGAGGTGAATTCGGGTATCTTGAAACCCCTTGGGTAAGGCTGCATGGTGTCTACCCAGTCAAGATATGGCTTCCTGTACGTAGGCCGCTCCATCGGCTTTAGCTGAATCCTAAAGTGCTGCTGCATCATATCCGCGAGCAATTTCGGTGAGATCACTCGTGCCTGCGTAGGAGGCATGGCGGGTGGAGGAACGGTGGCTTGAGCAACAGGTGTTGCGGGCATTCCGCATGGTTGTGGTGTCTGTCCTCCTATGGCCGCTAGAGTGGGTATGGCGGATGTTGCAATAGGTGCCGCCACTCCACATGGCTGTGGCGCCTGCCCCTTAGGGTTGGTGGCATCCAACCCCGATTTAGAGGCGCTGCCACATAGGGTGTGGTCGGAACGTTCGGCACATGAGGTGCCGCCTGTCGGGGCGCCATGCTGGGTCCGGCCGCCGTACAGCCTGGTGTAGTGCTTGTCGCCATCAAAGGACTCGATGGAGTATAGACCGGCACAAGAGGTGCCGCGTAACCCAAATTCGGCATGCTGGGTGCCTCAGGAGCAAAGGCGTAAGCAGTCTGGTATGAGTGTGGGAACATACTGGCCACGCCTCCGGACTCCTGGAGTGGCGGCTGGCCAGGTGTGGTTCCCCAAATCCGCTGTTGGCCTCCTGATGTTCCCGGATATAGGGTGCTTGGCGGCACAGCAGTGTCGTTTGCAGGGACAACCCCGTCTTGCTAGACACGCAAGGAACCGCATATTCGGTTAGTTTGGTCGGCCATGGCAGGCCGCAGAACGTCCATTAGGTGTCTTGTGAGTAAAGGCATGAATTCAGTCATCGATTCAGTCATCGATAGCCCATTTGTTCAGACAGAGTAGGGATCTGCATTATCCCTTGTTGCGGTTAAGTGGTGTTCGCCGTTTCACCGGCGTCCCCATCCATTGTTCGCTTGATCGTCTGATCTTGTAGGGACATATCTTCAAACTTCTGTGTCTGATCAACAATAACTCTTCCGGATCTAAGACGCATACACTACTGGAAGCGGATATGGTCTCAAATCGTGTCCTACTGGATGTGCCAATTTGTTAACGGTGAAATCTTGGAGGAATAAAATCTCTCTTTTATTGATGAATTTGGGAAAGATTACAGGAAAAATAGAAAAGCAAAGTACAGGAATTAAAAGAAAGCAATAAAGGAATTGAAGAACAGAAAGTAGTAAAATTGCAGAAAATAAGATAAGTAAATGCGGCTTCTTTCGAAGTGTATTGGAGATCTCCAACACTCTTCAAAGAGCCGCATTTACTTATTTTACTTTCTTTACAGCTTTCTGCAATTTTCATGCTTTCCGTTTTCCAATTCCTTTACAGCTTTCTTTCAATTCTTGTAATTTATTTTTTCTACATTCCTTGTAATCTTTCCTAAGTTCATCAATAAAAAGATTCTATTCTCCAAGATTTCACTGTTAACACTTTTAAATAATAATTATACAAAATATCTCTAAACAACAAATATTTCTGGATCTTATATAAAGTTAATCAAACAATCAAAGATTTCTACAAATTCTTTACCAGTCGGCCAGACTATACTTGAAGTCTATACAAAATCAACCAATTTTACATGAAAGTTATAGACTTTCTAAATCTACCAACTTTCTAAAATCCGTAAAAATCTATCAAAATTTCAATCAATCGGAAACACCCCTTAACAGTGAATGGCATTGGATATTATTTGTGATTGTGTTATGATTGAGCATTCATCCCACTTAGCTTTGTCTTGTTTAAAGTAAAACTGGTGTCACTGAAATCACCAACTATATATATAGTCCATTTTAATTAGTAGTAGTATTAGAGATTATTTTATTTATTTATTTATTTTGTTTTAATTACATGGAGTATATATACTACTATTAGTACATATAAATGTTATATATGTCCACATCCTGCATTAAAATATCAATTTGTATCATTTTCATCAGCGTTTCATTCATAATAATAAATTTGGACTCTACATTGGTCTGTGAATTGGGAAGGACTTGGAGTGACCGAGTGAGTAATTAAGCGAAGTGACTGGGTGGCTTGCCGGTTAGCAACCCACCTAAATTAAATGAGTATATTTTTTTAAGGAGCCGAAGTAAATTAAATATATTTATATCTTCTTATATATTTATAATTAAAATTACTAAATTAACTACTACAACGGAAAAATAGTTTTTTTTTTTTTTTTGGTGACACAGCCTAAGAAGGCGAGCAAAGGGAAAGGAAAAAAACAAAATTACAAGAAACCAATTAAACTAAAGCACTAAGCACGCTGGTAGATATGGTTGTTTGCATCTCGCTCCAGAAGTTCCCCAATATCATCCGGGGGAAAAGCCCATGTCGTATAAAATTCCTCCAACCTCGCCGCACGCCGGGCTACCGCATCCGCCACCTGATTCCCTTCACGATACACATGGCGTAGCTCACAACCCTCCATGGACGATAAGCTACGCCTAATCGCAACAATAGTCGGCCACAATCCATGCCATACACACGCACCTCCCCGGACGAGCCGCACCACCTCCAAGGAGTCAACATAGCAACAATGCAGCTGCAGATTTCGAGAGCTTGCCAATTCAAGCCCAAACCTCAACGCCAATAATTCCACTTCCAAAATCATTCTCCCTCGCAACTGGCCACTACAACCAACATTCCACGCTCCCGTCGAATCACGGATGATAGCACCAAAGCCCGACAACCCCTCCTCTCGAATCACACAACCATCAGTGTGTAGAATCCAACCCGTATCCGAGGGCTGCTTCCAACAAACCATGCGTACAGGGCGCACCCGATCTACCTGTTGCCGTCGCCCTTCAAGTGCTCGCTGGAGATGACGAATTTTGTATATTATTTGGACCGTATTCAGGCTAGAGTTCCGGAAGATCTTCGCATTCCGCTCCCTCCAGATTGTCCATAACGCCGCTAGGAACCCAGCCCCTTGGATGCGAAACTGCCATTCCAACCAAAAGCGAGCACTGTCCGAGGAAACTCCATGCCATGCCCCTGCTTGCATTAAGCCACTCTTTCTCCACACCTCCCACGCCCAGAAACAAGTGAAGAGGGCGTGGATCCAATCATCGATCTCATTACCACATATTGAACACAAAGGCGAGGATGACATCCCTCGCCTATGGCACAACTCATTGCACGGCAAGATACCATGGCCGATCATCCACAACAAGAAACCAAGCTTCTCCGGAATGCCCGACTTCCACATCCAACCCCATCCATCATTGTCATTGCCAACACCCGTAAGCCAAGAGTATCCTGACCTGACTGAATAAATGCCACTGAGGTCGCCTCTCCAATGCACGGCATCCACAGCATGTTCCGAGAGAATGGGAGCGGGCGAGTTCAACAACTCCATCCGAGCAGCCTCCGGAATGCCTGTGTACAGGCCGTGCAGCTGCCAACGACCCTCCTGGATGACGTCTCTAATAGTGAGTGACACGTCCTGGTAAAGAACATAAGGGACCAAGTCCGCAAGAGTTTGGCCATTCCACCATGGAACATACCATAGAGAGCTGGTACCATTCCCCACACGAACACCATAGCCTGTTTTGAACGTCTCGCCAACCTTTATCAGCATCTTCCATACTTTGGTACTGCGATAATGAGCATTAGGAAAAAGGCCATCTCCAAGATCATATTTTTCCTTAAGCACTTTCACCCATAACTTATCTGGCTTGAAGAGCAGGTCCCAAACCAATCGACCCAAGAGCGCAAGGTTCATCATTCTCGTTGATCGCAACCCTAACCCTCCTGTCCGACGTGAACAGGTTACCCGATCCCACCTTAGTAAGTGAATACCATGTCCATCTGAACCCTTCCACAGCCATCGACGGATAATGCGATCAATCCGGTCACACACGCCTTGGGGTAATAGGTGGATCTGCATGGTGTACATAGGAATGGTCGCCAAAACAGCTCTCGCCTTAGTCAGTCTCCCCGCTTTATTGAGGAGGAAACTCGACCATGTGCTCAATCTGTCCTCTAATTTCTTGACTAAATAATCAAAGTGGGCTATCCGCATGCGTCCCTGAATAATAGGGAATCCCAAGTATTTGTCGAGCTCCATTCCAACTTGAATGCCCATATGTTGTAGCAGCCAACCCTTCTCCAAAGTGGTCGCATGAGGGGACATAATTGCAATGGACTTCGCGACATTAATTTTAAGCCCTGATCGAGTACCAAACCTGTGAAGCACCTCGGCCATGCACACCACACTATCTTCCACAAGCTCGGAGCAGAATATGAGGTCATCGGCGAACATCAAATGAGAAACATCCACGCCATTTACCCGAAGCCGAATGGGCTTCCATCTACCCGTGTCCACCTCCTCCATAATGCTCCTAGATAATTTCTCCATAGCAATTACAAATAAGTAAGGCGAAAGCGGATCCCCCTGCCGTAAGCCCCTGCCAACTTGGATATTACCAACCGGAGATCCATTCCACAAGATGGAAAACCTAGAAGCTCGAACACACTCCATAATAAGTCGGCGACACGACACCGGCAGCTCCAAGTCGATCAAGCAACCCTCCAAAAATTCCCAGCTAACTGTATCATAAGCCTTCGCAAGATCAATCTTTACTATTGTCCCATGACAACTCGCCCGCGGCTGTTCCATAGTCGACACCAGCTCCTGCAGCAACAATCCATTATCCGACGTACCACGCCCAGGCAGAAAGGCCGACTGATATGGGCTAATTAATTCTCTGAGAATGGGACGTAGCCGATGCACCAAAATTTTGGTAATAATTTTGAAAGAGACATTGCATAACATAAGAGGCCTGTACTCTCGAATAGAATTTGGAATAGCCACCTTGGGTAATAAACACATATATGCATGCGATATACCTTCAGGCAACTTGCAAGAGGCGAACACCGTGCGCACCATCTGGATCATAGGCATTCTTAAATTCTCCCAAAATTGTTTATAGAACCCCGCCGGAAAACCATCAGGGTCTGGCGCCGCAAGAGAACGCATGGAGTGTAGCGCTATGTCAATCTCCCCATCTGATACCTCCCTCTCCAGGCCGCTCTTTTGAATTTCCGAAATTGGGATTAACCCCGGGAGCTCCAGGCCTGCAGCGACCTCCTCTTGTCGAGCAAACATAGTTGCATAGTAATCCACAACGTGCTCTTGCATCCGAGTCTGATCCATCACCCATTCCCCGTTAATTTGCAGTCCATATATTCTGCCCCTTCGCCGATGAATCTGAGTCTTGGAATGAAAATACCGAGTATTCCTATCGCCCAACTTCACCCATTTGTCTCTGGACTTCTGATACCAAAGCATCTCTTCTTGTTCAAGGATATTTTCCAGCTCCTGTTTAAGCTCACCCTCTAGCCGCAATAACCATGCTGAGTCAACATGCACCAACCTTTTTTGTATGCCCAAAATTCTGTTTTTAAGTTTCCGCTTCCGATCCCGAATATTGCCAAAAATTTCACGATTAAATTCCACTGAGTTGTCACGAACCCTCCCCAGCACCGTTGGAAGGTCTCCACCCGCGGATGTGCTATTACTCACCACCTCCTTGTAACTCCCATGTAAACCCCAAGCCGCCTCCCATCGGAATGGGCGAACCCCGACTCCCCTAACCGGCTCGCCACATAAAAGCTGTAAGGGACAGTGGTCCGATCCCATTCGCGGTAAATGAAAAATTCTCCCCTCTTCCAACAGACTATGCCAACCCATGTTAGCCACACCCCGATCCAATCGCTTGCTAATGCGACGCCCGCCCCCCGCCATCCGGGACCAGGTGAAAGCCGCCCCAATCGATGGAATCTCCAGGAGGTGACTAACGTCCAAGGCCTCCCGTAATTCCAATGCTCTATCTGAGAGATAAACACCTCCCTGAACTTCACTTTCCTTAATTATTTCATTCCAATCCCCTAATACGCACCAAGGTCCATCAACCGCACTTGCTACCTGTGCTAGTTCGGTCCAGTTGGCCCTCCGTCGTTGGTAGTTAGGTGATGCATACAAGGCCGTGAATGCCCAGCTCGCAGTACCCTTAACAAGCTCAACCGTGATCATACGCGCTCGACTATCCAAAATAGTTACTTGACAATCAATCGAAATTTTTTTAAGCATCCATACCCCTCCACCCATACCCTGAGATTCTTGAATCTCGACCTCCGTATACCCTTTCCGCGCAAAATACCCTCTCAGCCTCGAGAAGGATCCCCTTGGCTCCAAAACACATAAAATATCCGGCTTGTGCGTCCGGAGTAACTCTCTCATCCATCGCTGAGCTGTACGACTCATTAAGCCACATACATTCCAAACAATAATATTGTAGTCTTTAAATTCCATAGACATTAAAAGAGTAAGAAAACCACTGCCACCCACTTACTGGGAACCCCCGTCGTCCGCATCCGCCCAACACTCACCATCTCTGGTATCCATATCATCACCCTCAGGATCCTGGTTAAGTTCCCGAAGGACACTAAACTGGTTCCCCATCGAGGCATTAGGCGGAAGGCCTTTTGATGATTCGCCCTTCCCACCGCATGGAGAACCACTTGACTCATCCTCCAAACGTGGCCTTTTATGCCCATGCAGCGCTCCCTGAGCTCTACCCGATCCGCCCGTGTACGGCACCAGCGCAAGGGCTTGTTCCTCCACCCCCGAATTCATGGCCCTCCGTTGTACCATGCGCACATTAGCAACCCTAGTCTTCTCCGCCTCCTTCCGAGAGGACCCCTCCGACTGAACACCCTGCCCCGAGGCTGGAGTAGGCCGACCTCCGTCTCCCTTCCCCACTGTCTCATCCACCAAAGGCGAGCTAACCTCATCATGCTCTACTACCACTTCCTTACCCTTCGCCTGCCTGGGTTTGCGATTCGGCCTTCTCACCACTGCCAACCACTCACCGTGTGCAGGTTCCACCTCAACAGGCCGTGGCCTAGGTGTCGCCTCCACCATGCCAAGATCACCCTGAGCATCCGTATCCACCCCATGCAACCCCTCTTTGCACGCCTCAGCCCCAACCCCCTCAACATCGCCAGTACCTCTCACCTCCTCCTCAACCCCCGTTACCTCCACAAAGGTGCAATCTTTATCACTATGCCCATATCGCCCACACTTTGCGCACAGCAGATGCAGTCCCTCATATGAGATCGTGATCCATTCGTCATTAACTAACATCTTACCAGTCACGGGTTTGGTGAGGTCAAGAGCCACACAAACCCTAGCGAATCTTCCCCGCGAAGTATCCCTTGTGCAGTTATCAAACTTTATAACCTCCCCAATACCAGAAGCCAACGCCCAAAGTATGTCCTCCCGAAATCGATGCATGGATAAACCATTCAGTCGTGCCCACACCAACGTCTTATTAACTTGCGAGGTCCTTGGGTTGAAGTCACGCGACCATGGCATAATGGCCAGGTAGTGGTCGAAGAGCATCCAAGGGCCTCCATTAATCACCTTCTCCCTATCCGACATCAGATCAAATCGGACAATGAAACACCCATACCCTACGTCGATAAGCACCATATTGCCTTCAATTTTCCACATACGCTTCAGTCGATCCTGAAGAACCATATATCCGACATGCGTCCCAAGAAGCTTAATTACCAAGGTATCCTCCCATGCCCTGCCAGCCTCGTCTTCAATGGAGTCATCAATAACGAACTTCGGAATAAGTGGATTGCCCTCCACGTGACTTTTCGTAATCAATTTTTCCGATAGTAAATCACGTCGCTGTCGTACAGAATTTTCCCCATGCGTAGCCCCTCTCAGAATATCCGCAAACGAGCGGTATTGCCCTCCAGGATCATGGGGAGACTGGTCCTCTGTAGTCTTGTCCGCCGTCGATGCCGAAGTTGGAGTTTCGCCCGTCTCGCAAGGAACCCTAGCCGCCGCCGCCATCTTTTTCATCAGTTTTTATATATCCTTTGATAGTTTATTGATCTAGTGGGTTGCCAATTTAGTATATCACTTAGCATTTTGGGATTTGGTTTAATAATTTATGGAGTAAGATTTTATTATATTTAATAATTTATGTTTTATAAATATATGTGTATAACTGTTATTGATCTAGTCGATTATTAACCGATATACATATGATATTTAAGGATTTTAAGTTATATCAAGGGTATAGAGTTTTAGTATACTCTCCCCGTTTTTTTCTAAGTGTTACAATTGAATAGTAATCATTATTCATTGAGTAATTTTAATTCGTTTTTTTAATACAATTATATAAGATAAAATATAGTCAAATATGATCTTGTTGGATTCATCTAATCGCATAAATTTAGCATATCAAATTTTTATAATTTTTCTTTATATGTACAGTTTGAGAAATTAAGCATTAAAATGTGTCTTAGATTGTATGAAAACATAAAATGTAACACTTAAAAGAAAACGGATGAAGTACTTAATAATTATTTATTATAAATATATATGTATATGTATGCGAGTATAGTTTAATAAAGTGTGTGGCAATTTGATAGGACACACGATCATTTTATTATAAATACTTCATCCGTTCTCAAATGTTTGCCCCATTTGGTTTTGGAGCACTATTCACCCATACACTAAGATTTAAAGTTTTATCATAGTTATACAAGTTAAAATATAGTCAAGATGGATCATGTTAGATTCGTCTCATCGTGTAGTTTTTAAGTATCAAACTTTTAGAATTTTTATATATACCGAACTTGAGTTATTAATGATTCAAAATATGCATTGGACTGCGTGCGCAGTGGGTCCGTAGAAAATATTTAAGAACAGAGGGAATATATGCTACTCCATCCGTCCATTAACTTGTTATCTTTAACTTCTGCACATAATCAATGCACATGTTTAGTCGTTAATATCTCAAAATATATACAACAAAAAATTATGTAAAGTATATATTCTAAAACTACATGATCATATGGGAATGAGACTCGACCCCAGTGGTCATCTCCCTAGCCTTCCAACTATAGGTTGGGGGTTCGATTCCCACCCGGCCTCATATCCCTCCCCTTTATCCCCGTTTATAATTTATGTGGTTTTGGCTCCCATACACCTTTGCCGACACATAGATGTCAATGTTTATCCAAAAAAAACTACACGATCATACGATTCTAAAAAAACCTAACTCGATTATTTTTTTCAAATATATACATACAATAAAATTGAGTCAAATTTAAATAATGAACAGTGCAAAAAAGTCAAACATGACAAGATGGTTGTGACTGGGGGAGTATTATATACTACCTCCGTTCTATTTTAAATGTCCGTTTGAAGTTTTATCACTATTCATTGAGTAACTTCGATTCGATTTTTTAATACAATTATATGAGATAAAATATAGTCAAGTGATTTGTTGGATTCGTCTAATCGCATAAATTCAGAATATCAAATTTTTATAATTTTTACTTGTATACAACTTGAGTTATTAAGGATTAAAAATGTGTATTGAATTCCAAGAAATATGAGTTCGTAGCACTTAAAAAAAGAACGAATGAACTATGAATGTATGGGGAAGGAGAGAGTTTTTTTTTTTTTGGAGAGCAGAAGCTAGATAAAAAAAAATCGAAAATCATAGAAATAAAAAGGAAAGAAAGAAAATGACAGCAAATGAAAAGCTAGATCCTGGGGAACCAAGTGCCAGACGTATCCGCCGACAATTCCCCATCAATGAAGTCCGGGGGAAAAGACCAGGTGGTGAAAAAGTCTTCAATTGAGGCGTCATGTTTAGCCAGTCTATCCGCTACCCGATTATCCTCCCGACAGACGTGATAGAAGGTGCAGAGAGAGTTTTTATTTAATAGTACTAATAATTTATTAATTAATACATTTTTACGGATATATATCCATTATAGCATTTAGTTGAGGAACCGTTGAAAGTAAAAATATACTCTCTTTTTTTAGATAATTGTCTCTTTCAATTCAATTTTAATAACTAATGTTTGCATTAATTAACTCACAAATTTATATTTTTACCATTCAACTAAACTTATTCTGAATAAATGTCAATAAATAGTATTTATGTAAAGTGAATGACAATATAGTAAAGACATAGCATAACTATTTAAAAGTGACAACTATTGTGCAACACTTTATAATCTTTAAAAAGACAACTAAAAAAGAAAGAAAGGAGTACAAGAGAAAAATTTGTGTGAAAATACATGAAATGATGCGATTATGTGGATGTTTGCATAAGAAAATAGATTATTTAAATATTGAGTTTTGATAACGTATATAATCAATATAACAATTAAAAAATGAATCTCCAAAACTTATTATTTACATTTTTGAAAAGCAATAAAAAGATAATAGTATTATTAGTAACTACTCCCTCCGTCCCACCTTACTTGTTCTGTTTGATTTTTTTGCACTATTCATTGTTTAATTTTGACTCAATTTTATTGCGAGTATATATTTTGAAAAAAGATAATTAAGTTTGGTATTGTTGGAATCTGAGTATATAGGACAGGACTTGGGGTAGTACAAAAAATTAGTATTCCCTTCGTCCCCATATAACATGTTTTGTTTGACTTTTGACACCGTTCATTATTCAATTGATTCAATTTTATTATAAATATTTGAAAAAAATAGTCAAGTTGAGGCTTGTTAGAATCGTATGATCATGTAGTTTTATAATATATTTTATATAATTTTTTATTATATATATTTTAATATATTAACGATTAAAAAAGTATATTAAATTGTGTGCAAAAGTCAAATAAAATAAGTTAAACGAGACAGAGGGAATAAATAGGATCCAAAAAAGATGTGACGTAGTAGGTGAGTGGTGAGTAGGCGCCCATGTCCCTGACCCGGAGTAGACTGTAGAGTAGTGGGGATGGAGATGGAGTAGTAGATTAGATTTGTGCCTTGTGTCTTGTCACTTGTGTCAGTGTATGGACTAGTAGTATATACATATTCCCTCCGTTTTTAAATGATAGCTACGTTGGAGAATTTGATATTATTCACACAATCAATTTGACTTGAAGTTTTATCATAGTTATTCAAGTTAAAATATAGTCAATTGAGATCTTGTTAGATTCATCTCGTCTTATAGTTTTTAAATATCGAACTTTTTTTAGAATTTTTATTTGTACCGAACTTGAGTTATTACTGATTTAAAATGTACATTGGACTGCGTGCTGCGTGGGTCTGTAGCAAACAAAAAAACCGGAGGGAGTATTAGTTTAGTATATATATATACGGCCCACCCTTCCCAGCTCACAGCTGGCCGCACCCTTCCCTCCCTCATCGGAGTAGCGTTTTCATTTTTGTTTTGATTGAAAAATTCATTGGAATCAATCACACCATATTCCCACTCCCACACCCACACCGATCATCATCCCCATGGACACCTCCTCTTCCTCCTCCTCCTCCTCCACCAGATCCTTCTCTAGTTTCACAGCCTACTTCCGTGCTCTTTCCCACACCCCCACCCGTCTCGCCCGCCGCGCCTGCTCTGTCTCCTCCTCCTCCTCCTCCTCCTCCGCATCCCCCCTCCACTCCCCCCACCTCAACCGTACCCTCCGCTGGTACGATCTCATCTCCTTCGGTCTCGGCGGTATGGTCGGTGCCGGCGTCTTCGTCACCACTGGCCGCGCTGCTCGTCTCTACGCTGGTCCTTCTGTCGTTCTCTCCTACGCCATTGCCGGCTTCTGCGCTCTCCTCTCCGCCTTTTGCTACACCGAGTTCGCCGTCGATATGCCCGTCGCCGGCGGCGGCTTCAGCTACATCCACGTCACCTTTGGGGAGTTTCTCGCCTTCTTGACCGGCTCTAATCTCATTATCGACTACGTCCTCTCCAATGCTGCCGTCGCCAGGGGGTTCACCGCCTATTTGGGCACCGCTTTAGGCCTTTCCCCTCACACGAACCTCCGATTCACCGTCCACTCCCTTCCCAAGGGCTATAACGAAGTCGACCCAATCGCCGTCGCGCTCGTCCTCCTCCTCACCCTTGTAATTTGTTGCAGTACGCAGCAGAGTTCGTGGTTGAACATGGTGCTCACCCTGCTCCACATTCTCTTCATAGTGTTCGTCATAGTTGTTGGATTTTGGAGGGGCGACCGCAAGAATTTTACTGAACCTGCTGATCCAAAAAGTGCCGGCGGATTCTTCCCTTTCGGAGCTTCCGGTGTCTTCAATGGGGCTGCCATGGTTTACTTGAGCTACATCGGCTACGACGCTGTCTCCACCATGGCTGAGGAGGTTAGGGATCCTGCAAAGAATATTCCCATCGGTGTCTCCGGCTCCGTCATCCTCGTCACCATTCTCTACTGCCTGATGGCAGCTTCGATGTCCGCCCTGCTTCCGTACGATCTGGTGAGAAATTCATTACGCAGTCCTTTTTGCTAAGCTATCCTGATTAAGTATCATCAATTATTATATTCCGGGGTTCGATGCTTGATTGATTGATGTATATTGGGGATTTCCATAGCTGCTAACTGAGTTAATCCCAAGGGAAGGGGAAGGGGAGGGGGAGGGTGCGGTACAACTGTGAATGCAAAAGGTGTTCAATATAGCACTATAATGGAGCTGGTTATTGGAGGTAAAGACTGAAGCGATTTTGTTGACGTAGATTGATGCAGATGCGCCGTTTTCAGGGGCGTTTGAGGAGGGGTCATGGAAGTGGAGGTGGGTGTCAAACGTGATCGGAGTGGGGGCCAGTTTGGGCATCTTGACGTCGCTGCTGGTGGCGATGCTGGGGCAGGCACGGTACATGTGTGTGATCGGGCGGTCGTGCATAATGCCTTCATGGTTCGCTAGGGTCCACCCTTCGACCTCCACCCCAGTCAATGCATCCGTCTTTCTTGGTATGTCCCATACTCCCATAATCCCCATTGTCCCCCCCAAACAACCACTTGTAGCATCTACATCATGTGTGTATGGGTTATGGCAAATTTATATTTTTCTTTCTTTTTCTCCATCCATTTTCTTTGCTAGCTCCTTGCCAATGTTGCCATTGTTCCTTGTGCCTTTTCTATTCTAGCCCATAACTTTTCTGCGGATATAGGAAAACAGAGAATAATACAATGCGGTTTTGCGTGGTTGTTGAGTCTTGACTCTTGAGGCAGCTTGGAATTGGATGGTTATTGATTTATAGCCCATTGTGGCTTAATCTTTATCTTCCTGCTATAAAGAAATAGTAGTACTGAACAAGGCACTTACACAATCAATAATTGTGGATAGGATACTAGATGTTAACATCCTTGCTTTCTTGGTCGTTAGGAAGACTGCTGTGGATAATGTAGGTTACGGTTTACCACTTTACCTTGGGCCTACTCTAGGGATGATAATAATCTGTTGTTGCTGTTGTTTGTGAATGTGATAACTACACTTTTTATTCATGTGTTGTCACTATTGTCAAGATTAGGTCGCTTCTTGTAATGATTAGGGAGAATTTATGCAAAATTTAATAATAATAATAATAATAATAGTGCGTGGGAATGGAGATGCGATAAACAAGTGTACCTTTCCATTTCATTGTAAGTCTTGGTTCTTATTCTTTATGGCCCATTTGATGTCTTAAATAGATGCTATTGTTAACTAGTGTCTTTGTCAACACAAAGGGGCAATTTCGTTAAAATAATTGTGTTTGTCTTCTGAGGCTAGTGGACCAGACTATTGAAGGTGTTGCCAAAAGCCTAAGGTGGATTGCGGTGTTGTAGATAAATAGGGCATCGTCTAACTTTTCTGGTACTTATCAGCCGATACATGTGGGCTCTAACTTCCATTCGAAATGATATAATATATATATATATATATATATATATATATATCCTGTGGAAAGTGTATTTTCTTTGACTTTGTAAAGAGAATTTTCAATGATTCTTTATTTTGCATTGTGTATTTGTGTTGTGCAGTTAAAGACTTTTGGCTACAGGAATTTGCTAACTTTCTGTTGAGAATTTATTCTTTATACCTGACCTTTGAAGACTTTTTCATGCTTATACTGGTCTATATATGTGCCTTAGTTAGTAGGTCAATGGCCTAATTCTTGTGCTACTTGATGATATTGAATTGTTGATAATATACTCGATTCAACAGTGGATGACTACTTATATAAAATCAGATTGTGTGTGTATTACATAATAATATTCCCCCAGTCAACTAAGATTTTATCACACTCTTTTAACCATATGCCGGTTTAGATTAACCACAGGTTATGGCCGGTTTGGAACAATTAAAAGAATTGACTTTTGTTTGAAAAGGGATGCATCATGCATATAGCAGGATTGCACACAATCAATTATGATACAGTATGTTTTGCTTTTTCGAACTATAGCGTGAGGCCGCCTTACTTGTACGTATTTCCTCTCATCAAATTATACTTCTACTTCGTAAATATGATGATGGTCCTATCTGTTTGCAGGAATTTTCACAGCAGCGATTGCGTTATTCACCGATTTAAACATCCTGCTGAACCTGGTATCCATAGGAACCCTTTTTGTCTTCTACATGGTGGCAAATGCAGTGATCTATAGGCGTTATGTGGTGATCGGAACAACCAACCCATGGCCTACGCTATCTTTCTTGATCTGCTTTTCATCGACATCCGTAATGTTCACGCTGCTCTGGCATCTGGCCCCCTCGGGCAGGGCCAAAGCTCTGATGCTCGGCGCCTGCATTGCGGTTGCCATCGGGGTTCTGCAAGTGTTTTATTTTGTGGTACAAGAAGCACGGAAACCCGAGTTCTGGGGAGTCCCTCTGATGCCATGGATTCCGTCCATATCCATCTTCCTCAGCGTATTCTTATTGGGGGCTCTGGACAGGCCATCCTATGTTCGATTCGGATTCTTTTCGGCACTGGCGGTGGTGGTGTATCTTCTGTACAGTGTCCACTCCAGCTTTGATGCCGAAGAGAATGGTGGTGGTGGTGGTGGTGTTGTCAATATCAGTCAAAAAAGACTGGAGACTGTGTGATGGAATCCAGTGCTGAAAGCGAAGCACGCGATCTTATTAAAGTGTAGTAGTAATAACCAGACTTTTGACACTTTTTTAATTTTTTTGGTGGTGGTACCATAGCCCCAAATGGCAACTGTTGGTACACCTGACCTTATTATTGGTGGAATTGGGAATGTAGCCAATCCATAAGCCAAGATGTAAAGCTTTAATAGTACTATGTTCTTAAGCCATTTTATTTTTACGTAGGATACCTCAACCACTCTCCCTCTCTCGTATACAGTAGACAATAGTAGTAGTAGCAGTAGTAGTACGGCTACGGAGTACTCCACTAGATATATAAATATGATCAGATATATATCCCCTAGCTAATCTGACATCGGTATATATGCGTAATTTTGAGCGAGAGTGAATATTGTTGTTGTGATTCATCATCATCATCATCAATAATTGAAGAAATTTTGTAGATGATTGATGGGGATGGATTGATTCAGGATTCAGGAATCAGGAATGAGGAGTCATGTGTGGGGGAGGGGATACATGGGTTCCGAGTCGGACGACGATGCCGTCAATATCTCGGACGTAGGCGACTTTCTGGCCCCAGTCCCTGTGGTCGGGAGGGGAGACGGGGACGGCGCCGTTGTGGATGGCTCTCTGGTATGCAGCATCGACGTCCCAATAATCAAAGCACACCTCCACTGGATTCCTCTCCCATTCCACTCTCCCGCTTACATCATCCTCCGTCTCGCGCTGCCTCCTCCGCGTAAACGCTATCGTCGTCGCCCCACTCTCCAGCTCCCCCCATCTGACCAATGATGACCATGCACGCATGCACCAATATATGTATATTCACCATCAAAGCTCCATCATGCACACGTACCACATATATATATATTAATAATACTATATTACGGATCATCAGGCTGCTGATCATCCGGATATATATATTACTACCTGCCAGAGTCGTCTAGGCGCCGGACCTCGTAGCCGAAGGCCTTGGAGTAGAAGGACACAGATTTCGCCACGTCGTTCACGTACACGATCGTGTATGCAAACGCAGGGCTGAGGTTCGACTTCGAATCCGTTGATGCCATTAATTAATTGCCGTTTCACCCTTTTCCTAATTAGTAATAACTACTACTTGCATAAATATCGGATCCCTTTGCTTAATCAGCTGGCGACGATATATATATATATACTGGAAACTGGATCGGAGTGGTGGTTGGTGAGATTTGCTGATGATTTGTATTTGGTCTTGGACCCCGACACTTGTACCTCATGCAGCTTCCTTCTTCGCCACGTGCACCCTTCTCCATACATCTACCCTCATGACTCAACATCCTCCTTCACGGCATCTACAACATTACTATCTCATTTTTTTTCCATATATGCACCAAATCAGCATTTATCTACTTTACTATTTATATCATTAAATTTTTCCATAACAATACTGTAGATTTTGATATCTCACACACACAATACACTTTACACTTTTGATATCTAAAAACGATAACTAAAAGTGGAGAGTTGTTTAGCTAAAGTTGCTTTGTATATCTTGCTTTGTTTCGCTCTGAGAATTACAACAATCGAAATACCTATTTATAGAAATGAAAACATACATATGCTAAACTGTTCTTATGAAGGCTCCAATACTTTCGGCGCCGGAGATGAGAATTCAACTTGGATGGCTTTACTGTTACTTTGATGGCTTCAACAAATACGGCATTTGACGTTTATGCCGTTTTTCCAACAAAATTCCCCCGTAAACTTCAAATGCTTCTGCCATCTGTCATTCCTATCATATTCTTGAACTTGTCGAGCAGTACCTTTGGCAATGGCTTTGTAAATATGTATGCCACTTGTTCTTGGCTTGCCACATGCATTAGTTCCACATTTCCATTTTTCACATGATCTCGGATAAAGTGGAAACGAACATCAATGTGTTTGCTCCTTTCATGATTCACTGGACTCTTCGCCAATTCAATTGCGGATTTGTTGTCTATGTGAATCATTGTTCCGCTTGACTGCTTCATCTCCATCTTTTTTAATAGATTTCTGAGCCATACAGCATGACATACACACCATGATGCTGCTACATATTCAGCTTCACATGTTGAGAGCGTCACGATCGGCTGCTTCTTTGAAAGCCAAGTGAAAGCAGTATTTCCCAGAAAGAACACATACCCTGCAGTACTTTTTCGATCATCAATATCTCCACACCAATCACTGTCAGAATATCCAATCAGCTTGTAATCTTCTGTCCTCGAGTAGAACAATCCATGTGACGTTGTTCCTTGAATGTACCTGAGGATTCTCTTCAATGCTTTCTAGTGTGAGTAAGTTGGGTTCTCCATGAACCGACTCACAACACCAACACTTAGTGCAATATCTGGCCTTGTGCATGTGAGGTAGCGAAGGCTTCCAACCAAACTTCTGTACCTTCTTGGATCAACTTGTTCTCCTTCATCAAACTTTGAAAGTTTTGCTCCAGGTTCCATAGGTGTTGATACGGGGTTGCACTTCTCCATCTTGAATTCTTTCAAGATCTTCTTCGCATATGTCTCCTGTGATACAAAGATGCCTCTTTCTGTTTGTTTAACTTCCAGGCTAAGGAAGAACTTCATCAAGCCTAAATCAGTCATCTCAAACTCTTGTTTCATTCTTCTCTTGAAGTCTTTTATCATCTCATCACTGTTACCCCATGAAAATGAGGTCATCAACTTAAAGAGCAACAAACAAAATGTTACCTCCATTTTTCTTGATGTAGAGGGCATGCTCGTAGGGACTTGCTCAAACTCATTCTCCTTGAAATATGCATCAATGCGAGTATTCCACGCTCGCGGTGCTTGCTTTAGCCCGTAAAGTGCTTTCTTCAACTTCAACACCTTTGTTTCTCCTCCAAGTTTCAGATAACCTGGTGGTTGCTCAATGTAGACTTCTTCTTCGAGTACACCATTCAAGAACGCTGTCTTGACATCCATTTGGAATATTGGCCATTTGTACTGAGCAGCTTGAGAAATGAGCAATCGGATTGTCTCCATTCTTGCGACATGGGCAAAGACTTCATCATAATTGATTCCTTCCTTTTGCTTGTATCCCTTTGCGACAAGCGAGCTTTGTATCTTTCAATCTCCCCTTGTGCATTCATCTTTTTCTTATAAACCCATTTAACTCCAATGGTCTGACTTCCTTTGGGCAATTCTGTGAGCTCCCATGTGCTGTTGCGCTCGATTGCTTCAATTTTTTCATTCATGGCTGCCTTCCATTTTTCATCTAGTACGGCATCTTCATACTTGATATTTTCAGAATCTGCCAACAAACATACAAGATGTACCTCTGTAGAGTCGTACAAATCTTGGAGACTTCTCATTCGGGGCTGTCATGGCTCATCTTCTTCTTGTTTTTCTTCAACAATTTCAGGATCTGTTGATAGAACTGTCGGAACAACGGCTGATGATTCTCCGACTTCGTTGGTGACTTCCTTTGAGTTATTCCAGTCCCATTCACTTGCTTCATTCACTCGCACATCTCGACTCGTTATCACCTTCTTGCTTATCGGGTCATACAGCTTATACCCTTTTGTCAGTCCGTCATATCCGATAAAAACATATGCTTTGCTTTTATCTTCCAGCTTTATTCTTCGCGGATCTGGTACATGTGCATAGTCTACACTACCGAATATCTTTAGATGAGAGACGGTAGGCTTCTTACCACTCCATGCTTCCAGTGGTGTTTGATTCTTCAACTTCATGTGTGGGCACCGATTCTGTATGTAGACGGCACACATTACAGCTTCTGCCCAGAATTCTTTGGGCATCTTCTTGCTTTTCAGCATCGACCGAACCATATCTAGGATGGTCCTATTCTTCCTTTCATCTACTCTATTTTGTTGGGACGAGTATGGTGCTGTCAGAAATCTTCTTATGCCTTCTCGTTCACAGTACTCTCGGAAGGCTGTCGAGGTGTATTCGCCTCCTCTATCAGATCGAATTGCTTTGATGGATCTGCCAGTTTCTTTCTCAACACTCGCCTTGAATATTTTGAACACCTTGAATGCCTCGGATTTTTCCTTCAACAAATAGACTCACGTCCTTCGGGAGAAATCATCGATGAAAGAGATGAAGTATCTCTTTCCGCTGAAAGATTCGGGAGTAATTGGTCCACATATGTCGGTGTGGATCAGTTCAAGCGGATGCTTCGCTTCATATTCGGCCTTCTTCTGAAATGAGACTCTTGTTTGCTTCCCGAGTACACAATCTTCACAAAATTCTCCTCCAAAATCCATGCTGGGCAGTCCTTTCACCATCTTCATCTTCACTAGCTTTTTCAGACCATCATAGTGTAAGTGGCCAAAGCGGTGATGTCATAGTGACGCTTTATTTTCTTCTTTGACTTGTAAGCATTTCCCATGCAAGCTTCTCAGGTTCAACTTGTACATCCGATTTCTCTCCATTTCGACTCGAGCTATCAGACGTCCTTGCTTGTCTTTCAGTTGCAGCAACTGATCCTTTAGAAAGGTTGAGTAACCTTTCTCTGCGAGCTGGCTAAGACTCAAAATGTTGTTTTTGAGGTCTGGGACATAGTAAACATCTTGGATTGTCCCTATCAAGCCATCATTCTGTGTGAAACATATCGTACCACGGCCTTTGACTTGCACTTTTGATGCATTTCCGAATGATACATGACCATTGTCAACTTTCTGCATTTCTTTGAATAGATGCTCAACATAGCACATGTGGTTGCTTGCTCCAGAATCGAGGTACCAGGATGTGTCATCGTTGACATCTTTGTGCGCCATCATGAGAACACGTCCTTTTGCTTTGTCTTCCACGACTAGGTTGGTTGTCTCTTCCACTCGTCTGTTGGCCCGACACTCTTTTGTAAAGTGTCCCATCTTGCCACAATTGTAACATCCCTCGCTGTTGCAATCGTCGGAATGATGACCATATTTGTGGCACTTTTGGCATTTGACGTTGGAAAAATTTGATCGACCGCTTCTTCCTCGAGCGCGTCCTCTTCCACGCCAGTTTGCTTGGCTTGATTCAAATCTGTCCCTCTGGTACCTTTCATAATTATTGCTTTGGATACCACGACCGTGTCCACGATTCCACGGTCTTGTCCTCTCCCCCGAAAGTTTCGAGTGTAGAGAGCCTTCTCATCTTTAATTGACGCCTTGGTTTGGAGTGCCTGGTCGAGTGACTCCTCTTTCTTTTTCTTTTTCCTTTGTTCATGTGCTTCGAGAGATCCAGCGAGCTCTTCAACAGTGAGCACTTTGAGGTCTTTCGATTCTTCAATCGCGCACACAACATTTTCGAAAGCATTAGTTAATGATCTCAATATTTTCTCCACAGTTCTGGCATCGGACAATTCTTCTCCGTTCCGATTGAGTTGGTTTGCCACGGTCTGGACACGGGTGATGTAGTCGGACACGTTTTCTAACTCCCTCATTTTCATGCTTTCAAGTTCCCCACGAAGTGTTTGGAGACGCACCTGCTTTACCCGGTCGGCTCCTTTGAATGATTTTTCGAGGTTGTCCCACGCTTCTTTTGAGGTGGTGGCACCGGATATTTTTTCGAAGCCTGATTCGTTAACGGCTCGGAATAACATGTAAAGGGCTCCACTATCTTTTGATCTTGCATCTTTCAATGCCTTTTATTCTGCTGCAGTTAATTTCCCGGTATTTTCTGGTTCTACAAAACCATTTTGAACAACGTCCCATCCATCTTGAGCTCCAAGAAGGGCTTTCATTTGAATACTTCATTTCTCGTAATTTGCTTTTGTAAGCTGCGGCAGTGGTATTTGTCCTGTGATATTTGCCATTTGACCTGTATATATATATATATACCTTTTTTTGCTTTAATATATATATATATATATTTCAAATATATAAAATATATATATATGTGAATATATTATATATATGTATGTCGGTCAGTATTAAATTCTTGGTAGATAAGAATTTAATTTTGGTTGCCTGATTTCCTCTTCACTTTAATATACTTGTCTCCTGGAGCCTTTCCTTTTTTTCTTTCAAAGGTGGAATATGAATTGAGGCAATGGAGACTATCTTGCTGCTTCACTTAATTGTGTTTGTCTCCTGCACCTTCCCTATTTTTTCACAAACCAGCGACGGTGCTCGGTGGACACAGGAGCAAGCTTCAGCTGTGTAGCTGGTCGGCGGCAGGAGGAGGAAGGCAGCGGCTTCGGCATGGAGGAGGTGGTGCACATGCAACGGTCCTTCGGTGGCTGGAGGAGAAGGACTGCAGCTATGGGAGCTGGGCAACTCTTGATGGCGGCGGCAACGGGTGGTGCTGGAGGCCAACGGTGGAGCAGCTGGAATTTGGAAGGCTTCACAGCAGGAAGAAATTGGTAATTAATTCCAATTCTTCAATTTTAATTCTCTCAATTGGGTTATAACTTCTGAGACCCAATTAGTTAGCTCTGAGGTTCGGATCACTCAGGCTCTGATACCAATTTGTAGATTTTGATATCTCACACACACAAGACACTTTACACAATTGATATCTAAAAACGATAACTAAAAGTGGAGAGTTGTTTAGCTAAAGCTGCTTTGTATATCTTGCTTTGCTTCGCTCTGAGAATTACAACAATCGAAATACCTATTTATAGAAATGAAAACATACAACAGACAATGAACATATGCTAAACTGTTCTTATGAAGGCTTCAATACTTTCGGCGACGGAGATGAGAATTCAACTTGGATGGCTTTACTGTTACTTTGATGGCTTCAACAAATACGGCATTTGACGTTTATGCCGTTTTTCCAACAAATACTACCCAACTTCTACTACATGGATCCACATTTTATTATTTACTTCATTATTTATTTTTCAATACATATGATTTAAAATTTTTATTTATTTTTATAATCAAAAAATCTAATTAAAAAAATATAAAAAACTGCAAATTGTAGGTTATATGATAAATTGTCTGCCGCCCGGAGATATATAGTAAAAGTGTATAATTAAATATTGTCTTAAATAGAAGTATGTGATTAAATTTGATAAAAATACTAGTTAATTTATCCAAGCAAATAATATACTCCCTCCGTTTCTAAATAAGTGTTACGTTTTGACTTTTTCTACTGTTCATTCTAGCACTTTGACTTCTATTTTTCTTATAGTTATACAAGAAAAAATATAGTCAAGTGAGATCTTGTTGGATTCGTCCAATCCTGTAGTTTTTATATATCAAATTTTTAGAATTTGTACTTGTATCGAATTTGATTTATTAATAGTTTAAAATGTGCATTGGCAAACGTGCAGAGGAGAAACGTAACACTTAAAAAGAAACGGAGGTAGTACTATACTATATCATGGGCCGGGAGTACAAGTGAAGAATGAATGATTCTGAGAGGAGAGACTGCATGCATGCATCCGGACCTTATATGCTATTGTGATTTATTGGTAGGGTCCGTACGGTGAAGATGTCCAAACTTCAAACTTTCACTTTCTCCTCGATATATATTTATATACTACTCACATACAAAGATGAATAATTAAGGTCTAGTATATATTTGTGGCCAAATCTGGCTTTGACAGGCGCGCATCTAATTAATTAATTAAGTTGGCCCTGCTGCATGCAGCTTTAAAGTAGGCCACCAATGAAGTTAATTGGGTCATCATGCAGGGTGTATGTCACAATACATGCTTGCATGCATGATGAACACAAGCTCCAAAGATCGAATGTCCAATTTAGAGTTTGTTTTTTTTAGTTGTAATAGTGCCGAAATGGAGTGTTGTACTGGAGGCGGCCTTCCATTGTTGCCAACAATCAAACTTGCAGAGGCTTGAGCGTATGTACGTCATATTGTACCACTTGTGATAAACCCATGCCATGCCATGCATTTTCTTCCATACGTGATATATTGACACCACCGTACCGTAACCCACTTATATGTATGTATGTAATGGTGGAGAGATCTAAGGTTCTCCATCTCTTAATTGCTAACAATGTCAATAATTTGAAGGGATCATCGGAGCTCGACAGTCGACAGCACACAACATAATAATACTTAACATACACTGAGAGAAACAGTAACAACAAAAACCAAACAGATACTCCTACAAGAAAGGATTAAAGGGACAACTGAGAGATTCCTATATATGGTGGAGTAGCCACTATATATACTAGCTAGTAATATAATCTTGCACATAAGATCCAGCCAAAGCAAACAAGCTACATTGTGCTTACATACATGTATTATGTATGTATATATATAACCAAAAGAAATTAAAGAAATCTATTTATAACACTCATCACTCGCTCGAGTTATGATTATTGTTTAAATTATGAAATTATGGATATTTGAATACATACATGCATGGTTAGCTGTGACAAGCTGACCTTAGCTTTATGTGAATGTGATGGGAGTCATAGAGACTTTCCAATCTAAGCATGAGAAACTACTCGGTTGTTATAGCAAGCAATACAACCGTACCTAAATACTAGTAAATGTTTGAAATTCTTCTACTTGCAGGTTCATTTTATTATTGAATAACAACAATTCCAGCTAAAAGCTAATAAGCCCGAATTATTATTATCATTATTATTATTATTATTATTATTATTATTATTATTATTATTATTATAAGGGTAGGGATTGGGACGTAGGGTAGGGTAAGCAGCAGAAGAAGCTAGCTAGTATACTCTAGCCTTGGGAGGGAACGATTCAATTTCATCATCAAGTGTATTCATGTGAACTCCTCTGTAGTCCAGCCGCACTTTCTCATTCTCCCAGTACCTGCACACCCACAGAAATTACTACATTAGTAATATATATTGTGTAATGTGTATCAACATTCAACACCACCACTGCTGCTGCTGCTGCTGCACTTTATTATGGCAATCAAGAGAAACAATTGATGATGGAATAAGAATACAATGGGAGATAAAAAGCTCACCCAAGCGTATGTTTCATCCAGTTCTGGTCATCACGTTTCTGCAGCGGCAGACCATAATTAAAATCCATGAAAAAGAAATTAGAAAAACAGAAAACCTATATATCAGCAGGAAAGGAAGGAACAAAACTAACCGTGAAATCTTCTCGTGCATGAGCTCCTCTACTTTCTTTCCTAGCTTCAGCAGAGTGCATTGTGATGCATGCATTAATTAAGAGGTTTTCTAACTCAACAGTCTCTATCAAATCCGAGTTCCTGAAAATTATAAACCGGTGTATTTAAGGAAGACCAGCCACAATAAGAATCTTACTCTAGATGGAACACAGATCTTTACAGACAAGATACCATATCAAACTCCTGTCCTTCAATTTGACATCATGGAAACTTTCCCAGGCATTGTCAATCAACTGGCAACCTTAACAATCAAATAGCCATATAAACAGGTGAAACTTAAAATATTTATCAGATAGGTTGAAATACCATCAAGAATGGGAAAAGGGAAAATCTCACAAATCCCGTCAATACCTTCTGCAAGCGTTTCTTGTGTCCGGAATACAGCAGCATTGTTTTGCATTACCCGCTGCATGTTCAACCGGATGCTCGAGGTTGGAAGCGAACCATTTGAATTTCGAAGCTTATCCAACCAAACAATGGTTCTCTCACCTGCATCCTTTCCTAATGCCTTTTGTGTCTCTCCTGAAACATGATAAACAAACGCCTCTCTCAACATGTGCAACAAACGGATATGCCATCCAGTCGCTTAGAGCTAAAAAGAATTGGTCACCTGGCCTGTGGATCTCAGCAACGCGGTTAGCACAAGCCCTGCCGAAGACAACAATGTCAAGGAGTGAATTGGCTCCAAGTCGATTGGCCCCATGAACAGATGCACAGGCAGCTTCTCCAGCAGCAAACAGTCCAGGCACCACAGCATCATGATCATCACCTTTGATGGTAACCACCTTAAGAAACAATAAGTAAAACTTATGAGAAGAAGAAATCCTTATGTGCCAACATTTGCTTGATGCATACTTTCTAGTTTCTAGTTTTACCTCTCCATGATGATTTGTGGGAATTCCACCCATGTTATAGTGCACAGTAGGCAAGACTGGAATGGGCTCCTTCGTAACATCAACACCTGCAAAGATAGCTGCAGTTTCTGAAATACCAGGAAGTCTCTCCTTGAGGACCTCTGGAGGCAAATGATTCAAGTGCAGGTAGATGTGATCTTTCAAGGGACCTGTTGCAAACCAAGAATCATATTTTAGAGCAGGAAATGGAATCTTCAAATGGGAAAAAATATCATAAAATTATAAGTCCATCAAATCTAGCTAAGTTATGAAAATAGATCGTTCAGAGAGCAGGATTATTTTCAACTTGGGACATAAAATCATTTCATTCTGTGCATATTTCCATTGAATCATGAATTACTGACAACTGACAAGAACAGACCATGTGCCCATAAGTCGATTAGTTATGAACACACAAATCCTCAAATAAAAGATTGAAAGTATTCCAATTTCCACCCATTGAACCAACGGATACTGCCACAAGACATGAACTTTGGTTTTTGAGATAAATAGCGTGTGCAAAAAATTGGCAAATTGAAATTCCTCCAATCCCCACACACCTTATTGTACACCAACCACTTAGGAAATACACGGATGGGACACACACACACAGAGACTCTGTGTGAAATAAAGTAGAAAGATGAGTAACAAACAGAAGCAAATAAATTACCATCACACCCACCATGTTAATAGCATGAACTGTACAAGGCTACAAGCTTTGAGGATAGTGACAGCCTTCAGACCGACACACGGGGTTGGATTTTCTAAGTAGTAGCACATGCACTTGGAAACCACTAATTTGTACAAACATTACAAAATTAAATAGTGCAGTAATGGATAACCTTCAACAGAATAACGGGTTCTTAACAAAAACAAAACAGTTTACTTGTAAAGGATGTAACAAGCTTCCAAGATGGGACATATTTTGTGCTAATAATCTAATAAAAGCCCAAATGAAGTTAGTAATGGAGCATTTTCTTGCATGGAGTCGGTGGTTGTAGGCATCAAAACAACATGTTGAAGTATCAAATCTAGGGGTGATATACTGATATTTAACCGAAGAAACCTTGAAGAGCTCCATGAACAACAGATAGAAAGTCGACTAATGTCCATTTTGTAAAGCTATTTGGCTCGTCAAGCTACTTGATTTTGTTATGCGAAACTTTTCAAGTAAAAATATTAGTTTAAATAAAAATCAATATAATATATTAATAATCTCTATTGTATTTAATAAACAAAGAATACTACTAATCGAGCTCAAGAGTTTGAGTAAAAATACATTTTTGAGTTAGAGCTCAAGTATTTCTATCGAGTCGAGATCGATTGCCTACTCGAACTCGACTCATTGAAACCAGAACTTTGTGGGCAATAAACAATGATTGCTTACCAACACCTCGCCCTTCTCGAATCTCCATGGTCATAGATCTTGATACTACATCTCTGGATGCAAGATCCTTTGCTGTTGGGGCATATCGTTCCATGAATCTTTCACCTTCACTATTCCTAAGAATTCCACCTTCACCTCGGGACCCTGAACAGGAATGAAGAACATTGATGAAGCTAACAACCAAGGCATGAAAAAATACATACCAAACAGAAATATCAGAAACAAAATAAGTAAACCTTCAGTTATAAGGCACCCAGCACCATATATGCCAGTAGGATGGAATTGGACAAACTCGAGATCCTGCGATTAGAAAATCTCAATACCAGTAAATATGGCAAAATTAAATGCATATGAAGGCCATTACCTCTCAATGCCTCTTATTCCAAACCTAAGGATGTGTATAAGAATGTAATACCTGGAGAGGAAGCCCTGCACGTGCCACCATGGCATTGCCATCTCCGGTGCAAGTATGGGCAGAAGTTGCAGAAAAGTATGCTCTACCATAACCCTGTAAGGTATATGCCAGAATAAGTAACTTACATAATCCAGATGAAACTCGAACATCGGAAAGTGCATTTTACTATCACATCTTTAAGATATAATCCACGATAGTTGCTTACCCCAGTAGCAAGAATAGTTGAGGAAGCACGGAACCGATGTAAGGTACCATCTTCCATATTTAAAGCAACAACACCTTGGCAGCTACCTGAAGTCAATGAACAAACACAGCCTAGATAGTTAAATACTACTACCTCCGATTTTTTGGGTTTGCACCATTTAATACAGGCACGCATGCCGATATATATTTTTAATGATTAATAACTTAAATTATGTACAATAAAAATTATAGAAAGTTGATATTCTAAAACTACAAGTTTAGACAAATCTAACAAGATCTCACTTGACTATATTTTTTCTTCCATAACTATGATAAAAATATGAGACAAAATTAAACTGTCAATAGTGCAAAAACTATCAATGTTGCAAACCTAAAGACACGGAGGGAGTAATTTATTTAACTTTTTCTGTCATTTTGTACATATAAGTACATATCACAAAATAACATTAATATCCAAGTGAGGAGGAACTCTGAAGGTTCCATTCTTATAAAAGAATCAAAGTGAAAAACTTGAGAAAATACAATGAAACCCATTCAATGGAAGTTTATGAGATAATACTTCAGGCGCATGAAAACAGTCAAACATTAAAATATTCTAGGAAATGATGTATAAGATGACAAATGATTTAATTGATAGTTGATCGGATATATGTGAAAAAATTTGGGAATCCTACCATCACTGCCCATGATTAAATCAAGCGCAAAGTATTCCACGAAAAATTGTGTATTATGCTTCATAGCCTGGCCATATAGAGTGTGCAATAAAGCATGTCCAGTTCGATCAGCAGCACAAGCACAGCGATAGGCTTGTCCACCTGTATAACAATATATAAACATCAAATTGTCAATAAGTAGAAAAAAAAAAAAAAATCCCAGCTAAATAGTACAACCATACCTTTTCCAAAATCCAAGCTTTGACCACCAAACGCACGCTGATATATCCTACCATCTTCAGTCCGAGAAAATGGTAAACCATAATTTTCAAGTTCTATGACAGCTTTTGGGGCTTCCCTACACATGTACTGAATTGCATCTTGGTCCCCTGGGGAAGCAAAATAAAATGCTATAAATAACAAAGATGAAAAGACAGATTTCTCACCAGCTGCAACAGATCAACTGTGAATGAGTAAATGCCATACTTAACAAATGAACAACCTCCAGATTGAATGAACAAAATAAAAATAAAATATTGATCATCACTTGAAGTTACTTTCTTCACATAAAAAATTCCACAAAAATCTACAAAAAAATAAATAAAATAAAATAAGATATATATCACTTCTGAGTACAGATCAAGTAACAATTATCATGCAGACCAAATGCCACCGCCAGTGACAGATGATATACAAATACACATAGCTGGTCTCGCAAGTAAAGGATGCATGTAAATTATAAACCAGCAATCATAAAATGACTGTATATACCTCAGTCCATTGGAAGATCACATAAAATAAATTTTACCCTGATTAGCCTCTAAATATGACTTCCAACAGCCTTTTTATCTTACAAAAAATACAACCCCAATTTGGATCCTCAACCAAAGTAAAGACACCATAAAGATGTGAAAACAAAAAACGTTTATATGTACTTCCTCCATCTCGTAATGTTGTTTACAAACCCACTTTTCCTGCAGTTCAATGCTCATTTTAAACCATTAATAATACAAGTTCGGTATAAGTAAAAATTCAAAAAGTTTGATATTTAAAAATTACACGACGAGACGAATCTAACAAGATCCCACTTGGCTATATTTTAACTTGTATAACTATAATAAAACTTTAAGTGAAATTCTGTGTGTGAATAGTAACACATTACCAAACGTAAACAATATTACGAGACGGAGGAAGTATATATATAAAGAGTAAATTTGTCAAGAGAGGAATAAACTTGACGTCAAAGATTATCTGAGGAATAACTGTACCTAGCCAATCACTTCCCTTCACTGTATCATACATGTGCCACCTCCAATCATCCTCTGTCATATTTCCCAGTGCAGCATTTATCCCGCCCTGTAATTGATATGTTGATTATAGCACATGCTTTCATTGCCTATATCTCACTGTTTGTGGTCAGCTATATAGATCGCATGTGATCATCATGTTTTCAGTCGAAGCACAGCATAAGAGACATTAGGCAAAATTTGTACTATATAGATTCCGACTAGATTTTTTTTATAGTCACAAAACTAGAGCCCATTTTAATCACTAATGGATAGAGCACCACTAACATAATATCAGAATCAACAATGGAACTCGCTTAGAATGTCAAATTGTTAAGATGGAGAATCCAATAACATAAATCAATATGAAACCTCAAAATGTGCATTTACAATTCTAGATTGAAGAAATGATTTGTAAGTACCTTTTCAAATCACTCCTCAGATCAGTGAATCCATCTTAGAATCAATTGTCTAATTCCCAGTGGGAAAGAACAAGGATTTGAAATTCATGGTTCTGAAAGAGATAACATTGAGATAATTCCGTTTTAACTAAGATACTAATGGAATATGCAGTTGATGCTGTTGAGTTTTAGAATGCAAAAGTTCAAATTCTTTTAATCAAAACATGTAATGGTTCATCTTTTTATGTGAAAAGAAAGAATTCTCAAGGATCGGGATAAGGTTAAAACAGATAGATCCCCTGTTCATTAAAAAGTTGCAGCCAAAACCTCATTTTTTTTTTTTTTTTTTTTGCTATTAACCAGATGGCACAAAACATGGGAAGTATTAGCACAAGAGAAAAACAACCGATGATGTATCTGATGAAATAAAGAATAGAAGTATAAGCAGAAAAAATGTTCAAAAAAACAACCCATACCATTTCTAAATCAAAAAAACTAGCTAACAACAGACCTCAACTACAACAGTTATCAAAAGGATATGTAGATCAACGGAATCACACACCCACTGAAAGATAGTAATATAAGAAAACTGGAAGAGAGAATTTGAATAGGAAGGGACGAAGGGGAACAAGTACTCGTGAATACTGATATAGAGAATTTAATAAGCCAAGAAGAAGAAAAAGGAAAACGAATCTGAAGAAACACAGGATTTCATAACAATAACACACATACATAGGCCTAACATCTTGATGAGTAAATATCTCCAACTTCACAACTTTACTCAATTCCAAATAAGTGTCTGTGTCCGTCGTCAATAGCAAGAAACATGCAAATGGGTTACGTCCATTAAAAAGAAGAAGTCGTCGACGACAAATTACCTGCGCGGCAACGGTATGGGAGCGAGTGGGGAAGAGCTTGGTGATGCAAGCTGTGTTAAATCCATGCTCCGATAGTCCTATCGCAGCCCTCAGCCCAGCGCCTCCAGCGCCCACCACCAATGCATCGTAAGTGTGATCCACCACTGTGTATGATCCATTCTATAGAAAACCCAACAAACAGAGAACTAAATGAAAAAGGAAAAAAGAAAAAGAAAACAAATTCATTATGAGCATATGATAGGATATACTATATCCGAATTCCCCCAGCTAATCCAGCAACAAGCTAAGCGTAGCCAAAACCCAAATCCATCAAATCATTTCAACAAGAAGAAACAGAAAATCGTACGGGTGCAGTGGAGAAGAGGCGATGGAAGGAGTGAGTATTGGAGGGAAAGCGCAGGCATCTGGAGAAGCACCTCCACATCTCTACTCTCTACGCACAAAGGTGGTGCGTGCGTGTGTAGAACTCGGAACGGTATTACGGACAAGAAAGGCGATTCAGAGAAATGTCTTGTAGTATATATTTATATATATTGGGGTGCAAATTTAAATACTACTCCACTTACTACTAGTATACAAACGGTACTACTATGGAAGAGGCGAGGATTACAGAGAGAGAGGGAGGGGGAGAGGGTGCGTCCAAATCTGAAATAAGTAAACGAGAAGTGGAGCTTGAGAAAATTGACAGATTCCCACTTTCCCAGCCACCCACAACTCTCCACGCACTTCCTTTCCTTTCCTTTCCTTTAATAATAATACTAGTATTCCTGCCGGAGTCTGGACCCAGCACCTCCACGTTACAACCCTCCTTACCCTTTGTTTGTTTGTTCGTTCCATTGCCAAACAAATACTATTACCTACGTCTCAATATAATTGTTACATTCCCTTTCGATACGATACACATTTTTAACGGTTTATTACTTAAATTGTCTAAAACTACAAGATTTGACGAATCTAACCAAATCTCACTTAACTATGTTTTCCCTTTCATAGCTATGATAAAAATTTGAATCAAAGTTACGCAGTGAATAGTTTCAAAAAATCCAACGTAACATTTATATCGAGACGGAGGAAATACTACTTTATACTACTAGTAGTATAAGTAATCAATTACCTTCTTTTCTAATCTCAACTCAAATTCCTTCTATCAAATCAATCTTACCATTACCCCCCTCACAAACCACTACACACTACTACATTCACAAACTGTCACGGTACTGGTGTTCGGACCTAAGACACCACGACAACGACGACGACGACAATCTCAACATCCCACATTCCCATCATCTTATCATATCGTGTAATACTAGTTTACTACTACTACTAGTCTACTACTACCACTACTAAACAAACTCCCAAACACATACATTGAGGCATGCATACATACATACATACATACACAACTACTAACCATTTTCATTCCCAAAAGCGTTAGGCTGCAGCATCAACGCAGACTACGTAGTTTCCGATAAAGTTCCAACTTGTTCAACAACACAACGCATGCCCTAAATTCCAATCATAAGATTTGTCCGTTGTTTTGAGCTGGTAGTAGTAGTAGTAGTAGTGGGTGGTGCTTATCGCTCTAATACAGTCTACAAATACTCTCCTCCCCCATATAGTACTAAACAAAATGGGAGGGAATACATATAAGGTTACAGCAAAATATACCCGCATCATTATATATTTTACCGTTTGGAACTACTGATATTTCAAAAGCAATTGCACTGGTCATTTAGCTGTTTAAAGTGGACAGCATCCCCCCAGTTACTGTAGGTATTACCACCTCCCAACCAGGACCCTTTACAGGAACTGTTGCTTTCGACTCTGCCTTCTGCCCTTCCTCTTCTTCATCTTCCCCAGGTGGATCAGCAACAAGGTCACTACGGTCCAGCACTCTATCCAGATCTTCATCACTAATATCCGTCTGAATCCATTTATCCTCATCGCCTTCATCGTCTCGCAGAAGTGCTAGTAATTCCTCTTCCTACAACATATATATATATACACACACACAGTTAATATATAATTAGGGTTAATATAGGAGAAATGCTTATAACTACACCATCACTTTTGTATGGACCCTGTATGAGAAATTCAAGCATCCAGGCCACGATTAACACAAAAGACAATTATGATCTGATATTTCTCCAACATATGGATGGTTTCTTCAATTGACAGGTTCGAGATATTACAGAAATCATACCAGCCAAGGACAAGAAGAATATGTCTTAAGTAGGAATTCATCAAAAAAGAAATATGATGCATACTCGCTAGCCAGCCAGTATATAATGCCCAAAATAAGAAATGCACTTACCGTCATGACATCTGTTCCCTCAGACTTAGATCTTTCCTGTTTGAACTGTCCCTTCCCAATTACCACATGTTCCAACCTCAACTTGCTAAAAGCCCTTTTCAGAATTCGACCCTAAAAGAATCATGATGTTAGTGTCACAACAAATTATAAGCAAGACGGGAAACATGAGAGAACAATGTTCCAAATAAAATCACCTCAACAGATTGAGCAGTGGCCAGTCTGTATACATGTACCGGTTTGGTTTGACCAATTCTGTGGCAGCGATCCATGGCCTGTAAATCCATCTGTGGATTCTGAAATACAATCGCAAGTCATTAAATCTTTCAATACATGTAGCATATCAAACTCCTAACTCTACACAAATCAAATGACACTCTATTTACACTGGTCCTGTGGTCCATAAGAGAATATGTTACAAAAGTTGCACATACCCAGTCACTGTCGTATAGAATACAAGTATCAGCTGCAGTGAGATTAATACCCAGCCCACCTGCCCGTGTGCTGAGCAAAAAGACCCTGTAATCACTGCCCACTTCATTGAATTCCTGAATCTGTAAGTTCACCAAATGGCACATTACCACATCAGATAGCTAACCAAAGCAGGCTTTAGGAAGAGAATACATGAAATTGTTATTGCACAACAGAAATGCATGCAGCAGCTGCTCTAGCCAGATACGAGGTATGACTTTCAAGAGAGAGAAGAGACAAAGAAACCTAACTACTAAGGCATACACAAGACAGAAATTGAACCATATCACTATCATATTTTAGATTTCCCACCTATAAGTCTACGAACATACTAGAAAGAAACAGAATTCAAATGAAAGGAAGGATGGGTAATCAACTAGACATAAGAAAAATGAGAATACCTGTCTCCTTCGTTCTGACAGTCTAACACTGCCATCAATTCTGCAGACATTGAATCCCTTTTCACTAAAATAGTAATCCATTATGTCCAAGATCTTAGTCCATTGAGAAAAAATCAAAACCTGTTATCCCATAAAATTATTAATAATAATAAAATAAAAGAAAGAAAGAAATGAAAAACAAACAATAAATAAATTCACATCTTCACCCTTCTCCCAAAAATAAAAAACGAAACAAAAAAACAACACAAGATTGAACAAGCATTGAAATACTTTGTGCTTGCGAGCAAAGAGCTTAGACAACAATCTATCCAAGAGCTGGAATTTGCCACACTGCCCAACTATCTGTTCCACTGGAGGATATAGATCTGCCAGAGAAAGATGATGCTAGATTAGTAAATTATGAACTGTTTAAGGAGATTTATTAAAATATATGTGGAAAACAACATACGGGAACCATCAAACACAGACTCCAACAGGTCAGGATGGTTGCAGTTCTTCCTAAGTTGAATCATCAAATTATTGAGCTTCCCTTTCATACCATAGGCTGCAAGCTCAAAAAAACGTTCAGATTGATAATCTGTCATTCTTGGTATCAATAGGTTAAAAACAGATGACAAATTCTGAAAAACAAGCTAGTTATACGACATATATATATACACACGAACACACAAATCACAGCACACTGTTATTTTTTGAACGACATTAAAGGAAATGGGGAAAGAGCAAGATTTAGCTTCTTTGAAGAAAATCAATACATCAAATATAGTTTTTAAGACTCCTTATTAGGGAACAGTGTCCATGAACTGCCATAAACAGTATAGTCATAAGTAATATGGTGATAAACATACTTGCTCAGTCTCGTTGTTTTTGTTACAGAGCCCTCCGACACGCATGCCAATACACATTTTTAATGGTTAATAACTTAAATTGTGTACAATGAAAAATTATAAGTTATATTCTAAAACTACAAGATTGACTATGTTCTTTCTTAAATAATAACTATAATAAAAATTTGAATCAAAGTGAAACAGTGAATAGTGCCAAAAAGTGATCTGTAACAAAAACAATAACTGAGATGGAAGTAGTAATAAATAAATAAAATACTCCCTCCATCAACTCTATGTTAACCACTTTCTTTTGGACATGAAGTTTACTGCATTTATTTAACAGTTAATATCTCAAAATGTGTATACGTAAAAGTTAAATAAATATAAGTATATTCTAAAACTATATAATTAGACATATCTAATCAGACCCAACGTGGCTATATTAACTTACATACTCGCAATAAAACAATGTCAAAATTAAACTGAGCAGTATCAAAAAGTCGCACAAGTCAAAATAGAATGGACATAGAGAGTATGTAATTATATACTACCTCACACCATTCAATACACATTTTTAACGATTAATAACTCAAATTGTATACAATTATATTATAAAATTATGTGATTAAACGAATCCAACATATTACTTGACTTGACTATGTTTTTCTTATATAAACTCGATAAAAGTTTGTGTCAAAGCTAGATCATAAATAGTGTCAAAAGTCAAAGTGCATCACATATTAAAAAGCAAAGTATATACATATTATGCAATTCAATATTATTGAATTGTAGAAGTAATTACCAAATTGGGTTTTCTCTCTAAGGTGACCTTCCAGTGTTCGATTAATGAGATGGTCCTGAAAGTCCCTTTGATGAGCAGTCATTGTAGCATACAGAATAATTTCTTTCTTTCTAGGGAGCATCTGTTCCACATCTGCTTTCAGTCTGCGTAGGAGAAATGGACGCAAAATAGCATGAAGTTTGGCCACCACCTGTGAACAAGGGAAGCAATAAGTAAGGAAATAAGAATAGCTAAGGAAATCCAATACATTATCATGAGCACACCTGTGCCCTCCTTTTCTCTTCCAATTCTTCCCCACTGGCATCAGTAGTGCACCTTCCCGAAAAGTTAAACCTGGAGCATTCAAGAATAACTCCATAAAATAGAAAAAACTTGCATATTTCCGGCATCCACTATGTATAAGACATGATGCAGACATTAGACTATTTACAATTTCCCAGATATTTAAGATATTGTGATGCATTTTCCTTGCAACCTGTCAGCCACAAACCAACACTTACAAGCTACATTTCAACCTTCTATGGAATATAAAAAGTTAGCATCCTCAACCAGGAAATACAATCAACTAATTGAGTTAAAAGTGCATAACAGAAAATAGAGAACGACGCCTACATCATTGGCAAGAATTTATATGAAAGAACTTTAATCGAAAAGGTTCCAACTTAGATGTGTATATCAGGAAACAAAGGCTAAAGGTGGTAAAAGACAAGCTCAGGCTAAAGACAAGCTTTAATCAAGTCCATTACCATGATTCAAACTCTTCATGGGAGGAAAAAATATCAGGAAGAATGAAATTTAGCAGAGACCACAGCTCAGCTAAGTTGTTTTGCAGAGGCGTTCCAGTTAAGAGAAGCTTGTTCTCCACATTCAAATGTTTCAGTTCCCTCACCAATTTACATTTGGAGTTCTTCAACCTATGTCCCTGTATCAAGTTGTGTCTTTAAGCAAAGGGGCACCCAGCACACATAATCTCTAACATCAGTAAATCAAATAAGTACCAAGTCTAACTTATATAAACTATTATACCTCATCAACTACCAGGTATTTCCAGCTATAACGCTTAAATCTTCGTCTTGCATCACTTAGTGCCATTTCATAAGATGTAATGACAATAGGAAAGTTTGGACCAATTATCGTAGGCATGTGTTTTCTTATAATTTCGTCTCTTTCTTTTCTATCCCCATGGTATAGAATTGCATCCAAAGAGGGCGCAAACCTGGAAGATTCAACCAGACAAATTATACAAATAAAAGACATTCCATCATACCCCACACGTAGAATATAAAACCATTAATACCTCTTTATCTCATTCATCCAATTTGACAGAGTGGAGAGGGGAGCAATAACCATGTACGGACCATGCAACCCATTTCCTTTTAGGTGTGCAAGGAAAGCAATAGTTTGAATAGTTTTTCCAAGACCCATTTGATCAGCAAGGATCCCATTGAGCCCATTTTGCCACAATGAGATCATCCACTTTACACCTTTAATTTGATAAGGTTTTAACTTCCCACCAGTCAATAAAGGGACCAGCTCTGATTGCTCTTTCTCATTTTTTTGTTCATCTGTAAGGGTAGAATTTTCAGCAGAATCACCATCTTTGGTTCGTGTAAGCATTGCTGCAACAGCTCTCTTGGCTTTCCTCTACAATAAGAAAATAAATCACAAAATTATAATGCAAAATAAAATCAGAACTACTCAGGAGCATAATAGAAAGTGAGCCATTAGAAGAAAGAAAAAACTACATCATTATAACTTGTGCCAGCCTTTCTTTTGGAACCTCGACCGTTTTTTACTCCTATACTGGGTTTCACATCGTCCTCCAACTGACTCTGAAACATTGGAAAATGGATTATATTAGGACATATCCCACAAATTAGTACTTTAAAATTCAGCATAACAAGAGAAACCTTTGTGATATCATCCATTTTTTCCAGCAGAAACTCAGAATATAGTTGAGTCTGCGTTAAAAGTTCATCCAGTTTAGTGAACTGGGTATCATTTAAGTGAGGTGCTTCTGATGGCTGATCTGCCTCTTCCGCTTCTTCCTTTATCCGGTGTTCCTGGAGTGCCTTTTCCTTCTCTTCCATGGTTTTTGAAACAAGCGAACAATCACTCATTTTAGCGTCAACTTCTTCCTCCAATTTAGCATTACTACTCTCCTTGCAATTCTTAAGTTCGAAATAATATCATATAAACGAAAAAACATATATCAGAACTCGGGAGAATATAGCAAAATGAAAAACTCAATTTGGCAGAGCGAAGCAAGAAAGGGAGGGGAGGGGGTTATGTATACGCTCGAGTGTACCGAAAGGTCAAATTTGGCAATGGCCCCGTAGGCGCTTGGAAGTAGATTTCTCTCATGACAAAGGCAAAATTATAAAAACAGAACACAAAACGGAATAAAGCTTTACTTTTTTACTATTTTCTACTAGAAAAATATACGCATTGAGAAAATAAAATTATAGGTAACGCCCAAAAGAAGAGAGCGCAAACACACAATTCCGAAACAAAACATAAGACCGTTGAAAGAAATCAGAATGACTATAGTGAGCAATATACCTCGTCTTCAAGAACAGAGGTCGGAGAATCCGCAACAGTTTCAGTCTTCACCTCGATCTCGGCCATTGTACCTCTACAAACCCTAGAGCAAGAAAAAGAGGTCAAGCACCCAAAACTGAAGAAGACATGAGACGAATGAATGAAGCAAAACAAAAACATTTCAAATTTTTTTCATAAAAAGAGATAGAAGAAAACCGAGCAAAAAGGGGAAAAAAATGAAGCAGCGAATACAGGTAATAAAAGGAAATCGCTTAAGGATGAGCTTTTCCAGCAAGTGGAAGGCTGTGAAGGAGTTGTGGTCCGGTAGACGCGTCGTCAGTCCAGGGTACGGCGAGGGAAAGGCCGTGAAAATGAGAATGGTAAAAGGCGAAAAGGGAAAGGGGAAGGGGAAGAGGCAGAGGCGGATGGGTGCCGGCGAGGTTAAATAAGAAACGTCGATTGGTGTTTGTGTTTCAAGTAGAGAAGAGAGAAGAGAGGGCGCTGGGCGGGAAATAGGGCATAATGAAATTTGCCCCGGGAAGTTGGAATTAATTTCAGTATTGCCATCAAAAGCCAACATTTTGAATCCAACACTTATTGAGTTACTATTTCAATAGTTAGGGTCTAATTTGTGTGGGGTGGATTGGGTTGTACTCCCTCCGTTTTTTTTTATTTGCTACATTTGACAAATGGGTACTGTTCACTTATATACTTTGACTTAAAGTTTTATCATGGTTATACAAGCTAAAATATAGCCAAGTGTGATCTTGTTAGATTCGTCTCGTCTTGTATATTTTAAATATCAAACTTTTAGAATTTTTACATGTACCGAATTTGAGTTATTAATAGTTTAAAATGTGCATTGGACTGCGTGCTGGGTGGGTCAGTAGCTATCTTTAAAAAACGGAGGGAGTATAATATTTAAGGTGGTGTTTCGGGTCGACTTAATTTTGGAAAAAATTCAAAATCACTAAACCCAAACCTGAAATTTTTCGTATCGTTCGGGTTCGTTTTTTCGGGTTATAGCAAAAATTTGACATAATTTCAAGTTTCGGGTCGTGTTCATATCAGGTTGAGCAGGTAGTGTAATATTTTTTGTCGGATTTGGGTCGACCTGATTTTTGAGAAAACCCAAAATGACTAAACTCAAACCCAAAATTTTTCGTATCGACCGTCGTTTTTTCGGGTGGGTGTCTAAATTGACACCCCTACTATTTCTCAATACAAACGCCAAACAGCCCAATGGCCAATTAGAGCAACTCCAGCTGTTCGCTATTTTAGTCGAAAATTTCAATTTTCAGACAAAACTTTTATTTTGACTTCCAATTTTATTATTATAATTCTATAATAATTGTATTTTCACTGGATCTTCTATTCTTCTTCTTTAGTTTTTTTAATAATTTGTATATCTTGAGTTCCACATATCTTTGCTACACATAAGTATTACTAATATTTATCAAAAAAAGTTTCTCTAATAGTAACGTCAGGCAAAATGTTATTCTCCCTTTTAACTTCTTTTAATATTGATATATTTTATTTATACTAAAATAAGTTTCGATAATAAAACAACTAAAATTGATTGTGTGTTTTTATTTTTATTTTCTTTTTTATTTTTTGTTGTTTTTATGTAACTTTATTTTTCTTTTTCTTTTCTATGTACTTCTATATTTTATATTAAATAACTTAAAACAAGTAAAAATTCAAAAAAAATACTATATATTAACAAAATTTTTAATTATAGAATTTGAATATAATATATATGTATATTTAAATATAAATATTATGTTAATATAAAAATAAATGAATAGTAAGAGGAATTTAAATTGAATATTATTAAATAAAGAAAAATTTAGAGTTGGTTGTTGAGATGAAAAGTGAAAAAATGTAAACTATGCTGGGAAATAGAACAAAGTTAACTGATAAATAGAGTTTGGGAATTAGTTGTTAGTTCTTAACTGATTATTAGTAATAACGTAGTCAAAATTAATTGTTTTGCAATTTTGAGGCCAATTTTTTGCCTACAATAAGCTGAAATCCAAAATGCTGCTATTTCAATCGGTTTCAAAAAGAGCTAATTGGACATTGTTTTAAGTTATTTTGTCACTTTAAAAAAGTTATTTTGTCTCACAAATTAATTAATTCGATTTAGTTGTTTCGCCAAACAGGGCCTTCAATTTTTCATGGTATATGAGCCTAATCTATTAGTTTTTATAGTTTTATAAGCCTAAGGGCTTATTTGGAAATTAGGTGTTAGTTGTTAACGGATTACGTGAGTAATATATTAGTCCGAATTAGCTGTTTGATATTTTCTAGACCAACTTTTTGTCTACAATAAGGTGAAATTCAAAATGTTGTTATTTAGCTAATTAAAAAGGAACTGATTGGACGTTCTAAGTTATTTTGTCATTTAAAAAAAAAACTATTTTTTCTCGCAATATCTCACAAATTAGCTGATTCAGCGCGCTTAGCTATTTTGCCAAACACCCCTAAGCCCAACCTATTTATTCAAGTAAGTCACATTTTGAATGTTTTACAAACATTAAAGCTATTACATACAAAATCAAATTAATTGTTTTTACATATCATGATATATATATATATATACGGGAAATGTCAAATAAAGGCCAGGTGATCAAAATACTTCACATACAAGACCAGTATACCAAAGTACTTCTTCTAAGAGACCAGTCAATGTATATAAATTTACTTTTGAAAATAGAAAATGTGAAAAGACAATGCTACCCTTGAAGCTTAAATTACTGGTGTAATTGAATGGAGGGTATAATGGGACTTTCAACTTTAAATCACATCAACCGCCCCCCAAGGCCTGCAACCGCTGCAACCCCATTAATTCCCACATCCTCCATTCCTCCGGCGAACACTCCCCCATTTCCCGTTCACCCATCTCCAAACTACTTAGGCACTCTACTCAACCGGCTTCTCCCATTTCCCCTCAATTAAACTCAGAAAAAATCGAAGGCAGCGGCTTCTCCCATTTCGCCTCCGTGAGCTTTCGAAAGAGAGGAAACGTCGGAGTCCCCAGCGCGGCTCCCTTCTTGACATTCGCCGCTTCTCCGATTTGACGACACCACCGCGGTTCGAAGACACCGAAACTAGCAAGAAAGGTATGTCCATGGGTTTTGTTGAGTTAGGGTTGAAGTTATTATGATTTGTTCGTTTGTTTGATGTTGATGAAAGGGGACATTTTAAGGGTTAGGGTTTGCGATTTGTTATTCTCCATTTAGGAGTACTTCCGATAAGCCCCTGTTTGCTTCAACGATGTGTGCCATTTTGATGTCTACTTGAACGAGATTGGGGCATTTAGAAATTTTTGCGATTTTGATACCAGTGAAATAATTTTTGGGGGTTTTGAAATTGTTATCATCTTTTCGATGCGCAGTATGAGGACCTGTTTAAATCACATCTTTGGTCAACAGGGCATGAAGAGTTTGAGAGGCTGAGCATGTTGATGACGGGAGGGCTGGATTATATCCTGGTGCCCGTGAATACTCAATACCACTGGCTCTTGGTGGTTCTGGACCCCAATGTCTTGGAAATTGTAGTCTACAATTCTCAATGGCATCCAGACTACGTTTCCCCCACAGCTAAAATTATAAGTAACCGTGTTCATATTGGTACACAGAGAAATCACTTCTTGGTACTATTTGTTTAAATGATTGGTATTATGTTTTACGGATGATTTGTATGTATCCTGTAATCTATCTGTATTGAAACAGGAAAATTTCCTAAGATGGTACATGAAGCAGACCCGTGGAATGGAATTCCAAGATCGGGTTGGGTACAGAAGGGCGTGCCGGCAGCAGGGGACACGTCCGTGGACTGTGGGGTCCACGTCATGTGGTGGGCAGAGGCGTTCGTTCGGAACGATGATGACTACTGGGGCATGGAGAAAAAAGCTGATATAAAGGCGTACCGGGCTAGGGTGGCGCTTCGACTCCTGAATGATGCTAAATCGGCCCAGACCATTGTTCAGACTGATGAGGGGCGTACTATGGAGGCGACGGGCATCGCTGACGGACAGACGACGGATCCCATGGCTGAGGAGCAAGATCGGGGAATGGAGGTCGAGCCCACTGACATCGATGAGGGGCGGTCGACACATCCCAATGTCGAGGAGCCGACTGGGGTGGAGGAGACTCATACGATGGAGGATGAGCCCATTGGCACAGAGCAGGGGACGGATGCCACTAATGAGGAGCTCGCACGGATGATGGAGGAGGAGCCCATTGGCACAGAGCAGGGGGCGGATGCCACAACGATGGAGGAGGAGCCCATTGGCACAGAGCAGGGTGCGGATACCACTAATGAGGAGCACGCACGGACGATGGAGGAGGAGCGGACTCATTTGGAGCATGCTATGACGATGGGGGAGCAGACAACAGTCCATGTGCCGCCTAGGACGACGGTTGTGGAACCCATTGATCATGCTAGGGCAGATCGGGAGAGTGCTCTATCTCCTGTTCCACTAGCTGCATATGCTCCGATGGTCCTAGCCTTGACTGTACCGTCGCAATTCCCTTCATGGCCCCGTGCCAAGCGAAAAGTCGTCAAAGAAGTTAAGTCTGTCTCTATAGTGGCCACTACTGTTGCCCAGACCGTTCCAATACCAACGCCGGATGCCCCAACAGTTCCCGCACCCACTCCGGATGCCCCAGTAGTTCCCGCACCCACTGCAGTTCCCGCACCCACGCCGGATGCCCCAACAGTTCTCGCACCCACTCCGGATGCCCCAGCAGTTCCCGCACCCACTGCAGTTCCCGCACCCACGCCGGATGCCCCAACAGTTCCCGCACCCACTCCAGATGCCCCTGCAGTTCCCGCACCCACGCCTGATGGATTGATTGTTCCCGCACCCGCGCCCACCACTGATGCTTCCAAGCCGAATGACGATGATGCCTCTTCCTGTCATGACCTGAATTGGTTGATGGATTATGATCACTAGTTTCATTATTTGTTGAGTATTGATACAATATTTATGTGTTGATGGATTGACTGGTACTGTTTTGCCTTTTGAATGGTTGTTGGTATTTTGCTTTTTGGTGAATGGTTCATGGTTGTAGCTGGACAATTGTGGTGATGTTGGTTGTTTGTTGGTATTCTCCTAGACGATGAATGGTATTTTATGTTGAACAATCGTATTCGCCTCTAGTGACTTGGATAATCTTCACACATTATGTTTGATGTTGAGCTAAACGATGTGTATGAAACCAACGTAATGTATTGGACTAAACTAAGTAATCTTGGAATACAATTCACTATGTTCAACAACTTGATGTTCCTATAATGGTTCATATAAGTGTTGGTATAATGCATAAATGGAGAAAGTAAGAGAGTTGAAAATGGCTAAGTGATGTTCATTAGGTTCGATGTGGCTAATGGTTGGGGGTGGTGTTCCTACAAGGGGTGAAAATCTGTAAAATGAAGCAGATCTCAGTAAATTCGCAACAATAAGCTTCTACAACACCCTTAACAACAATAAACATTATAACGGTATGAATCGAGAAAGTCCATGGTATAGACAGGGACACACAATGGTATTCGTGTGCCTACATAATGGTATAAAATTCGTACATTATTGGTTTACTAGCTAATCCACATAGTTGATCAAATAAAACGTCGAAACAGCGCCCAATTGCATCTTTACGTAGGCAACCATTATAGTTTCATTCTCCTTCACCGATAATAGCGAGTTAGTGGCATCAAATAGTGTAAAATATCATGTGTGAATGAGTAAGATGTTATAAGTGTGACCCTTCCATTCACATACCTAAGTACCCATCCATTCAAAACTTCAATGCAAGAAACATTATTACTTTATATGTTTGTTCATGAGTGACCCTGCAATTTTTTCCTGTGACCAGTTGACTTGATCACTTATGACCATGCGTGCTGAACAATGACTTGATTAATTTTGACTTCTTGATGTGTTCAACAACAACCGTAATTTCCCACAATTGTTGGTATTATGTCTACATCACATTAGTGTTTTCTTGACCAGTTGACTTGTATTTTTTTATTTCTGTCCTATAGATCCCTGTAAAGTGTAAATATGATGTAGGCGACTCTTGTTCGTGAACCACGTCATCTGAAACCGATCATTTCATTGCATTCAAAATGGTATCATATATTGAAACCATCCTCATAGAGGATAGATTCAAGTACTGAAACCATGCAAAACCCAAAACAATACTTGTTCGTCAACAAAAATATGCATCAACAACAAAACACCAGTTGACATCAAAAATAACACCAGTCCAGGCATAATGGAACGACGCAGCTGAATCACCCGGCATATATGTGTGCTTCCTTGCAGGTGCGTTTGTTGTGACCTGCTTTTCCGCACATGTGGCAGGTGTTCTTGCCCGATTGCACCTGCGATGGGATTCGCTTTTTCTTTCTCCGGCCAGGCTGCACCCGAACGTCCGGTGGGAGTATAAAGTCTTCGTCATTCTCATCTACGACGTTATCACCACCCATCATCAAATGATATATCACTGCTTCGTATGTCGCCCTGAAATACTCAGTGGTGTAGTAAGCATCGCAGTAGTCATAAATATTGCACTGCAGTTTCTCGATCGCAGCACACCCGTGCTTACAGGGCAGCCTGAATAATTGCCAGTAGCCACACGTGCATGTCCACTTTTCCACATCAACGGCGTATAGGGTGGCCCTCTCCTGGACTTCAAACAATGAGCCTGTTGCGTGCTGCAGCTCAAGTTCGCCGGATGCCAGGTAATTACCGTTCAATATCTTCTCCGGCACCGTAGCCAATCTTCCTTCCATTCTTGCACCTTCCTCTCTTTTATCGTTCATCATCTTCATAACCTGTCTTCGAATTTCATCGAGCATTGCATACGGACTGTAGCCCATTGCTTTCACAATCCAACTATTCCAACTCTCGACGAGGTTTGTGTTCATGACACCCATTTTTTTCCCGTGAACAGCGCATTCGCCCAATTTTGGGGTTCTGAATTTTCAAGGAACGTACCAGCTGAGGGCATTACTTCAAGGATGGTATTGAGATGCTTGAACATTTCGTCATATGTCGGAGCGTACGCAGCAGCCTTCAGCACCCCTGCCCAGTGATCCTTATTCTTGTATGGGTACTTACGAAGAACCTGTAATCGTAGTTCATATATACTAGTCACTGAAAAGGATAGTACCAATTTTTAAAAAACCTTGTACCATTCTAGATTATAGTTATATGATACAGTACTAGTAAAACTCACATCCTTTTTAAAGTTATCAACGAGGTGTCGTAGGCATACGCCATGGTGACTCCCATTAAAAATGGTTGGGATAGCTTTCATGAGACCCGAGTGCCGGTCAGTGTAAAAAGTGTATTCGGACCAGTTCTCTTCTGTATCACCATCTAGTATAGACCTCAACCGGAGACAAAACCACTCCCAGTTCTCATCCGTCTCTCCGTCAACAACTGTTAAAAAAAAAAAAAACACCACGGTGAGGAGAGCACATATCCCAAACGACATCCCTTCTCTTCAAAAACTCCAATATCATGAAATTTACGTACCTGCGAATGCGAGCGTTATGAACCCAGCATTTGCATCCTTACCAACAGCGGCAAGTATTGCGCCTTTCCACTTATTTTTAATATGGGTGCCATCGAGCTCAATAAGCGTACGGCATCCTCTCTTGAACCCTTCAATGCAACCTGCTATTGAAATGAAAACCCTTCGGAACTTTCCGGATTCAGGAAACACCTCCAAGTCAGCCACGCTCCCGGGGTTCGATGCTGTCAAGCGGCTGCAAAATAGCCGGAGCTTGTCAAAGGAGTCTTTATCGTCTCCATGTAACTCCTTAATCGCAATCTCCCGTGCGTTCCACCCTACGCGATAGCTAATGTCCACTTTGAATGCAGCGTGAATGTCCGCGATAGCCATGTTCGCATTGTAGTTCGGGTTCCGCCGCACTTTATCTTTTATGAAAGCTGCTACCCATGTCGCATTCGCATTTGGGTGAGTCCTCGATTGCAGATTATTAACGCCGCAACGGTGAGTCAGCGTGCATGTGCGGATCGCAAACGAGTTGTCAGACTTGTGTAATGATGCATATATGCGCCAACCGCAACCTTCCGTCGTGCATTTTACGTATATCCTACTTTTGTTGTTGTGAACGAATTCATATCCACGCCGAAGAGAAATACAATGATTTGCCACGACCTTCCGGAAATGATCCTGATTCCTAAACCTTTGTCCTACTCCCTTTATTGCATTGGCCCAAAAAACCCTCTGATCCTCCTCGTCCTCGGTATCTTCGTCGTCCATGTCATCCTGTGCTACAGTGTGTTCCCTGAAGTACAAGTTACTTCCAACGTAAAAACTAGTTACATTCAGTAGCCGTGCCAGTGACGTGCAAGTATAACATTAGTCTTATGCGCAAACTATACTAGTGTTGTGCACAGAAAACACCGATGTTGTTAACCACTTCCCTGTTTCAACAATCATGGTCCTATTTCGCAGATTGCCATATACTATTAAAAGATATAGCTATGATCGCAAACAGGCATCATTAACGCAAATAATATCATTCATACGCTCGCATACAACCAAATATTAAACGGTAAGGAACTCAATGCAATTTCCTAAAAGACTTACACGATTGTGTTTCTTGCTTCCCGGTCCCTCACATTCATCTTCCCAAATGCCAGTCCCTTTGCTCGATTCAAGTTCGACATCCGTCTCACATCGTCATCATTCATTATCTCCATTGTGTAGCCCCCGTCGGGTTCATCGTAGTGAAGCGTGTGTGTTGTTGCACATACAGTAGCCCACTTCTCCGTCACCTTTCCGTACACATCCGCGAGGGCATCGTCATCCCTTATCCGCACGAGATGGGTTTGTCCGTTGTAATGGCAAAATAACATGACGTCTCGCCCACCACTTTGCTCCCTCGTTGCCATCTTCCTCACCCCTACCCACTTCCAAAAACCCTGTAGAAAACCCTAAATAACAGTCTCCCCAAACCCTAACCTTCTTCCAGCCACCAAACCCTAAATAACAGCCCTAAACCCTCCTAAACCCTTCTCTTTCAACCGACGGAGCACGGAAATCCACAACCCCGCCCGCTTGAACCCCACTGTGCGTGCTTTCGGCCTCCCAAAAAAAACATTCGCCCAACAGCTTCCCACCCTGTGCGCCTGCAAATCGAAGCCGACCCACTTGCTGCGCTCTTCCGCCGGAGAACGACAATGCCAGGTCGCCGCCGCCGTCCCCACCCTTCCGCCGGTTGTTGCTTCCAAGCCAAGTTTTGGAGCTTTTCACCTCATTAATGGCTTCTTCGACGGGTCCGATCAAGAACGAGAGCTTTGAATCCCCAAAACAAAAGTTGTTTTGTCTCACTCTCTCTCCACGCAGTCTTTCACATCATTTATGTAGGAAAGTACAAAAAGCAAGGTTATTCTTGACCATTCACAACTTAATTTCATTATTCATTTAAAAAAAATGGTCAGGTCCTGATCAGGAATGTATTTAGTATATAGGTGTTAATACGGAATGTATTTGGTATGCTGGTCTTGTATTGGAAGTATTTTGTGCTGCTGGCCTTTTTTAATAATAACCCCATATATATATGTCAATAGGAAGGCAAATGACACCTAAAATTACCTTTTTGCCCTTCAAACTATTAAGAATATTTAAATTAATATATGAAATGATTATTTTACCCTTAAGCACCTGAAATAACCTTTTTGCCCTTCAAAGTATTAAGTATTTTTAATTTGCTACATGAAATGACCATTTTATCCTTGAAAGTATTAATGTTTTTTTTCTTTACTACGTAAATTCACCATTTTACCCATAAAGTTGTGTTCTTTTGCTACAAATACCAGTTAGTATTATCTTAGGTTGTTTTTCTATGTACTTAAAATGCCATTAGGCGGTCCCGTTTCCTTTCTAATTTATTCCAAATTTCTTTAGTTTTGCATTCGATAATTCTAAAATTTGCATAAAAAGAGCCATAAAAGTTATTTTTTTTTTATTTACTTCAAATTTTTTTCCTCACATTGAACTAATATTTCAAAATATAAATGTCATTTTTCTCCTTAGATTTTAGTATCGTTAAGGCTACCAGATGTAGTTAATTCTATATGAGACAATTGAAGCAATCATACCACTATGATATTATCGTCACCATCTAAATATCAAATTTTACGATCGAGGGGCGTAGCCCGCTCCTAACGAAGACTGGTATATATATATATATATGTTTACATAGATGACAAAGATTTATAAATATTTTAAAAACATGTGTAAGTTAAAGTTAATAGTACACAAAACCTTGATCACAAAACCTTTACTTAAACTGTCAAAGCCTAACACCACTTGAGCAAATTGCATTTACGTTGCGTTTGGTTGGAGAGATCTTAGAGGCCGTTTGGAATGACTTCTAGAGAGGTGCTTTTGGCTTTTGCTTCTGCCAAAAGCACTTCTAATGAAAATTAGGTGTTTGTTTTGGCTTTAAAGAAAAAGCAAAAGCACCTCGAAAAGCCAAAAAAGTGCTTCTGGGAGAAGCAGCCCAGGGGGTGCTTCTCCCAAAAGCAGAAGCCAAAAGCACCTCGTAAAATGTGCAAGGACTTAAATACCCCCACCACTTAATATGAATTACACTATAAATATATCTATTATCATATTAAGTATCACGTCCTTTTTAATAATTACTACATTCCAAAAGCATTTTTCATTTTTATTCATCCAAACATATTTTTTAGAAAAAGCCGCTTTTCAAACATTCCATCCAAACACAAAAGTTACATGCTTTTGCTTTTGACTTCTGCTTCTGCTTCTACTTTTGGCTTCTGCTTTTTTCAAAAGCCAATCCAAACGGGCCCTTAGATTACCAGTGGCAATGTGATTGCTGGGAATGTCAGATTACTGGGAATGTCAGATTGCTGGAAATCTTACTTTTTGGTATTTTAAGATTACTGCGTTTGGTTGGATTGGGAATCTCAGATTCCTACATAACATGAATAGACTATAATGCCCTTAATTCAAAATTATTATTTAATAGTTCTCATGAAGCTTATTTCTCATTAATTCGATGCTTCGTCATTTATAATAAAATTCCTCTGCAGTGTCTGTAAATTTTTATTTTGTAAATTATCATATATTGCATTACGTTTGAAAGATAATTGTACCTTGGAATGAGTTAAATCTACTTGTTTGTTGCAATTTTATAGAATGTGCAAACTGTATACAGTGAAATTCATCGAAAATGTTCAAAACCTCTATGGCACAAAAAAGAATAAAAATAAATTAAATAATTAATGAATTTTTATTATATCAAATTAAAATTCAATAAAAATAATAAAATGATTAAGTTTTAAAATGGGTTGATGTATGTTTTTAAAATTTAAAAGGGTATAAAAGACAACTTAATGTAAGATAAAATGGAAGATGCCTGGTAATCTAAGATTACCTGGCGTATTGAAGGGAATCACATTCCCATCAATCTTAGCCAACATTCCCACTTGGTTGGGAATCTCACATTCCTTCCTAAAAGATTACCCCAACCAAACGTGGAAATGTGTCATTCCTTGCAGAAGATTCACAGGGCATCCAAGATACCCCAACCAAATGCCCCCTTAGTGTTTAGGTTAATAGTTACTTCAACATAAAATAAAATACTAATAATATAACACATTCATTTGCAATAAAGCAAAAAATATTTGGAATTCCTTTTTCATTTGATTTTGTTCTCTAAATCTACTGTCTATTTAAAAGTTGTAATAACATCGAATCATATCATTATACGATTTCTCTAAATTTCAATGGGAATGGTAGTACATCAAGACAAATCATCTCAACCGTACAAAAATATCCAATGGCTATAAAATAAAAAGGGTAGAATTGTCAAACATAAATAATTATATCTTTATAAATAAATTCATTCGCAAAATCAATTTAGTGATTTCTATCCTTAAATAAAGATCATATAAAAATTTGCATAAATTAGCTCTCTTTTGACACAATTCATGGCATAATAACAGAGAAATTATCTTTATTCATCTCTTTCACTCGTCAGTCTTTCATTCCTCTTAATTTTCTATTTTTCTATTTTTCTATTTTGACTTTCTAAAATATGATAGGATATTTAGATTCCTTGCATTGAGTAGATAAATTCCATATAAAGAACGTCCAAATCCGAGCTCATTTGAGAAAGTTAGAGTCATTTGAAATTTGTAATATAAATTTTGTTGTATATACTACGTCGCTGAAATGTATAGGCTATGTCACTGAATTGTAAAGTCTCCGTCGCTGAATTGTAAAGGCTTCGTCGCTGAATTACATAGCTACCGTCGCTGAAATGTATAGATTGTATTTTTGAAAATCGTAATGCACTTCAAATGGCTCGAATTTTGATATTCTTTATATGAAAATCTAGCTACTCGATGCAATGAATCTAAATTTTTCATCAAATTTTGGAAATTATAAATAAATAAATACGAGATTTTCAAAGAAAAGATACTTTATGCTCGTTGTTTTGAAAATATGATATTTATATGTTTAGACTTTCTAAAATCTGAGAGGATATTTAAATTCCTTGCATTGAGTAGATGAATTTTCATATAAAGAACGTTCAAATCGGAAGTCATTTGAGAAAGTTAGAGCCATTTGAAGTTTGTCACATAAATTTTGTTGTATGGGCCACGTCGCAGAAATGCATAGGCTATGTCGCTATATTGTAACGCCCCTGTCGCTGAATTTTAAAGCCTCCGTCGCTGAATTACATAGCCACCATCGCTGAAATGTAAAGGCTGTGTTTTTGAAAATCGCAATGAACTTCAAATGGCTCTAACTTTCCCAAATAAACTCGGATTTTGACATTCTTTATATGAAAATCTATCTACTCGATATAAGGAATTTAAATTTTCTATCAGAATTTTGAAATTACAAATAGATAAATACCAGATTTTCAAAGGAAATGATATCTTATTCTCGTTGTTTCAAAAATATGATATTTATCTGGTTAAAATTTCTAAAATTTGGTATGATATTTAAATTTCTTGTGTTGAGTAGATAGATTTTCATAAAAGAATATTCAAATCCGATCTCATTTGAAAAAGTTAGAGCTATTTGAAGTTTGTCATAAAAACTACGTTGTATAGGCTATATCGCTGAAATGCATACTTTATGTCGCTGAATTGTAAAGCGCCCGTCGTTGAATTGCAAAGCCACCGTCACTGAAATGTAAATGTTACGTTTCTGAAAATCGCAATTAACTTCAAATGACTCTAACTTTCTCAAACGAACTCGGATTTTGACGTTCTTTATATGAAAATTTACCTACTCGATACAAGTAATCTAAATAACCTATCAAATTTTAGAAATTCCAAAAAGAAAGAGTAGATTATGAGGGAGAGAGAGAGAGAAGTATGAGCATGAGAATTGATAAAAATGAATAGAGATTATTTGGATCTTATTGAAATTACAATAGTACCATTTGTATTAATCTTAGCCATTGATTTCAATATTTCATCAATGGCTTGGATGTGCCACAGTACATCAAGAGACAAGTGTGTCTGCACCCTAACCAAAGCCAATTTCAATTTCATTAGTAGTTGGCTAGAGGGTTTTTCGGATATATTGGTATTTAGAATAATCTAGTTGCTGAGTTACATGAGATTTGGAACGGCTTGAAGTGTTTGGTTTTCCTGGGAATCGGTCATGCTAGTTGTTTTTTTAATTCTCATGAAGCTTTGAGAATTATTCGTGGATATTATTGAGGATCATTGGCTTGCCCCCCTGATAAGGCGTGACCATTATTGTCGTCTGTTAATTTAGCTGGAGTGTGTTTTGTGCACTCTTGATTTGATTCTTTGCTTCATTCCCCTTCCCCCCTTTTTTTTTTGCCATTTTTACATTTTGCCGATGTCTTTGCGTCACCTTGTATTTTTAAAAAATAAAATAAAAAATGCATCAAGCACATTTAGCATATAATGAAAAGGTCAGTAATCAACATAATAACTAGTCCCAAGAAAGAGCACTCAATCAAGTGGGTTGATCGAATGAGTTTGGTCTTTTAACTTTTGTTTAAAATAAAAATGATGTTATCTTAACTGTTGAGGGTTTTTCTTATCTTGTTTTATTCCTTCCATTTTTATTATTATGCAAATAAATTTGAATGTTTACACAAAAATACCTTTGTTACGTAGTACGTATTAAATAATGAAAAGCATTGCTATTTCAATACAAGACAAGAAGCAGCGGAGAATGCAATAAAATCCAAACTGGCCTGGTATATGTAGTATTTACTATATGGCATCAAGTATGAACATATGGTCCGAAGAACAGATTAAAATTACAATACAAGACAAAAATTTAATGGATCCTCCTCGTGCATAAGCAGCAAGCGTGTAACTGTGCTACAATTTCACGTTCGGTTGTTGTATATATATATATCTGCAGGTTTGATAAAACATCATGTTTTACTTCATTTTGCCACTGCGGCGGTGCATGGTGGTTTGGCTCCTCCTCCTCCTCCTCCTCCTCCTGCTGCTGCTGATCCGAGGGAACGAAGAATCCAAACAAAAAACAAGGAATTAATTATTAATGTAGGAATTGATGATGAAAGAAGCTAAATAAGTTGGTTAATAAGTAAGTAGTACTATTCGATCGGTAATAATAATAATAATAATATTATTGGAAGAAGGAATGAGAATATTGGCATGGAGGAATGGTGGTGGTGGTGATCATGCACCTTTGGAAGGGGAAGGGGGAGGTGGAATTCGGCGACGACACATTATAATAATGAGGAGGCAAGAGAAGAGGACAAGTGAAAGAAGCAGCAGCGCCCCGCCGCCCACCATAATAGCCAACCCAGATGGAAATGGACTATTTGGATTTACTGAAGGTGATGGACCTCCTGCTGCTGCTGCTGCTGATGGTGATGGTGATGGTGATGGTGATCCCGACGACGACGGAGATTCGCATTTCATCGACGACGACGATGATGAAAGCTGCCGCAACCATAATGTCCACGATGATGATGATGATTCATGCTGCTCCCATTTGCTTTGGTACGACAATTGGCGCCAAGAAGAACCCCCCATTCTCGTTCTCATTCTCATTCTCATTCTCGCCTCTCCCTCCGATCCTAGTAATCTCCTCTCCCCGGCCCCTTCAATCATGCATGCATCATATATATATATATATATATATATATATATATATATATATATGCCTGTTCTTTTTTTTAAAAAAACCTTTTCTTTGATTGGAATATAATGGTGTTAGTTAGCATATATGCATGTTAGGGTTGCATGTATGAGATGCATGGAAAAGTTTAGCCAGGCCTCCTCTGATCTGATCTGATCTCAAAAATTGATTATGAATTAGGAATTGAAGAAGCTAAGGGAGGGAGATGGAGATGCAGAGACAGACAGATCGATTTTACCTGCAGGGAAGCCCAGCCCTGCATGCATGCGCTGCTGCCTTCCTGCCTAGAATTAATAATACTGTCTGTATGTATATTGGTAGTATATTATTATTATTATTATTATTATTATTATTATTATTATTATTATTACAGCTTTTCCCTTTTCTTAGCCTTCCTACAATTAAGCCTCTTCCACATACTATTAACAATTATTAGTAATAACAAATAACAACCTCTCCTCTCGCTCCACTCCCTGATCTCTAACTAAAATATACTACGACTACTACTACTAATATAATATACGGACTAGTACGTAGAGTATAACATCATCATCATCATTTCAAAGAAGTGCATGGGGTTTGGCCAATTGGACAACTTTTAACTCTCAATCTTGCGATTACAATTAGTCCAACTCCTTACCCCTCCCATATATATGATATCCCTGATTCCCTTCCCATAATTAATGTCTCAAGTTTAGAAATTGAAGTTTTATCATTTATTTGAATGAATGTGTGTTATTCATAAATTATTTTTAATAAGTATTTTAAAAGTTAAATAAAGTAATAATAATAATAACAATAATAATAATATCCTATAAAATAAAGTAAAAATGAAACTGCAAAACGAAGTACTACTAAATAACTCGGGTCTGGTACCCATTACCAAAACTTTATTAGAGTCAAAGCCCCCCTCGATCTGAAATATTATGTTTTTGGCCCATGTATTAGTAAAGTTAAGTGAAACACATACCAATAACTTGATAAACCATATACCAAGCACTTGGTAAAGTACATCCCAGTACACTGGTAGAACACATACCAATAACATGGTAAACACCATAACGTATTTGTAGTAAACTATATTGGTATGGTGAGCTAAATCACGTATCAATAACTTGGTAAATAGTAGTTGTGGTAGAACGCATACCAATACAGTGGTAAATATCGTATAATATTTATGGTAAAGCACATACCCAAAACGTGGTAAATACCTTATGATATATGTGGAATAATCTGGTAAATACCTTAAGGTATCTGTAGTAAAGCACATACGAAAAACTAGGTAAATACCATATGATATCTGTGGTAAACCATACTGGTATAGTGTGTTGGTAAATATTATATGTTAGTTGTGGTAAATCACATACCAATATAGTAGTAAACCACATATCATTAACCTAGTAATTACCACATGATATTTGTGGTAAAATACATATAAATGGGTGGTAAATCGAGTCAAATATGTGATGGGGTGCAAAGTATAATAAAATTGGAGATGGGGCCTAAAAAATGGAAAGAAAGAATTTTAAAAGGGCCTGCCCTATTTTACCGAAATGGCAAAGGGTCCGGTAACAGGCTAACAGCAATGAGCCCATGACGACAGCAATCGGACTCCCGCATAAGCTTTTCAGAGTTTTGGCCCATTGACCATCATCCCTCAAAAAGAGTCTCAAATCCAACTACTACTACCCCTACCCACTCAACCACAGTAACAGTAAGTGAATAAACACCTCTACAAACTGCAGCTAATTTCCTTGATTTATTATTTATTTAATTATTAAGAGGGGAAAAAAAAAAGAAAAAAAAAAGAAAAAAGAAAAAGAAAAAGAAGAGCGGCAGCGTAGCGTCCGCCTTTAGCCATCAGCCCCCTTATATACCCTTTAGCCATCATGCATGCACGTGACACACGTCCAATACTCCAATTGAAGTATGAATTTGACCATCTACTTTCTTACATAAAACCATTACCAACCAAAAAAGAAAACAAGAATAAAACAGACTTTTTAGTTCCATTTTTGGCACAATTCTACTGACTGGAGGAAGACACAGAGCAAATGAGTTTTTGTCTGGACTCTAGAGCGATGAGTTGAACCAATTAAGGGAACGCTGCTTTCAGGCAAGGGCCAGGTTCCATAACTGTCGTTTGAATTTGAAATCACAAATAACACAAGCAAAGATAGGAGAGCGGGAAAAAAAATATATACTACTAATAACTAACATAACCAACTTTTAAACATTCATTCATACTCACCCGCCTCTCATCTCCATCTTCTGCTTCACTGTCCACCCATATGCCATCATCACACTCTGCTGCTACTACTACTACACCACTCACTCCTCTTTCCAATGCCCATTGCCCACCCACACTACACTCTTCTTACTCACTCGCTCTTTTGCCAAACTAATTATTTTTTCCACCATTGTTTGTTTTTTTTTTCAAATAAAAAAAAAAGGGATTCAACTCAATCTACTCTCAAGTCTCAAAGGTCTTACCATCACAGACCAAACCGCAATTCTCTTCTATTGCTTCTTTGACGACTTCTTGTACTGGACAATGTCTTCATCATCATCATCATCTTCCTCCTCTTCCTCATCACTCTCCTCATTCTTCTCATTGTTTCTCTTCCTCTTGTGGGAAGATGAAGATGGATTCAACTCCTGCACTTCACCATCTTCGTCGTCTTCATCTTCATCCTCCACATCTTCCTCCATTTCCTGATCATCTTCACCTGCACCCACTCCTGCTTCACCACGCCCAACTGGTTGTACAAGATACTCAGACCCACCATCTTCGTCTTCCTGCAATTATTTCAAAACACAATAAAAGCTAAGTATATCGAGTGAAAGCCATTGAATGAATCAATATATAACTGACGATATTAAATTCAACAAGGCCATGAAGAAGCAACGCAATTGAATCCCCAACACTTCAGGCTCTGGTCATTAGACACCGGCCCACTTTAACTATTTGCCTACTTTCTTATAATCCTTGAATATAACCAAGCACTGGCACACAACTAAATACTAATGCAAAATGAATAAATACTACTACATCACAGCCAAAACCCCACCAATTCAATATCCACAAAGAATGGCACAACTGCCATACTTTGAAGCAACAGAAAACAGAGAGAGTTATATCATACTACAATCAATATAAACAGGAGTCCAGGCTTTATGATGAGAAATAGAAACTGAAGATACATAAGCAGAGCAAATAACATTAAAAGCATTCCATTTTCCATGGCCTTCTCATCCATCTTCCATGTCATAAATCCTGTTACCACACAAACTGATGGAATTTCTCTAAACTTATAGCCAGCAATGTAAAAATCATTTTAATTACCCAAGAAACAGACACTCCGCCACACATTAGAAAACAAGTTTTCCACGATACAATTTCCATCCATATTAAGACTTCCAATCATAGCATACCAGAAACAGTAAGTTAAAAATTTCAAAGATTCTAATCCACAAATGACTCAGCAGTTCACGAAGAACAAGCATGTTCAAACGCATAGATTACTCATCAAAGGCCATACTTCACAATTCAAACATCCACACCCACCATGAAGAAAAACAAACCTTTAATTAAGTGGAGTGTTCTATTGTTAAACAGGCAAATCCATCAAAGATCTCATGTGTTATGAAACACTGCATAAGATGCACATGCCATCTGTGTCCCCCCAAGAAGTGTTTAATCCTACTAAGAAACACAATAATAACTGCCCATATACTTACAAAATCTGATATAAGCACGGCCAAAAAACAGAAAGTAAAAACTAGAGCAGAACGAATACGCACACCATAACTTCAGAAAACATTACAGTTAGTTATAAACAGGCATAAAAGCAGCTATTATTCAGCAGACACGTAGAAAACATGCCAAGAATTCAATAATCAAAGAAACACCATTTAAGCACGTGTTTGAACCAAAATCAATAGATCACAAATGGGGTTCTGAAGTTTCAAAGGCAGAGGGATTATCACCTCATCCTCAGCCTTTTCATCGTCCTCAAAGTCCCCGTCCTCCTCAACAGCCAGCTCCTCCTCCCCTGTCTCCCCATCATCGTCCTCATCCGCATCGTCCTCTCCCTGTTCATGTCCATCTATTTCTCCCTCCATACTGGGCAACCTACCAGTACTCTCAGGCTCGTCAAAATCCCTCTCATCATTATCCACTTCTTCTTCATTCTCATCATCATCGCCATCCTCGTCATCATCATCCTCATCATCATCGTCCTCATCATCCTCCAGACCATCTTCCCCATCATCACTATCGTTAATCTCATGAACTTCTACCACATCCTCATCCACTTCATCAACTAAATCATCTTCATCTTCCCCTTCCTCGTCATCCTCCTCTCCATCAACAGGCTCCTCCACTCTAAATCCATTAGAATGGTGATGGGAATTGCGACTACTGCTTACCCCATTAACCTCTCTAGAAACTTCTGGTTCCTTTTCATTGGCATCGCTTTCCTCATCGTCATCCACATCCACAACTCCCTCGCTTCCAGCTCGCTCAGAAGTATTCGCCCTGGTAAGATGATCCTCGCCGTCAATTTCTCCGCTCTCAGGATCTTCCTCCTCCTCCTCTTCATCCTCCTCCTCTTCCTCATCAATATCATCATCCGATTCCAGCCTCTCATTCTCCTTGGCGTCCATCTTATCCAAATATTTCAAAGAGCCAATCAAGCCAAATACCCGAGATCGATAATCCTTGACTCGCGTAACCGGACACTCGTAAAGATCCAAGGAAACCAAACGCAGTTGCGCAAGCGGTCTCAAGTCATCAATATCCGAAATCCGGTTATTGGACAAATCAAGGTCCCGTAGAGATTCAAGGCCGGCTTCAACCAGAAATTCGAGGCCTCCGGTGATCCTATTGTCCGATAGGTTAAGTTTCTGCAAATTTCGGAGAAGAGGAAAGTGCTCGAGCGAGGAGACGCCGATGTTGGCCATGGAAAGATGCTGCAAATTCTTAAACTTGTCGAAAATGGAAGGCGGCGGCAAACGACCGTGCACGCACTTTACCATGCTGTCAAGGGTCAACGTCCGGACCAAATCGGCGTTGGTTTGGCCGTGCAATGCCGTCTCCACAGTCCTCTCCCAGATCTCGTCCATGAACTCCTTTTTCTCCAACCAAAACACATAAGACAACAACCACCACCAAAATTATATGCAGAATCAATAGAAATAATTATGTTGAGGCGGATGCTTAAAACCCTAGAAACTGGAATTTCTCTCTGTATCCCCCTCGGCCCTCGCAACCTCTCTTTGTTTCTCTCTGGAGTCAGGAGTCTCAGCCCTCAGGAATGGGTGAAGGGCTCGTTGTACATTATACATACTCGGAAGGGGGAGGGAGGGGTGAGTCACGTTCGAGTTAGATGAGTTAGGGTTGAGTTATCTTTGACCGCGGTAGGGTTACTTGGATGGAGATAAATCATTCTCAGCCGTCGAATTTATTTCCTTAGGATCCATGACGTGGACCATAAATAGACGGTTCTGATTCATAGATAGTGTGTTTCTTTATAACAATTTAGTGAATAGCTGGAGGGAGTAGACAAAGACGAGTGGCTGTCAATAACTAAAAATAAGTTCTTTCATAGTAAGTAGTAATACTATGCCATGTTTTTTTTTTGGTAAGCCAAAGGCCGGATAAAAAACATACAAAAGAATGAAACCAAAAAGACAAGCAAAAATACTACTATGCCATGTTTGGAACTAGCTGTTAGCTATTAAATATTTTTGTGAGTAATCTATTTATCTATCTATATAATAAATTCTGAATACTTTTTGACTTATGCAGACTATATTGTCCTTATTCAATATAACTAAATCTTTTTAATCTTTAGGATTTTATCAGTAATTATACCATCATTTTTTAATCAATGGCTATAATTAACCTACGTCAGCGCTGATTAATCATGCATGATACACGTCAGCGCTGATTAATTATACTTGTCATATCATCAACTTTTAATACTACATCCGTCTCAATAGAATTGTTACGTTTGACTTTTAGATATTATTCGCTGTTTAACTTTGACTCAGATTTTTATCGTAGTTGTGCAAGAAAAAACATAGTTAAGTGAAATCTTGTTAGATTCGTCTATTATTGTAGTTTTAGAATATCAATTTTTATAAATTTTCATTATACACAATTTAAGTTATTAACTGTTAAAAATATATCTCGGCATACATGCTGGAGGAGAATGTAACAATTTTATTGAGACAGAGGAAATACTATATTTAGATCATAAATCTATAATATATTAGAAACAAATCTTTAAAAAAATCTTTTTATATTTTTTCAAAATATATAAATTTTAAACAAATTATAATATATTTGATGGTTAATAAATCTATCTATATAATAAATCTTAAATACTTTTTGGCCTGTGCAGACTCTTTTGTCCTTATTAATTTTAATTTATCCTTCTTATTTTTAAGGGTTTAATCAGTCATTATACGCTTATTTTTACATCAACGGTTCTTATTAAAACACGTAGGCAGACTGATAGTTGCTGAGTAATCGCTCAGTAATGCCACGTCATCAGACACATCATCAATATCTATATTTAGAAAATAAATCTATCTATTAATATAACAAAATTTTGAAAAAATCTTCATAAGTATTTTAAAAAGATATAATTGATTACAACTATAGATATAAATTATTTGATTGTATATATAATACATAATTAGGTTAAAAATTTATGTCTAAAAAACAATTTTATTGAGACAGAGGAAGTACTATATTTAGATCATAAATCTATAATATATTAGAAACAAATCTTAAAGAAAAGCTTTTTATATTTTTTTCAAAATATATAAATTTTAAAGAAATTATAATATATTTGATGGTTAATAAATATAAATATATATAATAAATCCTGAATACTTTTTGGCTTGTACAGACTCTTTTGTCCTTATTAATTTTAATTTATCCTTCTTAATTTTAAGGGTTTATTCAGTCATTATACGCTTATTTTTACATCAACGGTTCTTATTAAAACACGTATACAGACTGATAGTTGCTGAGTAATCGCTGACTAATGCCACGTCATCAGACACATCATCAATATCTATATTTAGAAAATAAATCTATCTATTAATATAACAAAATTTTGAAAAAATCTTCATAAGTATTTTAAAAAGATATAATTGATTACAACTATATATATAAATTATTTGATTGTATAGATAATACATAATATTTAAAAAATGTTAGTATAAGGAATGTAATACTATATCAATATAAGGAATGCAATAACCATATTTTTAATAAAATATTTTATTAAAAATATGGTGCAAACATTAAATTGATCCTAACTCGAATTATATTTATTGTAATATCTTTAATTTTAGAAAGTAATTTCATTATTAATTATATTTAGATTATTATTTTACTTTATATGAAAATTTTTATTTTAATTTCATTATTTTTCAGATTTTTTATTTTTCTAATTTTTTCATTAGAATTTCTCAAATAATAAATTATTTAATTAAATTAAACGAAAATATTAACTACCAAACTTTTTCATAATCAATAAGGAAAAGAAAAAAATTGGATAAAATGTTATGGACTAAAACATTATTTTAAAAATTAACAGATAATCAAAGCGTAATTATAATTATAATTTATTTTATAAAATTAAAGATAAGTCCATAAAAATAATCACAATAAAAATTTAAAATGCATTACTTAACAAAATATAAGCGTTAAATAATTAAAAAAAAAGTAATAAAAAAGTATAAATAATTTAAAACTTTAGGGATAATAGTCAAAATGTACAACATATTAGGGAGTAAAATAATACTCCATCCATCCCATTTCTAATGTCTCTTTTCTATTTTGGTATGTCCCACTACAATTGTCACATTTCTTTATTTAAAAAACTTTTACTCCTTTAAACAAATATCACATCAACTATTTACTGCACTTTAATACAATAACTCATTCTACATAAAATAACAGAATCATTAATAATGCAAAATATTTTTTTTTTCTAATTTTGAATAGTTAAATGATATTTTCCACTTGCTATCATAATTTTAGATATGAAAGCAAACCCTACATTTTTAATTTTCTAATAGTAAAAATAATTTATTTTATATTATGTTCACATGATTATAGGTTTTTCTTTTAAATTTTAGTTAAATGCCCGTACGCAGCGGGCGAAAAAATATAGTCTATATATTAAATCCTGAATACTTTTTTTGTCTGTGCAGACTCTTTTATCCTTATTAGAATTAATTCATCCTTCTTAATTTTAAAGGGTTAACCAGTCACGATATGCTATTTTTCAGATCAACGGTCCTTATTAAAACACATAGGTAGACTGATAGCTGCTGAGTAATGTTATGTCATCTTCCACGTCACCAGTATTTATATAATAAACCCTGAATACTTTTTGGTCTGTGCAGACTCTTTTATCCTTATTAAAATTAATCAATCCTTCTTAATTTTAAATGGTTAATCAGTGACATATTTTAAAATATAAGGAATTTAAAATAATGGATTTCAAATATTCTTAATCAATGACATATTTTAACTATAAATGTTTCATTAAAAATATGGTGTAAACAGTAAATTGATCTTAAAATATTGATAATATAAAATAACTAATCACCTAAAAACTTTCATACCATTCTAGCCAAATTCTACATATTTTTTTCTTTTTAAAGAAGAAAAGAAAGAAAATGAAAAAAAAAAGATTAAAACGTATCATACTTTAATTGTTTTAGACATAATGTGTTTAATCCTTATTTATTTCAATATAAATAAAAATGTATATGAAATTCAAAGTAAATTTTTATACAATTTTTTATATATAAGTAATTTGTATTGTAAAAAGATATAATAAGTGTTTTAGTATAAAAAATTGTAAAGATTGTAGGAATCATAAATAGTTTTGGGTTGTGGCAATATTTTTACCCAAAAGGTCTAATATTTTTTGAAGTAATCATGACGTTCAATCATGATATATGTGAGTATAGACTTTCAATCAAACATATTTACCATTTTATTCTTCACACAGAATAATCTAAAGTGAACATTTAACATAAATATAAATATACAATAATAAATTTATCAAGTTTTCTACTTGCCCTCATTATTTTAGACATGAAAGCGAAACTATTTATATTTAGTTTGTTAACAATAAAAATATAATTTATTTTATGTTATGTTCATTTGGGAGTGGATTTGAATTTTCATTCAATCCTCTTATTCTCTCATTTATTTCCCTTTTAAATTTTGTTATATGCATTCCAACCACCATTTTAAGTAAAAGATTTTTTTTAACACAAGTCTGGCAGAGTGAAAAAAAGAAAAAGAAAAAGAAAAATTGAAAACATGAACAAAGACTTTGAATCTCATGTAATTAAAAAAAATATATTCTTATTTTATATCCTAATATAAGTTCAACACCCACGCGCAGCGGGCGAAAAAATCTAGTAATTAGTTAATTTTAATTGTTTGATAATTTCGAGATTAACTTTTTGCCTAGAATAAGTTAAAATTCAAAATATTGCTATTTGCAGCGGTTTCAAAAAGAGCTGATTGAACACTGTTTTAAGTTATTTTATATTCTTTTTTTTTTTAGGAAAATGGAATGTTTCATTCAAAAACCGGAACAAAAGTTCACAACAACAAACTTGATCGGGCCACCACAGACACATCTTGTTCTAACCAATATCGACATCCACATCCGGTCCCGACTGATTCCAACCTATTCAAGTACAAATAAAGAAGCATAGAGGAACAATAGACACTAGCAGGCAACAGCATTGCACCCCTCCATGGAAAGCAACAACAGTGATCTAATGCATCAGCAGCATAACATCAAACAACCCCAACTATTCTCACCAGCAGCGGTCTCGACAATGTAGTCCCACAACAGCAGCTAACATCTGCAGAACAACCACCTTATTTAACTCCAAACTTCGACACAGTCACCGCCCGCTGCACCTGATTTTGCCCAGGAGTCGGTTATTTTGTCTTTTTAAATAAGCTATTTTATATTATATTGTGAGACAAATTAGTTGATTAGATTTATCTGTTTTGCCAAACAGCGCCTATGCATTTAAATTTTTTTTGGGATACCACTATACATTTAAATTAGTAATAATATACTAATACGTTTTTTTTCCCGGCAATATCAATATAATACACCAATACTTGCATTTTAGTTATTCCAAAATATTTTTTAAGGAAAAGTTCTTTTGGCCCGGTAATACCTGGTATGGGACTATATGAATGTTTGGATAAATGATATAAAATTAATTATTACATTTTAAAATACAGATAATCAAGTTTGCATCATAATTGAATGATTAAACTGATTATTTGCATTTTAAAAAAGTAATAATCAAATAATTTATCTTCCTACTATTTATTCAAACACCTTCTATGACAAATTCTATTTTGAAATGAATAGTTTTTAATGCATACTTAAGTCTCAGATGATTAATAGTATAAATATAATGAGATGATATTTGGGAATATCCTGCAATTATTTTTTAAAATCTCTCGCGATTATTTATTAATTCGATGTTCCATCATGAAAATTTTATTAAAATTTTACTCTTTAATACTTCCTCAATATAAATAAAAATTCACGATATTTAAAAATTACATAGCAAAAGTAATACTACATCCGTCCTCTTGAAACTGAAAACATTCATCAATTGCACGTAGTTCAATGCATATGTTTAACGATTATTAATTACTCAAAGTATAAGTAAAAATTATAAAAAATATATATTATAAAACTACAAGATGAGACGAAACCAACAAGATCCCAATTAACTATATTTTTTTTATATAATTATGATAAAAATTTGAATCAAAGTTAAACGATCAATATTGGCAAAAAAAAAAAATACAATGTGGCAACGCCAATCTCATTTTTGTGCGGCGGTATTAGAAAATGAATTATTTTTGGGTTGTGGAGGGAGTCACGCGCTGGGCAAATCTAATACGTCTTCTTGAATCTTGACTAGTGTAAATATGTGGGGTCACTCCAGAATGACGAATATAGCCCCAACGACTTGCCCTTTATTACGATTGTCTATTGTATCATAAGTATTCGGTACAAGTAGTTGTAGCTGTCAAAAAATCTAATTTGAAGATAAAAATTAATTAAATTTGAAAAGTAACTTCTAAAAGCTTCCAAAAGCTAGTATACAGAACGGAGCTTTTATTTTGAAATAAAAACTAAAGCTATCAAAAGATCCTAAAAGTTGTGTGCACCCCCTATCCCTCCCTTTAATTCCCCTTTGTAATTGTGTGGCATGGGCTCCCACCACTCCTTTCCAGGCCTTCAATGGCTCCTCCAAAAAAAAGTTGTGTGCAGAACAGACTCTTGATTTGACTTGTTAAGTTTTACAAATACTATCAAATCGAATCGAATTATTCTATGGTAATTTGATACTTAAAAAAAATAATTTTTTAATTATTGAAATTAAATATTTAATTCAATTTTTTATATATCAGTACTTTAATTTCATATATAAATGTATTCATATTAATTAGTAAATATACTCATTAAAAATAAATTGTAAATTATTTAACAAAATCAATTTTTATATTTATATATTATTTAATATAAAATATAATGTTGAATAAAATATCGAATCGAATCAAATATTATTCGAATATCAAAATTTTGAATAATTTCAAATCGAATCACGAACCGAACCAAAAATATTTGATTCATTTGCAACCCTATTTTGAGTAAGCTTTTTTAGATTTAATTTTGAATGATTGCTTTTGACTTTTATTTTTACCCAAAAGTACTTTGAATAAAAAAAAATTCTTTTTTTTTTTAAGGTGAATACCAGGGTATCCCCAGACCTAATTGGATCCAAGACTAATCACTCGAGGATCTGCAAGGGCAACTAAGGACGCCTCTCCCAAAGCAGATTTTTGCATACACAAGACTCGAACCCAAGGCCTCGCTTAAGCGACTAGAGCCCCATCCACTCAACCAACTGTTGTTGGTAAAAAAAAATAAAATAAAGAAGCAGTGAGTATTTCTCCTAAAAACAGAAGTTAAAAGCAATTAGTTAAATATTAAAAGTCTAAAATATCACCAGTAGTTATTTATGTATATAAATATTATATTTATATTTATATTCATGAATAAATAAATAAATACGTAAATAACTATATGCCACTTTGCACACATTCTTCGGGAAAGTAACAAGGTGGCTGATGGTCTTGCTAAGATTGTTGTTGATAATGAGTTGTTCTTCACCATTTGGGCATTTCCTCCAAATACCTTGAAGGATCTTCTAGCTGCGGACTCATATTGCACGTGGTTTCCATGTGATTAGTTGGTTGTAGCAATTTTATGATTTCCTAGCCTTCGTTGGTTGTTCAGGGAAAAAAAAAGAAGGATAGTATTTTAGACATTATATATTTATAATAAAATTCAAATATATCCAAAAACTTCTTAGAAAGATGCCATCATGGTGTAAAACTTATCTAAAAAGAAATACAAATATAATTTTGGAATACTCTTATAAAAATATAAATTAAAGGGGTACATTTGATTTAAGGGTGTATTTATTACGGAGTCTGTAGAATTTTTTTAGATTTTTTTTTTTTTTGGATGAGTAAGGCCTGGAAAGGGTTGGCATGGGAGCCCATGCCACTAGAGCTGTCGAAAGGGCCCGCGGGGCAAAACGGGCCGGTCCGCATTTTTGCGAGCTTGAACGGGACGGGCCTAAATGGGGTGGCCTCAAAATGTCTAGACCCGACCCACCCCACATGCGGGGCCGCAGGTTATGCGGGCCGGCCCGCAGGCTTTTTATTTGAATAATAATATTATTTTTTTATTTGTAAAAAATAAAATTCGGATATATTTTTTAATGTATATATTAAAAATGAAATAAAGAGATTTATAATTTGTATTTATGATTATAAATAAGTAAGTGTATATTTATTGGCACAACTATTTACTTTAATGTGGGTTTGTTGAATAATTATTTAAAAGAATTTATGATTATTCCATTTTTAATACTAACGGAGTACATTATATTTGGTAAAATATAATATGTGTGACAAAAGTTTTATAATGATTGAACTGATTAAAATTTAGGTCTCACAGATGAAGCCTTTGCTAGAGTTGTATTAGGTAAGACTGTCTGAGCATAATTCATTAATTATATATAAGTATTTTATTAGGTAAGACTGTCTGGACATAATTCATTAAATTTTATATTTTATTAGGTAATATTGTATGGGCATAATTCATTAATTTATATTTAAAAAAATAAAAATTTATTTGCACTCATAATTTTTAATAAATAGAATAATAAGGAGTTTTAAATTTAAAAGCTTGATACCCATAAAATTAATGAACATGATAATATTAGAAGAGACTGATAATTTGTATTAAAATAATTCAATATGCAATCAATTCAATAATTTAAATATTTGATGGCATTATGCTAAAGATTCATACTAGAAAATAATAAACTCAATCGATGCATAACGTAAAAAAAATAAAATAAAAATGAAAGCCCGCGGGTAGGCCCGCCCCACTGCGGGCCTAACCCGCAAAGCCCACTCTGCCGCGGATTGGGCCCGTTGAGGCCTGAATCTAAACGGGCCTCTAAAAGTTGAGCTCGCCCCGCATTTATTACCTTGCGGGGTGGGCCGGCCCAACGGGTTAGGCCCGTTTTGATAGGTCTACATGCCACACAAATTACAAATAGAACAAATGGGAGGGATAGAGGGCCGGGTGGATTCGAACCCCCAACCAATAGGTTGGGAGTTCGGGGACTTACCACTAGTGTATTCAATTTTGATTTTAAAAAGTTTTTAAAAGTTTTGAGGTATTCAATATATATTTTAAAAAGTTTTTAAAAATCTAGGTGTATTCAATACAGATTTTAAAAAGTCTTAAAAATTTTTGAAGTATTCAACAATACATGGATTTTAAATCTTTATAGATTTTAATGGATTTTATTAGAAAATATAACTAAACAAAAATATCTCTAAACAATCCAAGACTTTTAAAAGTCAGCCAAACTCCATATAGAATCTACAAAAATCAATGTAACTCTCCATGAGTATATGGACTCTCTAAATCTACCAACTTTTTAAAATTCATAAAACTCTCTATTGAATACACCCCTTTAGACTTTGATAGATTTTAATGGATTTTAAAAAACCTGTGGATTTAGAAAGTTCGTAGACTTATCTAGAGTTTGTTATTTTGCATAGACTTCATATAAAGTTTGATTAACTTGTGCAAAATTCATATAAATCTTTGATCGTTTAAAGAGATTTTGTATAGTTATAATTTTTAAGAGAATCCATTATAATCTATAAATAATTAAAATTTATAGACTGTTGAATACCTCAAAATTTAAAAAAAAATTAAAATCCAAATTGAATACACACAAACTTTAAAAGTTCAAAAAAGTCATACAGAGTCTTAATTGAATACACCCCATAAGAAGCATATTATAGAAATATAAATTAAAAATAATTCCATCTAATAAATATTTATATATAAGTATATTTATATAAAAATATATTTACATACTTATATTTGAGTTTATAAATTAGAAAGTACACTATTTTTCGGACGAAAGGAGGGCCGAATGCCGTTTTAAACTATGTCGCACAAGTGGGATCCCCACACAATCTAAATGCATGACTTTCTTGACCATGTCAGGTGGCTGGGGATATGGCCAAAGCCAAAATCTTGTATACTACATCTAACTAGGGAGTGTGCAGCTCGATTGGCCTCTCGGGGAATAAGTGAGAACCTAGTGTGCCAATTCCAAGTTCGCAAATCCCATATCCACCGTTGTAGTGGTCCAAGTAGAGCATCCTCCGTGCCCCACAACTCAATGTGTTTTATAACTTGCGCACAGTCAGTTTCAATTATTATGTTGGGGTAATCAAATTCCCAGGCAAGTTGTAACCCAAGAACAATTCCCCATACCTCCGTTTCTGTGGTGTTCACCATACCAGATTTTCTGACTCCACCACTCCACGCGCCCTTGCAATCTCTGATTAACCCTCATGCAATTCCTTTACTTCTGCAAAATCTTCCATCACAATTGACTTTAACAAAGCCTGGTTCATGCTTTCTCCATTTAACTTGTGTGGTTATCCACTACAGCACTCTATGGACCGCCAAAAGCGAGCGGAAACCTTTGTATTCTGACAACAAACTTTTAATGTCGCGATCCAAAGAGTCCCAGGGTGAGCTTCATTACCAAGGACTTTCCGACATCTCGCCTTCCAAATGCACCAAGTCCCAAAGGCAAAAACCTTAGCTCCATTTTCGCCCATGCTTTTGACCTCCATTGCTTGGATCCAGTTCCCCACTGTTTGGGAATCAAACCCCTGAAGTTTCCATACGCCCAACTTAGTCCAAATTGTTCAAATAATAGGGCAATCCCGTAGAGCATTTAGAATAGTTTCCGGCGCACCACAAAGTGGACAGTCGTCTGATTGGGATAAGTTTTTGTATTTCTGCTCCTTTTCTGCCAGGATTCTTCCATGAAGTATAAGCCATAAGAACATACGGACACGTTCAGTGGCTGGCCAATGCCAAACTGATCGCAAAGGCTGTTGTGGTTCTCCTCTTCCCGGTGATCCTCAAGTGCCTTCACTGTATGACTAATATTGAACCGACCATTGTTTGATGAGATCCAAAAGGGACAATATTTAGGGGCCAACTCAAGCTGGGGGTGGATTTGTTGTGCTTGTTCCAGCATATCCTGCGACGTCTGTTAGCTCTTGCTAGTTCCAGCAACCATTTCAGACATAGGATTTTAGGAAACGGTTTAGCTCGTTTTTAGTTTGAAGTATACCATTTAAAATATACGCAAATAATATGTCATTTTTCATAACTTGTGCATTTCAAAAGCATTTTTTACATTTCCACATCTAAACACACTCTTGGAAGGAAAAAAAAAACTTTTATTCAAAAAATTCATCCAAACACAACAATTACACACTATTGTTTTTGGCTTCAACTTCTACTTTTACTTTTGATTTTGATTTTTTTCGAAAGTCCATCCAAATGGGCCCGTAGCAGTCTACTCTTGGGTTCAACTTCTGGTTTTTTTTTCTTTTTCTTTTTGTGCATCTGAAGCCAGAAAACAAGTAGAAAAATAAAAATGGAAAATGAAAGAAAAATAAAGTTAAACTATGAACCACAGACTAGATCATGAGGAATCACACGTCAAACGCGTCCACTGCCTAGTCCCCTAAAATAGAGTTCGATGGAAACACCCATATGGTGAAGAAACCCTTAATAGATGCACAATGCCTGACCCATCGATCCACTACCTGGAGTAACTTCTATCAGTAGCAGTTAACTTGAGTGGATTGAAGCTCTAGTCGCTTGAGCAAGATCTCGGGTTCGAGCATTGTGTATGCAAAAAACTGTTTTAGGAGATGCGCCTTTAATTGCCCATGCAAATTCTCAAGTGATTAGTCTTTGGTCCAATGTGGCCTGAGAATACCCGGTTATTGGGTTTTTTACCTTCTGTTAAAAATACTTTGTGTGTATTTTAATTAATTTTTACTTATAAAGAAAAGCAGAAATTTTTGCTTTGGCGGGCTAGAAAATTATTTTGCCAATTATGTAAAAACAAAATCTCAATAAAATATTATTTATCTTTATTATATCACTCCCATCCATCCCATTTAATGTGTCATGTTACTGTTGAGCAAGATAATTAAGGTGGAGTTCAATTGTGAGTATATGATGGGTTCTATATAATTGTTATGATGAAAATTATTTCTTTTTATAGAAATAAGGTGGAACATAAAAAAATAGTAAGTATGATTTTTTAGTTGTACAGAGTTACTACTTACTTATTAAAGTTGAACTGAAACATGTGTAATACTTATATCACATATTTTTTTTGAATAAACATTTATTCAAAATTAAAATTTAATAGAAAAGTATTTTAATTTTATTACAAATTAATTATTTTCAATTAATAAATAAAATTTCACCAATATTGTAATAATATTTTATCACTCGTTTAAAGTTTATATAAAAATAGAATATATTATAGGGTGTCATTGTAATTTCAATTCTTTAGAAGCACTTTTGAATCCAAAAGCTTTTCACTACATAACTAACTTTTTAAAATATTAATTCAAACACCAAAATAGTTTGTTTATGCGTTTAGCTTCTTGTTTTCCTTCTGCTTTTGACTTAACTACTACATCCGTCATAGCTAACGTGTCTTTAACTGATTGACACTGTTTATTGTTCAACTTGACTCAATTTTATTGTATGTACATATTTGAAAAAAATAGTCAATTTGACTCTTGTTAAAATAGTATAACCATAAATTTTTAGAATATATATTTACATAATTTTAGTTATACGTATTTTGATATATTAACGATTAAAAAATACATTTAAATGTATGCAAAAGTCAATCAAAACATGAATGTTGAGATAAAGGGGATACTTTGTTTAAACTCATTCCGAAATTGCCCTAGGTGATATCCATTGTTTTGATAGGTATGAACTTTATCCATAAAATCGATAGTTGTATTACTACTACTACTATCTTTGTCCTATTATTTGTGACCACTTTGATTTTTTAATATTATTTATTATTTAATTTTGATTCAATTTTATCTGAAGTATATATATAAAATAGTCACATAAAATAGTCACATAGGTTTTTCTTGGTTGAAATTGTTTGATTTTGTTGTCTTAAAACATATAAGCTGTATAATTTTTATTTATACTCATTTTGAGATTTTAATTGTTAAACAAATTCAAATAATTGCATTGAATTTCATGTTGAATGAGAAAATAACAACTTTTATTGAAACGTAGAGACACTAAAGTAGTACTTTATTTTGGTTGCTCAATACCCTTATTATTTATTTAATTTCATACTATGTGTTACTTTCTCCTTCTCAACCAAATTCTTACACCTTTTTTTGACGCATAATTCAATGTAATTGTTTAACAATTAATATTTTAAAATGTGTATGTAAAATAGAAAATCACGGGACAAAAATACTCCAAAACTCTCTAATGTTTTATGCTTGAGCAATGCCATCAAAATGACATTGTCGATATGTAATGTCTCGCCAAAAAATAATTATTGTTTTCCCTCGTCGACACCTATTTTATTTCGCTATGTAAATGGAAATGAAAATCATGAGGCAATAAAGATATACTCCGTATTTGTTTTCGCTTTCAATGCTTGCTCCATAATTCTCATTTCTTTATTATTGAAATACTTGCCCGCACATACATTTATTCAATTGACAAAAAGATATTTGGTAGTTTTTTTTTTTTTAAAAAAATTGGTTGCACTTGAAATTTTGTCAAGTTGTCTACGTATCCCTTTTGAAAATCAAGCCACATCATAGTTCAATTGATGCATTTTTTTCTTCACATAAATTTTTGGCCCTTTTTTTTGTTTATACTATTGCAGGAGATTAGCGATGTGTAGTTTAAGCTTGAATATCAATGAGAATTTCATTGCATTTTTCTTCAAAGCTTTGCAACGAGTTGGTCACCATCACCTTCATTTGCATTGATGGTTCATTGCCTGATCTTTAAGAATTTGCCCCCTCTTTGTTTTTGCTGGGATTGGATCTTGTTGAAGATGCATTTAATTTTTAATATCGTATTTGTGCCATTTTTCCTTGGTGTTTTAGATCAATAGCCTCAATTTGATGGGTATCAACACGATATGAACTTAGCTTGAACCACTTGATATAAACTTTTAGCATCCTTGAAGGTGATTTGGCATTCGGGAATGTGTTTCATCATTTTAATATGGGCTTCATCATGTTGCAGGCATGAAGATTTGAAAAACTTCAAGAGCTTCTTTTGTGGTTCAACTTCATGAATGCTCATGGACTCGAAGATTTTAAGGACTTCGAGAAGGCTTTTGAGCTTATTTATCCTGAAGCTAATAGAGTCGTTAAGGGTTGATTCATCTTTGAAGGGCTTGGAAGAAGTGTATTTGAGCTTGTTCATCTTAAAGTTGATCGAGTCTTCAAGGATGATTTGTATTTGAAGGGATTCAATAAATGCTTTTGAGCTTGTTTATCATGAAATTATTTAAAACTTTAAATATGTACTTACATGGTGTTTTCATTCAATTGTGACTTGATAGTCTCCAATTTTATGAAGTTTATTAATGTAAGGCTTAGTTCCATAAAATGAGCATGAACGGCTAGTACTTAAAAGTTTAAGTATTTGGACGCGCCTTGCAAAATGTACAAGTGATGCCATTGTATGCCTTGAATACACGTCAGACATATGTTATTTGTAGTTAAAGCTTAGACTTTTTCAACGGTAGATATAGTCAGTCACCGGTTCGTATTTTACTATCACACACTTGTGAGCTCTATCATGCTAATGGTGCAACGGGTGCTATAGGAGATTTAGGAATTTTTATTGGAGTTGATTCCAACTATCGATGTTGTTGGGCTCCAAGCCAATGTATCAATTGAACGCATTTCCCTTCAACGAGTGCACTAATTGTTTGACTAGCTGGTCATTGTACCCCCTCACTGCAAGTTCCCACAAATTAGGCAATGCTTTTCTTCGGGTTTCCTTTGCCATTCAAATGGTGAAATATGTGGCTTATAATCTATTGACATATTCATGGAGTCAATCCCGGCAACGTATGGCTTGCGAGTACTCTTTCTTTCGTTCACGATTTTCTTTTGGTTCATTGGTGACTTGATCTTCATTTGATCCTTCAAGTATGATTTGGTTCAAAATATATTTCTTGAATTTCTGAAAACTTCGTGAGCATCTCGACCATCTTCATCATATTGGCTATTTACTATTCTAATGTGCTCGAATGAGTCACCGCCACATCTTCATGGCAGATGCTTAAAGTTAGGTTGTGTTCTTTTTGCGAGCTAGAAAGGTGTCAATTTGGATTTTGGGATATTGGGATCACCCGTCAAAGTTGTGGCATTATTAGATAAATATTCTTCAGGAATTTACCTTGAATTTACCACATGATATTATATTTTCAATAAAAGACTAGGACTGGGGATGGGGACTTACCATAATGGTGAAGTCGCCCGACTCCTAACTTATAGGTTGAGGGGTTGGATTGCTCGCCTAACCCTTATCCATTCCCTTTATCCATTTGTAATTGTGTGGCATTGGCCCCACATCGTCATTATCCCTGACCTCCTAAACAAAACAAAAAAAAGAAAAAAGAAAAGAAAATATTTGAGACACACATCTTTCAAACTTTGGGCTAAACTCACTAAAGTCTACTACTCATTTTTTTAAAGAAAAATGAAAAAAGTTAACATCCATAATTCAATTCAAATCTAAGACCAAGACTCTCCAATATATATATACTAGAATTCGTACTGCGCGCGCTACGCCGCGCGGGGCATTAGGTGTATTTTAATTATTATCCAATGAGTGTGTATGATTTTGAGGAAACATGAGCTATGTTTTTTGTTATTTTTTGTGTGAAGTTTGTTGTATGTTGTTTAATGTTGCTTGAATTGAATGTTGAATATGGTTGGAGAAGAAGGGCCTAGCATGTGGTATGACTTATGAGTAAGCATAAGCGACAAATAAATGTTAACTTGAAAATGTTGTTGAGATGACAGTGGTGTAAGGGCATGTATCATGCATTGAAGTTTATATAGAATTAAAAATAGCATACATCCTACAAAAAATTGGAGCTTCAAAGTTCAAATACATGCCTCTGGCAATAATAAATCAACGAATATCTATTATTATTTTTTTAATTCAATATCTTTGTAAACATAGATTTCACCTTAATTGAGACGTGATGAAATAAACTCGGTCTATGGCAAACACGGATGGTAAACACGGTCGGCAATAAGTGGCCCATGATAATGTAAATAAATAGTGAAGGTGAAGATGCATGATAAATCTCTTTTAAATAAAATGGTCTCTATTAGCTGTTACCTAATCGACAAACATGTACGTAGCATTAGGTTATGTTAAGAATATCATTTACCAGAGACATAATTCATGTAAATTGAATTTTTAGTGAAGATGTTTAGTTAAATAGAAAGTGTGAAATTTAAGAATTTAGAGAGAGACTTTACGCAAAAAAAAAAGTTACAGTAGGGAAAGATTAAAGCAGGACAGTAGGTCAGAACAAAATAATTGAAGTTATCAGACCATCCATAATCCACACATCCCAATTAGTTGACAGCCAATGCAAAGCAATGAGGATCATCTTAATGCAAACCATTGAAGCAAATCCAAGGAGTTAGTCGAATGTCTGACTATGTATAGCAAAACGACAAAATATAAGTTATCGCAAAATGTTAGGGAAAAGGGTAGCAGGCGTAGATGACACCGCCAAACCATAATAAGATCTGAATATGGTTTTTTGTGTCATTGCCAGTATTGGTATGGAGAAGCAGCTGGCTAGTCGTCCTTTGGTGCCTTTGGTTTAGGCTTCCTATTTCTTATCCTGGATTTTTTTGAGGGGCTAGCAGCAACGGGATCAGCTTGTTTATTTTCCAGAAGCTGGGAAAGACTTTCTTCAGCATCCAATGGAGGGAAGAGGTCCTTGCAGGCCTTGGAATCTTCAGGATGATGTGCTGACAAAAGCTCCATCTTAGGTGTGATTCCGGAATTTTGTGTTTGAGTGATTTGTAGTGGAGGGGGTGTTGATGGCAGCAGCTCAGCTAGAGGGGAGAAGTGCTATGTGATTAGGAGATTTTTAAACATTTATGGAAGTGGTATGTGAAAAATAGTGTACCTTGGTTCGTTGGGATATCTTCAATGTTAGCAAGTATGTAGATATCACTTGGGTATTGTGGAGATGTGGGTAATTTTTTCTTGATTGTGATGTGGAACCTTTGATTGTGGACCTCGTCATTGCGAAAATCACAAAGGTCGATTTTTTCCTGCACCGTTGTAGCGAATTTTAGAAAGCAATAGTGTTAGTGAAGATCAACAGTGAATGGTATTAATCTACGAAGGGAGCAGAAAGTATGAGTTACCTGAGTGGTCATCTGTAGGATTTCGTGGGGAGTAATACCCAAAACTTTTTCTGCAGTTTCTTGAAACGAAACACATTGAACAGAGCCTGTATCGTCTTTGACTTGTAGAGGTATTTTAATTCTGCATATGCAATGTTTATAATGTATGGTGTAAGTGTATTTTAAAATATAGGAATATGTGAGATAGAATTGTTTTTGTGATGTGGGGAACAAACCTTTTTTCAAATGGTTGATATTTCTGGCATTTGAAACACCAGTACTCTTTGCCTGGGGGAGCAATTTTTCCAAATTTGCAAACTTTGCAGGCTGTGTATGTCACCTTAGTTCTGTCTGGACCTGGTATTTGGAAAGTTGCAAGGCATTGATAGTCTCCCTAAATTAAAAAAGGAATGCATTGAAGTTAGTGTGAATGCAAGTATGTAGAAAAGCAATGTAATTATGCTGATGTGTTGGAATATTTCGTTACTGGTGGCGAGTTGAGCAGAGCAGAAATCTCAGTCGGTCCAACATTTGTCAAGGCTGTTGATTTAGGACCGTTCCAGTAATGCTTGTCATTGAAAAGCGCGTCCAATTCCTGTTTCTTTTCGAGCTGCCTGCAGGAACTGGTATGAGTGTTTGTATGTTTAGAAATCATTATTAGTGTTTATGATACTCACCATTGTTGCAAGCAAGTGACTTCGGGGTAAGGTGGTGCATACACAACCATGGTTTGTGTAGTTGTTGAGAGTGATATGCCTTTTATAATGGGGGATTTAATAGGAAGATTAGTGACTGAGCATGTATGGTGTGTAATTGTAGAAATAGAATTGCAGAAAAAAGCCGAGTGATAGGTTAAACCATTAAATGAAGATGCTTTCACGTTGAGGAAGGCAACGACTGGTCGCTTTGGGATTTTTGAGATTAAGGTCTTTGCCTCTGTATTTACGAGCTCATTCCAGAATGTCAAGATAGTTGGAACGTTGCTGAAAAGAGTAAACAATGGTAGTAATTATGACTGAAATCAGGGAACTAATAGATGTGTAGATGTGTGTAGGCTTACTCATCTGAGATAAGTATGAATTCCTGCAGCGTTGTCTCTCCTATAGGTTTCGGTGGAGCAAAATCAAGGACAATTCCAATGACATCTAGTTATCATTGATAACAAGTTTAGGTAATGGCAGAAATATTGATTTAAAGATAATATGGACGTATTAGAGAAATAGGGTCATTACCAATGTATTCCTTTGTTTCCACAAATGGATGCAGATGTGTGAGGAGAGCAAAATCAGGTTTACCGAAGAGGACGTTGATTGGATTGGAATGAACAGGGCAAATAACGGTTCTTTGGCTCAGTATGAGTTCTAGCTCTGGATGGAAATTGGGCAAGTCATTCAGCTGAGTGTTTTTTGTGAAGCTTGATAGTTCGTAAGTGGTGAAGAGCTTTAAGCAAGCATCCATCTTCGGGATGTCCCTATCAAATGCGCAGCCGCGTATTTTTGTACCCTGCTTGAATGAAAGTAGTGCTTAGAGAGGAAGAAGTTGTTGTAACAGACAGAGTTAGATGAAGAAAAGGCTAAAAAGCAGCACTGAATGTTTTTTGAGAGGTATTTCGTAACCTGTTCATCAATGAAGACGCAACGTTTGTATTTTTTGTTGCCTGCTTTTGAGGTCCGCTGTGCTGATGTCTGAATTAGCATAACTTTGATCATCCAATCTTTCATTCCTGGCAGTAGAGTGTTGATCATAATCGTGCCCTCCGTATTGTCGGCAGCTTCTTCAAGCTCCATTCTGTAGGAGGGTGTTTAAGAAGAATCATATAGGATAACAGTTGTCAATGTAGAAATTATTAGGTATAAGCATACACGAAAGCTTAAGCTCTAGGGGAAATATGTGTCTTTTCGTTTAGAAGCATGGTTTAGGAAAACTGAGGGATAGGAATGAACGAATGGGAAAAATAAAAAAAACATGATTTTGAAGAAGTGAGTGATAGGTTTAGAAAGAAAGTTTGATTATAAAGCTACCATGTTTAGAAATAGAAATGCAGGAAACAGTGAGTGATGGGTTTAGAAATAGAATCATGGTTTACAAGCAAGAAATCAAAAAAATGAGGTGTTGGCATTCGCCCAGCAAGAACGATGTTTCTAAACCATGTTTCGAATGAAAAATTCTTACCCATTGGAAGACAAATGGAAGAGTAGAATATGTACCTGGAAGGAGAGTTGAGGATTGCAGGCTTGAATGTAGTGGTGAAGGAGGGGAGCTGCTGTGACACTTTGGTAGGATTGAGGGTAGAAGATGGTTGTGAGAGGTGATGATTGTGAGTAAAAATAAAATGTGGCCTTTTGGAATCTTTTGTAATGATTATAGCTTGTGCTTTTAAGTAAAAATGGGATTTGTGATAGGTGATGGGCCTTGATTTGTTGATGTGGATTTAGTTCATTTATAAAATTAAAATTAAGTAGTGTTGTTAAAAACTCTATCCATTGTTAGTATTGTTTTTGTTATTGTGTAGATGGAAAATTTAACTAACCTGTCCAAATTAACAAAATGAATGTGAATGGATTATGGATGTGAGATTCTGAAATATTTAGAGCAATTTTAAGATATATGTTGTAGTAGATTTTGTTAAAGCAAAATTTGATTTTGTATTTATTTAGTGTTTCTCTATTAATATAATTTTGATAGCTTAGAAGTTATAATGTATATCCACAAGGCAATGGGGCAAAATTGTGTCAGGGAAGGGTGTGGTTTCCAATGATAGTTGATTCAGGATTTATACTGTCATTTATGCCATTTCTTTTAAATATTAACTGTTATTTGTTGCTTGAGTATGAGCTTCACAATCTTGTCATGTATTACCAGCATTAAGTTTCAATTATTGTTTAGGATACAACGAAAAATAAACAACAATCTCATTTATATTATCACTTTATCTAGATTTGGCATCTTGGAGAACGGGGCAGCATTTGGTGATGCTTCAGTAGACTATAATATTGCGACTTGTTTTCATTAAAATAAAATTAGTCTGTATCTTATATGGAACCAAATATTGTATTCTTTGAACAATTTTGCACAGTGTTTAGCAACTTGGTCTTGGTAAGGTAGAACTAAATGTACTCTAATATGTGGAGATTCAGAAGCCTAGCCCTCGCTGACTTTTCTAGTGTGATTATGGTGTCTTGACTCTCTTTTAGTGATGTATATCCGAAATGCTTATAAGAAGAGCAATAATAATGTTAAACTTACAGATATGACCTTCATGTTGAATATAACCAACGGCCAGATGTGTTTAGGTAGAGTTCTTTTACTTCATCCTCTATATATTTGTGTTTTTATTCTGTTTCACTTCTAGCTCTTATGTGGCAAGAACATTGAGGATTTGCAGAGGAACTGTGCGCTATGCAAGTGTACACGCTCATCTTGGAAGAACAGGCAGCCGTAGAGATGAATTAGAGTCCCTCGCTTATATGCTCATTTTTCTTCTCCAAGGCCGGCTTCCTTGGCAAGGATATCAGGTATTCAGGTTGCCAGCAGGCCTGAATGTTTTACTTTATTTATGAAAAATTCATTCTTCATACTTAAAATGTAATTTATTATGTAAGGTGAGAATAAAGGCTTCCTTGTGTGCAAACAGAAGATGACAACTTCTCCAGAAGCCCTTTGCTGCTTCTGTCCTGACCCTTTTAGACAGTTTGTGGAGTATGTCGTTAACTTAAAGTTTGATGAGGAGCCCAACTATTCAAAATATATACTCCCTCCGTTTTTATTTATCATCACCCTTTGAATAGTAGTTACTATTCATTAAGTAACTTTGATTCAACTTTTTAACATAATTATATAAGATAAAAATATAGTCAAGTGAGATATTATTGGATTCGTCTAATCACGTAGTTTTAGAATATCAATTGTTTGTAATTTTTACTTATATATAATATGAGCTATTAATGATTTAAAATGTGCGTTGGATTGCGTGCAGTGTAAGAATGGAGAAGTTATTAAAAAACGGAGGGAGTATCTCTCTTTGATCGGATAGTTGGTCCAAATGCAGATATCAGGACCATCAATACTGAAGGTGCTCAAAAGGTACCTCTGAGTAAAACAAATTGAGTTAAACTTACAACTGAGAAGGTTCACCGGCGTGATGAGCAGGACCATTGAACGTCACATAGAATTGTAGTGGGCCGGTATTTGTGAGCGTTAACTGATCCCCGACCTGTAGGTGATGAACACGACAAAACTCATGCCAACGGTAGTCATTGTAGATACAAAAATGAGGAGCATAATAGTGTAGAGTGAAAGTCCATTGGCGTAGTGTTGTGTGGGCTGAAATAGATGTGCTCGCAAGTGGGCCATGAACAATCTCAGTAAAAGAACGGGGCAGGACCTGCAAGGATAAACAAGTAGAATGTTATTTGAAACCTTTATAAAAGTACAAATATAATAAAAAAGTAAATTTGAAGCATTTTATACAGAGAAGGTCCTGAAATTTTCATGGAGGGTGAATGTTGTTGCCATTAAGTCGTTGGATCTGAGGATGGAAACAAAGTTATAAGTTTAGCTTAAATAACATTGCACAGAATAAATGACATTAATGAACTGTTGAAGAACCGAATATAAGAAAACAGTATCCAATCTATCCAAACTGAATAATAATAAATATTATTATTTGAACTCTTACATATCTGGCAACCTAGACTTAATATAAGAGAAGACTAACAATTGATTCACATTACATATAGTAAGAAAACAGTATAAAAAGACAATAACATTGGAATCCAATGCTACTACACTTGTTTAAAACTGTTGATTCATCATTTGATCAAACCACATCATTTAAAAAGGTAATAAGGCTAATGGAGGTTGGAAGACTATCTGGCAAAAAGTCTGTTTCCACCCAGCACCATTATTGCAAATGATATATATTCAGCGAACTAATATGATTTAGGTTAGATTTTTCAATTATTCATTACCTTCAAGAATCACTAGTTTGATTTGAATGCCCTAAACTTCAAAAAAAAGTCTTTTGCCACCCACCACCATCACAAACTCATAATCGTCCTTCAAGTGAGAAAGAAAAAACAATCAAAACCACAGCCAACAACAGTAAGAACACAAATACACATCCATACTAAAAAAATAAACAAACAGAAGAAAAATAAAAGATGGAAACTTGATTTGATTGTCATTATAAGTTGGAAAATCTTGTAAGATGAATCTAAGAAATTGGGATACTTACATTGTCACAGCACATTGACATGGAAATAATAAGTTTTTTTCTATTAAGCACGTAATGTGTATATATATATATATTTGATATATATATATATATAACGGCATGAATTATTGCAGGGCTTACAGTATAGCAATCTGCAGGTCAGAGAAATGTGAATCAGCATAGCTTAGCAAATACTTTGAACCTAAAAGCGAAATGAATTACATATGAGTAGAGGTGTTTTCCAGCTTTCAATCGCGTAAAATAAAGGTGGAAATGTCGGGAAAAACTGGGAAGTGGATAATAATGCCAGACAATCAATTAACATGTATTCGGTAAAACATGAAAAATAATTAATAGCACAACCTGTCATGGAATGCTATCTTTGGAGGAGCTCCTCCATGTGTGAGAAAATGTTGAAGCTATTTACAACCATGCGAAGAACCCAAGATGGTGGGAGAAATGCAGCGATATAAAGGCCAGAGCGTGGGGTATGCAACAGAATGCTTTAGTTCATTGTACTGCAATTACTTTGAAAAAAAAATCCAAGAAATTTGAGAACAGGTCTTATGACCGAAGCATTCTCTGGGTATGAAAATTAAAGAATGGACCAAATAAGACATGAGAAATTTAGTGAAAGAAGCGGAGTTAGGAAACTTAATTTAATGTACCTGCAGTTACTCCATAGCTGAGCCTGAATTAGACATGAAAATGGACAAAACACCAATCCCCATTTCTGAAAACCATAAAGAAGTAATCTAATGTCATGCTGCAAACCATTGTTAAACAAGTGATCCGCATTAAAAGATGCTGGGGAATGTCATACAGCAGTAGGTCGAACTCATAATTGTCGTTGATGGCAAAAAAAAAAAATTGAAAATCCTAGCCAACAAAAGCAAAAACACACATATACACACATATGAAAAATCAAACAAACAGAAGGAAAACAAAAGATAGAATCCTGAATCAATTTGAATTGACAACGGGCCTAACTATAATAAGAATAGAAAAGATCATCAAACCAATAGAAGTGTGAAAAATTAAAATAAAAGGCAATGGAATTTCCAGTCTGTGACACGTAGAAGGGACTGAGGTAGACATAAGTAATTGAAGGAGTATTATTTTGTATGAAGGAATAAACGAAATAAAGAAGAGTGGTGAAAATTATAATAACAAATTATAATTAATGGTCATGATGAATTGTACACTTTTTTATGAGGAAATTTTAAGGAGACAATTACCATAGTAAATGATCCAGATACCACAAACATTCTTGCAGCACGATGGATATTAGTACATCCTATGTATGGAGAATGACTGCAAGTTCCTCTTCTGCAGGACATGAAACCTACAAATTTTACCCGCATCAAATCATACATATAATAGGAATATATTATAGAAGAACAAAAGTACCAAGCATGTGACATATTGTGCATGAAGTATACATGGAATCTTCCACAGGCTCGTGAGTCAAGTGCAGACTATTTAATTTTTAATTCCTGCCGCTTGTAAAAGTTCCTGATAAACAATATTCCGGGTCCATTCGACAAGAAGATTTCCTTCTGTTACGATTTGATCAGGTGGACGAATTGTTATGTATAGAGTATCAAAAGAGCGTGCACGAGACAAAGCTACATATAATTGGCCATGCATGAAAACAGGTTCTTTAATGAATACACCGATGAAACTTTTGACAATTTCCGCACACGAGTATTTCTGAAAAATCATATTCCTGGTTTTCAATTTTATTTAATGAAACCAATTTATGAAGGTGGAGTTGGGATTAGGGATATATTTATAGGTTGTCACGTTTTTATTACTCGTGTTAAGAAACTGTGGCCCGAAAGCGCACTGTAACACCCCGGTTTTTGGTCACCCAGGTCGGGATGTCACCGCCACACCTCCCTAGCAAGACACGGTTTCTCCGAGCTTACTAAAGAGATGCAAGGCTATGGTTTTTCAGAATTTAAAATATTCAAACAGCCCATTCATATATAAATTTTAAAAAAATAATACATCAAAGTTGCAGCGGAAAATAATATTTACATAAGAACAATGCAGCGGAATTTAAATATAGCCAACACGGCCAGAATACGGGTTAAACAGGCCCGTTCATGCAATTTCTAGTCTAACGTAACATTTAAAAATAAATTGTTTCCCCAAACTTCCCATGAATGCATATGACGATGCATATTCTTCAGCTCTGAAATAAACATGGAAATAAAAAAATGGTTTGGTCAGCACTACGTGCTGAGTAAGTTACCACAAACATGATTATGAGGTTTCAAAACCTTTAATTAAATTTAAAAACATGTGCATAATATCCATGATTTAATTTATCCAACTAATAATAATTTAATAGCGTATTTTAACAGACAAGGGTTTCCATAAGATCATAATTCAACAACATGATAAAATAATCGCAAGACATAATTTAAAGGCATAATTTAAATAAGGAAACTATCTAAGTATTTCAGGATTTCACTATCCCTCTTTTATTCGATATAATCTAGTATAATTTATTCTTGGGGAATCGAACCCGCAAGAAAACAAACAATCGCCCTTGGGGAATCGAACCCGCAAGAACTCACATACATCCTAGGGAATCGAACCCGTAGGAATCAACACATATTCTGGGGAATCGAACCCGCAGAAAGACACACCATGGGGAATCGAACCCGCAAGGTTTGACACGGACATCCTGGGGAATCGAACCCGCAGGAGAACATACAATCGCCCTTGGGGAATCGAACCCGCAAGAACTCAAACACACCCTGGGGAATCGAACCCGCAAGGTTTGACACAGACATCCCGGGGAATCGAACCCGCAGGTCAAACAAGTTTCGCAAATTTCACAAGTTTCATCAAGAGTTCAAGATTTGACTCGGTCAACCACAGTTTAATCTAAAATGCGTCTAAAATCAGATTTAATTTAAAAAATTCCGAAATTTCGCATCTGACTCCAAAACGTCAAGATCTACAACTTTCGTGTTTTAACTTTTTCAATCCGAGATACCTAAATAGGTCAAAATCACTAATTTTCACAGAAGTATAAATCTGTCCGAATTTCCTAGGTCACAGTTTAGAGATTTCGAATTCTACCATAGCAAATCAACTCCAAAATTAACGAAATTTGACAGAGATCATCTTAAGACATATATCTACAAGTTTCATGTTCAGCAAAAGATCTAATTCATCCTATTTCTATTGTCAAAAACGCCAACAAGTTCGGGCCAAGAATCTGTCAAAATTTCAAGATCCACATCCTCGCAGTTCGGTTTCGGGTGGATTTCATATATCAATTCATCACGAAAAATTCTGAAATTTTATGGAGGTGTTCTTAACGCATAGATCTACAACTCTTATGTTCAACGCTAAGCCTAGATCGGTCTAGATCCATGGTAGAAATCACCAACAAGTTCGAACTAAAGTTCTGTCACCGTTTCAAGATCTAAACTCAAGGCAGGTCTGTTTGTGGTCGTTTTCGGATATCAAAACACGATGAAAAATTATGAAAATTTTACAGTACATAGATCTATGTTTTAGGAACGTTTTTCGTGTTTTACGTTTTTCCGTTTGAAGTCGTTTTAAGGTTCGGAAAAATTAGACAAAACTGTTGCGCCGTTAAAAATCACATATGGACAGATTTACGAAAGATTTGCTCAAGTTTCTAGATTTGAATATTTTTACTACTCCCAAAACCATGTAAGAGTTAACTTACAGATTTACGGATGTCTCGGCTCGATGATTCGGGGGCGTGGCTCCCGCGTTCTTCGTTCTCCCTCCGAGATCCTTCGTTTTTCCTCAACGCGTCCGGATCGGGGTTTAGAATAGGAAAGAGGTTTAATTAGGATTCGTTTTCGAATCTTGAATGGAAAAGAATGGACAAGAATGGTTCGAATCTTACCCCGATGATCGAAGACTCCTAATTTTCGTCCAAGTCAGTCCCTTGATTCGGTTTGTGCCTCCGACGACTCCGGAATTAGGGTTTTGTGTGTAGAGAGATTTCGTAGGGTTTTGTAAAGATGTTCCGGGGCTCCCAAGAGGGTTTATTTATAGATATTTAAGACCTAGGGCGTCCAAGATCTGACCCCAAGCGTCTTGAGTCGAGATATGTTCAACCGAAAGTCGAAAAATCTGCGTTCGGGCGAGAAAATCGCGGAACGGCCGCAACTGCCAAGTGGCGCGCTCTTGGCGCGGTTTTCCCCATTGGGCGCACGGCCACCGCGCCGTCCTGGCCTGGACTTCGGTCTGGGCCGGGTCGTGCGATCCGTCGGGCGTTTCCTCCTCTCTTTCAGACTTCTATCCCTCTATGTTCCCGGATTCGGATTTCCGGGGTATCTTCGGGCTCCGATTTCCTATCTTAATTTTATTCGGACCTAAATTTATGTTTGGACTCGAGTTATTGAGTCCATCGATGTCAGGTCCCCGTGTAACCGTTTATTCAATTAAATTGTCTCCGGCTTCCCGGGTTCTTGGAATTTTGATTCCTTTTTAATTTAAATTTCATTTCTCATCTTTTATGATTCTTTATCCCTTTATCATGTTTATTATATTTATTTATTTATTTATTTTATTTATTGCATTTATTTTATGTTGGAAAATTCTCGGGTATTACACGCACGGTGTCAAAAATTGCAGTAATTTATAGTAAGACCGGATCGTTCACTGGAGGATGTGCGATAGAAGCAGGGCCCACGTCGTTTTACTAGATTTTCCATTCGTATTGCTCCAATTGGTTTGAAAAGTGATTTACATCTACTGACATAAATTTAAATTAAACTACAAAAGCGTTTAAATTTATTCTACAAAGCGAATAAGTTCTATTCTAGAAAGCGGGTAAACTTACTTTAAGAATGCAATAAATACGATCTATAAAAGCAATGAAAATTTACACTATGCTAGCCATGAAGCTGATTCATAGTGTGGACAGAAGGGTCAGGAAGAAAAGAATGAAATTGGACAAGATTTAGATAGGGCAATATTAAACTTCCATTTTTATACACAGATCTTTGCTCGGGATAACCTGTCAGATTGCTAATTCTCATGCTCTCAGTATTGCTTTCCCTTTTAACAGACTGGTACTTACAGTATGAGTTTACATGTTCTTACGACCGCAAATTCTAAGATACCACAGATTTGTAACTGCCCTGGCCTGGGTATGTTACTTCATCTGTGGTGGACAAGCAACACCTGACGAATCATTTATTGACATGCCAAGTACTACTATCATTCTCCCATGTCACACCCAAAGATTCTAATCAAGCCCTGAACTATCCCTTAACTATCAATCCTAGTAGCAGTTACGCAACTCTCAATACAACCGAGTGACCTCTAATGAAAGCATTTAAAGAAAACAGTAAAGAAGGCAGTTAAAATTCTATCACTCGGAGGTTTTGAAGGTCTGACCCTGGTAGTAAAAGACAGCTCGCCATCAGAATGAAGGAGTATGGATCAAGAATTCCCGGCTCTCGGTGAACTACTCGTGTGTTCACTTCCTTCCGGGTGGTTATGAAATGCAACTAATGAAATGAATTAATAAATTAGTTCATTCCGGATGCACTCATTCAGGACTCAAAAATAGGCTTTGGCAAAAGAGGATAGCAGTTGAAAGAAAACTCAACCCTATCTTAGAAAATAACAAAGGCCTGGATGTTGTTCCTCTAAGATTATTTACTGCACTGTATTTGAGTCCAAGTGGACCCCATCTCGGTGTACTAAGTAATCTTGGATTCCCAACAAACAACAATTTTGGAAAATAATGAATCTGAAAATCATTCCCTAAACAGGTACTAGACTCTCAATTAAAACACAGATCCTTTCAGTCTAGATGAGACCTAATCGTTGACTCTGCTTCTAATTTCCCGAAATCAACCCTTGATAGAATATGAATTAGTCAAAACTGAAGAATTTATCCCTTACTTAGATCCGAATTTTCTTAAGGAGTTTTTGTCGGAAATTTAATATGCAATATCTGTTTTAAGTCTATGCTTCTATTGTCCAAGGAAGGATCCCAAAATATTTTAGACCACAACAATACATAATAATAGCATGTATACGGATATATGGAAGTGTAAAATTAATTGACCCAAAATATAGAGGCGGGTCTAGACAGAAGGTGGGACACAATTATGAAGTGGTCAGAGGACCAGAGTTATGGCAGAATAATCGGGTGGACTGTAAACATTTACTGTCCAATTTCCCAATTACTCGGATGAAGTGAATTTAGATAGGTGAAGCCCTAAAATGGCAGTGTCGCTACCAGTTGGGCCCCTACTGTCTGTGAGTTCAGATAAAAACCTACATGCTTCCTTTCTGCAGTGTATATCAGCTAATGTTGACAGACATTAGCAGAGTTATAATACAGACTGGAATTTGGGTTTGGAAATTAAGATAAATAAAATAAAACTGTATCCGGATGGGAATCAGTTGAGCAGCTATTATAGTCCCGGATGGACGAACCGCCAAGGCTTCCACTGACTGCCATCCAGACCATGCAAAATAACACTTAGTAACTAATACCCAGAATACGAGCTAGTTACCCGTGAGGGAATACCCGCCAACATTAGTCTGATGTATTCTTTACTAATTGTTACACACAATACGCAAAAGATAAAATAAAATGAAATAAAGAGAAGAACTTGCATGAGAGACATTGGTTTCTCATGCAAGGTTATGGAATCAATCCATAATTGATGGCTTAAATAATCCCTCCTACCATAATTGATTACAGTCCGGATTATCTATTTAAAACATCATGATTTTGTTTATAGAAAATTGTTTTAATGGTAATTGAACAAAGATCCTTTAATCACAACGATTAGTGATTTAATCATTGCTAATTATTATCATTAATCATTAATGACCAGAGGGTTCAATTAATTAATGATGAAAATGGAGAATGGAAAATCTGCATGAAGATGCTGATTATGACGCTAAACAGATGCTACGACGCTATCCTAGAATAGCGTCGTGAGGGTAGCGTCGTCATGGGTTGGTGCAAGAGAGAGTAGATTTTGGATTAAAGGGGTATGTACGACGCTATACACTAAGGTACGGCGCTATACTAGGATAGCGTCGCAGGTGTAGCGTCGTAGGTGGTTTGAGAAATAAGAAGTTTTTGGAAAAAGAAGAGATATATTACGGCGCTAAACATTAAATGACGACGCTATCCTAGGATAGCGTCGTAAGGATAGTGCCGTAGGTGGGTTCTGTGAGAAAGAAGAATTTTGGGGACCTACGACTCTAAGAAGTGGCAAAGATTTATTCTATCATAACATGGCATATTTTTATGCAAAATTTATGATCATCATTATTTCGTTCTTTTGCTTTTCTTTTCTATTGCATGACATTAAACTATGTCTAATCTGCTTTGTCATTTGCAATTTATTTGATGTTGAATGGAATTCAATATTTTTTTTTTGAATCGGCTCATAGCATCACCGATTAATACATTTTTGATGATCATAAATTCAATGCCTTGATAAAATTTATTTTTGCACACTTGGGTTGAATATTTTGGTCTTTTTGTAGGCTAGGAAAAATATAGTGGGTTTCCAAAGAAAAATTAGGCTTAAAGGCTCAAATTGGTTAATCCTAAAGGAAGAATATTTTTGGGTTTGGATTTCAAACGAAGGCCAGAAATTGGGTTTTCTAAGTGCCTCGATCATATGCTCAATTTCGGGAATATGGTATGGTCTTGAATCGGTCCCAATTGCAAGTTCTAGTTTCCTTTAATCAAAATGTTTCACACATCAAAGAAAATAATTGAGTAAAAGTGACTCATGGCTCAAATCTCACAAGGTTAGATTGATTCATGTCATACAGTATTCTTAAGTTTAATCAGAGCTTAATTCTAACAATTTATTCAATCAAAATTTCTAACATGCAGATTTATTACCCAATAAGCTGATCGCATCATTAAATTTTTATAGCTCAAAACCTTAGGAATTCATTTCATGCATGTTCTTAATTATATTATCCCAATTTAAAAGTTTGAAAATTTAATCATAAGCCTAAATTCAACATGTGAATTTAGAGCAGGTTTATGCATATTTTTGCTGGTTATTTAATCTAAAGCAGTAAAGAGGCACTGTTAACATACAAGGTATGTCAACAGCCTATTTTTGGCCTGACAGTCACTTATTCATCTTGGACTGTCAGACATCTTTTCAAAGGAAGCAAATAAAGATTGCTGCGGATCTCAAACTTGAGTTCAATTTGTGGAAAGCGATAAAGTACAATAATTTCAAGGGATTCCTATGCAGTTAGCGTAAACCTGCATGCAAAAAGAGGAAATCCCTTATACGATGCCTACACTAGGGCTTAAAAGGGACTAGAGCATACTAGGATTCATTCCTCCTTCCTTCTTCTCTCTCAGAACATGTATCTGAGCCAGTGGATGTAGCTGGTCAGATCACAGCGCAGGCACCAGCCATTGTGGTCTCTCAGGGGTTCATGCATCCTTCTGCAGAAGACTCGGGGTGGTTGCCCTGCAAACAAGTAGGGGGCATGATTGTCTGCCATCCACGAGAGAGTGTTGGTAGATGTGTAGTTGAAGACTTCTCGATCGGTCACCATTCTCTCTATCATTACGATCCCCTGATTGACCTGGCCTTCATCCATTTTGCTTATAAGCATCAATCCACGGGTGAAGATAGACGCTTTGTGATTGTCCTCGATGCCTGGCTGCAACAGTTCGCGAGCTTGCTCTTCATCACCTTCTGTGAATGCCAGGAGTGCCGGAACAATTCGGAGGTTGAAGTTTCCAGCCTCAGTGCACGTATTCAGAAATCTCTCTTTCTGTCGCCGTATCCTCCCCTGCCACTGCCTCACCCTGGCCGTATCCAACTCGCATCGCTTGTAAACAATGGCGAGGTTTCCTGCGTTCCTAAGCTTCCGGCATGTCTCTTGTGCAGTAAACACTTCCCTTATCTCATCCTCTCCTATTCTGGAGAGGATTTCACCTAGGAGCTCTTCTGGCAGGTCCAGTAGATGGGTTCCTCCGGGCACTGGGTCTGGAATTGGAAGATTTCCCCTGAAAAGATAAGAAGGGATGAATCCAATTTCTATAATTTTCTCAGAAATTATTCAAGTTTAGAAACCAACATCCTCACATTTAGAGTCTTGTTCTAAATGTGAGATTATTAAGTTTCTGGCTTGAACTGAGTATAAAGCATAGGTAAAATAACTTTTTGTGAAAAGATAGGGGTCATTGGGCCCCTATATATTTTTAATGGGCCATTGGGCCCAAAAGTTTGATTTTCCAATTTTATTAAACAAGTCTGAGACACTTGTTGAAAATGGTATGAGATGGGTGGATGGGGTGAAATGCTCGAGTTTTGGAATGTGCAGTGGAAGCGTGGCGCAATGGATCTGCTATTTCTGGACTGCCGGGACTATCTTGGACAGTTAAAACATCCAAAAATTTGCAAACACTATTTTTAATTTTTAAAGGGTTGACTTGTTTTATTTAAAGAATAGCAGTTGGGTGACAAAAATACTGCTATTTACTCACACTAAAGTTCCATTGGGAACAAAAAGAACACAAGTCAATTATTAAATCTATTAACTCTTTTTGTCTTTTTTATAAGGTCACTTTCCTTTGAAAAAGGGGTAGGCTCCTATTGGGTGCTTGTACCATGTTTCCAAAAATAAGATGACACTTATTCCAAAAGATTTCTGACATGCAGATGCAAATATACCAAAAGGTCACCCTAATTAATGTTCCAAACCAACACAGCAAGTATACACAACAAGATCAAAATCAAAGTTTGAACATAAACACCAAAAAATTCGATCCTACTTTGTCAAGAACTCAAAAATAGAAAAACTAACAACACCATGGTGCTCGAAACAGCACCCTAACGTTCGTCAGTTTGTTCTTTCAAGTTTTAAACTTCAAAACTTATGACCCTTAATCCTTAACAGTTTTAAGAACAACTTCTCAAACAAGTTCTGACAAGCTCCAAAAAGATTCAAAACACCCATCAAAACCGAAAGCATTCACAACCCAAAACAGAAAAACAAAAGTGAACACAACCCACATTGTGCCATTTTTAACCAAAAAGTAAGAAAAAGAAAACAAAGACTCCGATGGAGGCCATGAACAGGGATGGAAAACATGGGTTTTACCCTGCCCTCCATGGCTCGGGTCTGGGCAAAGGTCCCAAGTTTGAAAGGATTCTGTAGAATCTGTCCATGGTGTCTCCTTGGATTTATGGAGAGAGATGTTGTACGAGAACTCTGCGTTCTGCGTATGTGTTTTTGAGAGTGGATTTCGGAATGGAAGTGCGACAATATGGGAATGAAGAAGAAGACTGTCGGGGTATTTATAGGTGGGAAAAAGGGTTTCTACGACACTATACTTAACTTACGGCGCTATGCTAGCGCCGTAGGCTTGGTTCAGCGTCGTAGAGTGGTGGGAATGAAAGGGCGTACTACGGCGCTATGCCTTTATTACGGCGCTATCCAAGGGTAGCGTCGTTCTAAAGGACTGCGTCGTAGGTAGATCAAAAAGAAGGGGAAGTGCCCTACGGCGCTATCCCATCACTACGGCGCTATCCTAGGATAGCGTCGTAGCTGAGGATAGCGTCGTAGTTGAAGGCGAGAGTCATCTGCACTTCAGTTTTGAACTTCTTCAAAATTTAGGCGGACTGGGCCCGAGTAGATGAAATTGGGCCTCAGTTGGTTTTATTTGTTTTGGACTTGGGAGATTTTAGTCCAAAACATTTTTGTGTGTTAATGGGCTATCTAAATTAAATTAAACTTGCATAAAATAGGTTGGATTAATTCCATTTGTTTGCAAAAATTATTTCGGATTTTAAATTGCTTTAATTTCCGAAATCATTTTCTTAAATTCATGGACTTAATCCAACCGGGAACCTGGTTTTCTTCTTGATTTTCTGCTCCTTCTTTTGTTGGTTCGAATTTCTTGCAAGTCAGATAAATACCCAATAGGTTAAGTTTCTCCAAATATCAACATCCTCACATTTAGAGTCTTAGTACTCTAAATGTTTAATTGATTTTTGGATATTCTCTGACAAAATAACACATATATAAATAGGTAATATGAAATGAAATTTTTATGATTTAAATGTTGTTTCTTATTGAGTGTAAGCCGGGTTTGCCACTGTTTGGCTTTCTTTCTCCGGATCGAACTGTCCGAGGTACTCCTTCAATCGATGTCCATTCACCACTATGTTGCCCTTGTCAGTTCGGATCCTGACGGCTCCATTTTGAAACACTTCCAGCACTTCATGTGGTCCTTCCCATCTGGATTTAAGCTTTACAGGGAACAGCTTCAACCTAGAATTGAATAATAATACATTTTGACCAACATAGAAATGCTTAGGCTTAATCCTGCGATCGTGCAACTTCTGGGTCCGCTTCTTATAAATTCGAGAGCTTTCATAAGCTAATGCTCGTATTTCCTCAATTTCATTGAGGTCCAAATTACGTTTGCTCTGAGCAACTTTCGGATCGAAGTTAAGCGTTTTAACGGCCCAGTAAGCTTTATGCTCTAACTCTACGGGCAAATGACAGGCTTTTCTGAAGACAAGTCTGTAAGGGGACATCCCAATGAGAGTCTTAAATGCCGTGCAGTATGCCCATAGACCGTCATTGAGCTTACGTGCCCAATCCTTACGGGTTATCCCAACCGTGGCTTCGAGTATGTGTTTGATTTCGCGATTGGATACCTCGACTTGACCACTAGTCTGAGGATGATAAGGCGTGCCTATCTTATGGAGGATTCCATTTTTACTCATTAAAGTTTCAAAGGCTTTATTAATAAAGTGTGTTCCTCTATCAGATATCACCACCCTAGGTATGCCAAATCGACTGAAAATGTTGTTCTTGAGGAACTTGATGACTTGGCTACCATCATTGGTTGGTAATGCGACAGCCTCAACCCATTTGGACACGTAATCGACAGCTACCAAGACATAGTAGTTTCCACCAGATGGCGGAAACGGTCCCATGAAGTCAATGCCCCATACATCGAAAATCTCAAGTGTGAGAATTCCCTTTTGAGGCATCTCATCCCTCTTGGAGAGGTTTCCTAATCTTTGGCATTTGTCGCAACCTTTCACAAATGTCCTGCAATCCTCATAGATGTGAGGCCAATAAAATCGACATTCGAGGACCTTGTGGGCCGTTCGAGCAGGACCGTGGTGACCTCCATATACTGATTCATGGCATTTTCTGACAATTTGATAGGCTTCATGCTCGGTCACACATCGCCTGATTATTGAATCGGCGCAGTGTTTGAAGAGATAAGGTTCTTCCCAGAAGTAATTTAATACATCTCGGTTGAACTTATTCTTCTGATGATAGTTCAAAAATTGTGGGGTTATTCCGCATGCCAAGAAGTTAGCGATATCGGAAAACCATGGACAAGCTTGATTGTGCAAGTGCAATGCGAACAACTGTTCGTCCGGGAACTCCTCATTAACGGCTTTTTCCTTTTTATCATTATCTAATCGAGATAAGTGGTCAGCAGCACCATTATCTCGACCTCGCCTATCTTTTATTATGATGTCGAATTCTTGCAACAGAAGTACCCACCTGATTAATCGAGATTTTGCATCTTGTTTGCTAAACAAGTATCTCAATGCTGTATGATCGGTGTATACTATGGTCTTCGTACCTATCAGATACTGTCTGAACTTGTCAAACACGAAGACTACAACATACATTTCTTTCTCCGTTGTGGTGTAGTTGACTTGGGCCTCATTCAGGGCATGACTTGCGTAATGAATTACGCAATGTCTCCCATCCTTATGTTGTCCGAGTACTGCACCTACGGCGAGACCACTAGCATCGCACATTACCTCGAAAGGTATTGACCAATCGGGTGGTTGCACTATCGGTGCAGAAACCAACATCTTCTTGAGCGTGTCAAAGGCTTGGACACACGCTTCATTTATCAAGAAAGGATTTTCTTTACAAAGAAGGTTAGTGAGCGGCTTGGCAATTTTAGAGAAATCCTTAATGAATCGCCGGTAAAAACCGGCATGCCCTAAGAAGCTTCTAACTGATTTGATCGAGTTAGGAAGAGGGAGATTGGAAATGACGGAAACTTTGGCTGGATCAACTTCGATGCCTGCACGAGAAATGCGATGACCCAACACTATGCCCTCAGTGACCATAAAATGGCACTTTTCCCAGTTTAAAACAAGGTTAGTGTCTTCACACCTCTTTAAAATTTTAGCAAGATTAGTCAAACATTCATCAAACGTATCTCCATATACAGAGAAGTCATCCATGAAGACCTCAATGCATTTTTCGATAAATTCAGAGAATATAGACATCATGCATCTTTGAAAAGTAGCTGGTGCATTGCATAATCCAAAAGGCATGCGCCTATAGGCAAAAGTGCCATAGGGGCATGTAAAGGTAGTTTTTTCGTGATCTTCACTGGCGATCACTATTTGATTGTATCCAGAATAACCATCTAAAAAACAATAAAACGCCATTCCCGCCAATCATTCCAACATTTGATCGATGAAAGGTAAATGGAAATGGTCCTTGCGATTTGCCTCGTTCAACTTCCGGTAGTCTATGCAGACTCTCCATCCGGTGACTGGGCGCATGGCAATTTCCTCCCCTTGTTCATTCGGCGTAATGCACATCCCACCCCGCTTCGGAACAACCTGCACAGGACTGACCCATTTGCTATCAGAAATCGGGTATATAATACCGGCGTCTAACAGCTTGATCACTTCCTTTCTTACCAATTCTTGCATGGGTGGGTTCAATCTTCGTTGGGGCTGGCGAGAGGCCTTGAAATTCTCCTCCATTAAAATCCTGTGCATACAAACAGAAGGGCTTATTCCTTTGATATCAGAAATGGTCCAACCGATTGCACGCACATAATTTTTAAGTACTCCCACCAAAGTGTCTTCCTGAGCTTGTGTCAACTTGGCTGACACAATTACCGGTAATTTTTTATGTTCTGCGAGAAACGCATACTTAAGATGTTCCGGTAAGATTTTTAGTTCAAGCTCTGGTGGGCATTCCACTGAAGGGAGTAATTTGCGAGAATTAGATGGGAGAAGATCAGTTTTACCTTCTGGATCCTGCATCAGTACAGGATCCGCCTCCTCTTGGTCGGCGTCATCATGGAAGTCTGTGCCGTCAAACTCCTCCAAATGCCCTGTTTCGGGATCGGCAAAGTGAACAGCTTTGCATCCTGTGTGCTCCACGCCAGCAGGTTTCAGTACCTGCTTTGATAGTTCATTCAGCATCATTTCATGATCAAATTCAGAGTCAAGCTCTCTCTCCTCACTCCTAACTATTACAGATTTTGATGAACAGAACCCGTCATCTGGGTATTTCTGTAACTGTGCCATGTCAAATGTAACTTCTTCCTCATCGACTCGCAGTGTTACTCGTCCAGCTTTTGCATCTATCAGTGCTCCGCCTGTTGCAAGGAATGGTCTCCCCAAGATCAATGGCATGTCCAGATCCTCCTCTATGTCTAGTATCACAAAATCAACTGGGAATAAGATATTCCCAGTCTTCAGTATGATGTCCTTGAGGATGCCGACAGGTTTCGTGATGGATCTGTCTGCTAATTGGAGTCTTATCTTGATTGGCTCGATATGTCCCAGCTTGAGGCGTTGCACCATTGCCAAAGAGATAACATTGATGCTAGAACCAAGATCACAGAGGCCCTTTCCTGCTTTGATTTTCCCGATTTGAATCGGCAGCGTGCAACAACCTGGATCTTCTTGTTTCTCTGGAAGCTTGCGCTGGATGATAGCACTGCATGTATTGTTAAGAACTACCAGTTCTTCCTGCTCAATTCTCCTTTTTCCTGAAACTAATTCTTTCAGAAATTTAGCGTATGCTGGCATCTCAGCTATCATTTCGATGAGAGGAATAGTTATTTCTACTTTTTGCAGTTTTTTCAGAAATTTTTCAAATTTAAGGTCCTGTTCTTGATTTTTAAGTCGGGCCGGGATGGCACCTTTGGCATGAACTTTTTATTATCAAATTGTTTTTGTGGTAAAGGGAAGGAAGTTGTACCTCCACCTGTACCCTTATCTGTTTCAGCTGTTTCAGGTGCAGCGCCAGTCTGCAGATTGGCTGTCTCTTTTTCGGCTTCCTTTTCATTCTCCTCAGTATCACTTTCCAGTTCATTTTCTTGTATCAGTTTCTCCTTGCCCTTGGGTCCTTCCAGAATTTTGCCAGATTTCAGTGTGATGGCCTTACACTGAGGATTTTTCTCAGCAGTGCTGGGTAGAGTTCCTTGGTCTCTTTTCTGCATTTCCTTGGCCATTTGCGTAACCTGCGCCTCCACATTCCGGATAGAGGACTGCAACTGAGTGTTGATTTCCTTTTGACTGGTAATGAAGTCAGTCATGAGGGTCTCTAATCTGGAAGGGGGTTTCTGCTGGTTCTGGTTCCAATTCTGGTTCTGACCTTGGTTTTGACCAAACTGACTCTGATTTGGGACAAACTGATTCTGTGGCTGCTGAAAGTTTTGGAAATTTTGGTTTTGAGGTGGCCTAGCTAGAATCTGAGGCTGAAAACCTGGGTTAAAATGCTGGGGCCTTGGTTGGTTGAACTGTTGGGGCTGGGTCAACAGGTGGGAATTCAAAGCATTGTTGTTGGAATATGAAAGGTTCGGGTGCCAATTTTGGAATCCTCCTGCATAGTTACAGCTTTCATTCGCCACTTGCTGACAGGACTCGGTGGAATGCGGGCCTTGGCAAGTCCCGCAAACAACTTCAGCATTTTGAGCCTGTGTAGAGCTCCCAGCTTCCTGATTCAAGGCCAAGACGGCCACTTGGTCTTTCAGTTTGTCCAGTTCAGATTTCCCTACTGTACCTACAGCACATAAACCACGAGGGGGAGGGGGATCAACATCATCAGTTAAAACAGATCTATTTACGCTCATCGCTTCAATCTTGCCCCAGGCCTGATCCATTGGTATGTAGAGCAAATGTTGACCACCAGCAGCATCAAGCATGTATTTCCAGGATGGGGTCAAACCGCTGTAAAACTTCCTTAACTGCTCCCATTCATGGAAGCCATGTTGGGGGCACTTTCTGAGCAGGTTGAAGAATCGTTCCTTGGCATCATACAGGGACTCATCTAGCTTCATCTTGAATTCCGTAATTTTGGAACGGCATTCATCCACCTTAGATTCCGGAAAGTATTTCGCCAGGAAGTTTCGGATCACTTCTTCCCAGGTGGACTTCTGATTAATTGGCAGTGATTTGTACCATGTTCGTGCTCCACTAGTCAAAGAGAAGGGAAATAATCTCAATCGAATAGTGTTAGCAGATACATTTTGATTCTTAATGGTGTCACATAGCTCCAAGAATGTTTGCAAATGATCATGCGGATCTTCATGACTTGCCCCCGCAAACTGATTGCTTTGAACAAAATTGATGAGTGCCGGCTTCAATTCAAAATTCCTGGCCAAGAATGGAGCTTGTCCAGGAATGTTCAAATATGGTTCGAGAATGGGCTGCATATAGTCAGCTGCGGCTGCCTGTTGATTGTTCCCTGGCCCTCCTTGGTATTGCTGTGGGTAAAAGTTCTGATTTGGATAGTAATTTCTGGGATCATTGAAATCATTCGGGTTAGGATGATTCTGGTTTTGGTTAAACTGGGGGTTTGGAAATTGAGGATTCTGAAAATTTTGGTTGTTTGGTGGGTTTTGAGGGTTTGGATTGGGAGGAGGTGCCTCGAAGTGCTGCTGTTCAACGTTTGGTGGGTTCCCGCCTCCTTGTATGATCTGAGGAGGGGGATCATCCAAATCATCGTTATCAGCATCTTCGGGATCTTTCTCAATGTTGTGGAGTGGTGGATTAGGTGGGATGATTGGGGGAAGGTCAGGGTTGGCCATATCGAAAATGTCGCTACTGGTGCTTGGCGAAAGTAGTGCCTGTCTCTCCCGTTCCCGTCTTCGTTTAGTCTCCGCCCTAAGACGTCGAGCTGTCTTTTCTATCTCTGCGTTGTACGGGATTTCGGCTGGCGTCTGCTTCCTCCTTTGCATAGAACAACGGCTTCAATACTGACGGTACCTGTACAATCCCCAGGTTAGAATTGGTTCTGAAGGTGAATATTTATATTTATAAGTATAAGCTAACTAAGAGCAATGAGGAATGTAATTCTTTAATAAAACGGCGCTGCATCCTCCCCGGCAACGGCGCCATGAAACTTTTGACAATTTCGGCATACGAGTATTTCTGAAAAATCATATTCCTGGTTTTCAATTTTATTTAATGAAACCAATTTATGAAGGCGGAGTTGGGATTAGGGATATATTTATAGGTTGTCACGTGTTTATTACTCGTGTTAAGAAACTGTGGCCCGAAAGCGCACGGTGTCAAAAATTGCAGTAATTTATAGTAAGACCGGATCGTTCACTGGAGGATGTGCGATAGAAGCAGGGCCCACGTCGTTTTACTAGATTTGCCATTCGTATTGCTCCAATTGGTTTGAAAAGTGATTAACATCTACTGACATAAATTTAAATTAAACTACAAAAGCGTTTAAATTTATTCTACAAAGCGAATAAGTTCTATTCTAGAAAGCGGGTAAACTTACTTTAAGAATGCAATAAATACTATCTATAAAAGCAATGAAAATTTACACTATGCTAGCCATGAAGCTGATTCACAGTGTGGACAGAAGGGACAGAAGAAAAGAATGAAATTGGACAAGATTTAGATAGGGCAATATTAAACTTCCATTTTTATACACAGATCTTTGCTCGGGATAATCCTGTCAGATTGCTAATTCTCATGCTCTCAGTACTGCTTTCCCTTTTAACAGACAGTTAATTACAGTATGCGTTTACATGTTCTTACGACAGCAAATTCTAAGATACCATAGATTTGTAACTGCCCTGGCCTGGGTATGTTACTTCATCTGTGGTGGACAAGCAACACCTGACGAATCATTTATTGACATGCCAAGTACTACTATCATTCTCCCATGTCACACCCAAAGATTCTAATCAAGCCCTGAACTATCCCTTAACTATCAATCCTAGTAGCAGTTACGCAACTCTCAATACAACCGAGTGACCTCTAATGAAAGCATTTAAAGAAAACAGTAAAGAAGGCAGTTAAAATTCTATCACTCGGAGGTTTTGAAGGTCTGACCCTGGTAGTAAAAGACAGCTCGCCATCAGAATGAAGGAGTATGGATCAAGAATTCCCGGCTCTCGGTGAACTACTCGTGTGTTCACTTCCTTCCGGGTGGTTATGAAATGCAACTAATGAAATGAATTAATAAATTAGTTCATTCCGGATGCACTCATTCAGGACTCAAAAATAGGCTTTGGCAAAAGAGGATAGCAGTTGAAAGAAAACTCAACCCTATCTTAGAAAATAACCAAGGCCTGGATGTTGTTCCTCTAAGATTATTTACTGCACTGTATTTGAGTCCAAGTGGACCCCATCTCGGTGTACTAAGTAATCTTGGATTCCCAACAAACAGCAATTTTGGAAAATAATGAATCTGAAAATCATTCCCTAAACAGGTACTAGACTCTCAATTAAAACACAGATCATTTCAGTCTAGATGAGACCTAATCGTTGACTCTGCTTCTAATTTCCCGAAATCAACCCTTGATAGAATATGAATTAGTCAAAACTGAAGAATTTATCCCTTACTTAGATCCGGATTTTCTAAAGGAGTTTTTGTCGGAAATTTAATATGCAATATCTGTTTTAAATCTATGCTTCTATTGTGCAAGGGAAGGATCCCAAAATATTTTAGACCACAACAATACATAATAATAGCATGCATACGGATATATGGAAGTATAAAATTAATTGACCCAAAATATAGAGGCGGGTCTAGACAGAAGGTGGGACACAATTATGAAGTGGTCAGAGGACCAGAGTTATGGCAGAATAATCGGGTGGACTGTAAACATCTACTGTCCAATTTTCCAATTACTCGGATGAAGTGAATTTAGACAGGTGAAGCCCTAAAATGGCAGTGTCGCTACCAGTTGGGCCCCTACTGTCTGTGAGTTCAGATAAAAAACCTACATGCTTCCTTTCTGCAGTGTATATCAGCTAATGTTGACAGACATTAGCAGAGTTATAATACAGACTGGAATTTGGGTTTGGAAATTAAGATAAATAAAATAAAACTGTATCCGAATGGTAATCAGTTGAGCAGCTATTATAGTCCCGGATGGACGAACCGCCAAGGCTTCCACTGACTGCCATCCAGACCATGCAAAATAACACTTAGTAACTAATACCCAGAATACGAGCTAGTTATCCGTGAGGGAATACCCGCCAACATTAGTCTGATGTATTCTTTACTAATTGTTACACACAATACGCAAAAGACAAAATAAAATGAAATAAAGAGAAGAACTTGCATGAGAGACATTGGTTTCTCATGCAAGGTTATGGAATCAATCCATAATTGATGGCTTAAATAATCCCTCCTACCATAATTGATTACAGTCCGGATTATCTATTTAAAACATCATGATTTTGTTTATAGAAAATTGTTTTAATGGTAATTGAACAAAGATCCTTTAATCACAACGCTTAGTGATTTAATCATTGCTAATTATAATCATTAATCATTAATGACCAGAGGGTTCAATTAATTAATGATGAAAATGGAGAATGGAAATCTGCATGAAGATGCTGATTACGACGCTAAACAGATGTTACGACGCTATCCTAGAATAGCGTCGTGAGGGTAGCGTCGTCATGGGTTGGTGCAAGAGAGAGTAGATTTTGGATTAAAGGGGTATGTACGACGCTATACACTAAGCTACGGCGCTATACTAGGATAGCGTCGCAGGTGTAGCGTCGTAGGTGGTTTGAGAAATAAGAAGTTTTGGAAAAAGAAGAGATATTACAGCGCTAAACATTAAATGACGACGCTATCCTAGGATAGCGTCGTAAGGATAGTGCCGTAGGTGGGTTCTGTGAGAAAGAAGAATTTTGGGGACCTACGACTCTAAACAAATCTGAGGATAGCGCCGTTGGTTTAGTGCCGTAGGGCAAATTTTTGTTTTAAGTTCTGGGCAACTACGGCGCTAAACCTCACCTACGACGCTATCCAAGGATAGCGCCGTAGGGCGGTTAGCGTCGTAGCTAGCCCAGAAACATGTTGTTCGGGTAATGCAATCTCTGCGATTGCAAGCCCTATTTTCAAGTTCATGGTTCATCAATGCAATAACAGTAGTGAAATAAGATGAAAACAGTAGACCAAAATGCATAAAAACATAACAAAACAAGCTAAAAGCACACACCCATGAACCACAAACCCAAATGAGGGTTTTCAACCATAAGAACATGCATAGGAACCCAAAAAGAAGGAGAAAACAGAAAACCCACATTGTAAAAGAAAATAAAGTGACCAAATGGTCATTATACCAAAAATAAAGCAAGAAAATCCATGGAATCATTTCCATTTCATGTTCTTGGGACACTTTCATGATTAACTTCCCATTTTATATAAAATGGTTTGATAATACCCATCATTTGGGTATTTCAAACCTAAATAAAAGTTTAACAAAACTGTAAAAAATGAAAACAGTGGATAACTAGGTCTAAAACATGAGAACTAACAAAAATCTAAGCTAACATTGCATAATAGATAAGGAAATGCTTGAAAAGTAAATAATACAAAAAAAGTAAAGCCTAACTAACTCACCTAATCTCTCTACACACACCTCAAGAACTTCAGTTGTCTCCAAGTTCAAATGTGGTGAAGTGACTGATCATTGGAGTCAACTGGTCCTTATATAGGTGAGAAACCCTAGGCCCATGGGCCCCCAGGCCTTGAAATTTGAATTCTGGCAAGGCTTACGACGCTATAGGTGGCTTACGGCGCTATCCTTGCTACGGCGCTATAGGTCTAGCGTCGTAGTCTGCCACTTCGAAGACTCTCTCTGTCTCTCAGTGAACAGCCTACGGCGCTATCCATCCTTTACGGCGCTATACTTGATCACGGCGCTATCCATGCTTAGCGTCGTTCACTCTTCTTCAGATGTCAGCTTTGATTTCCTCCTACGGCGCTAGACCAAGCTACGGCGCTATCCATGCATAGGGTCGTAGTTGTGTCTAGCGTCATAATATCCTGAAAAATCAACTTTTTGTGGGTTTTTCATTTCTTTTCCCATCTTTTCACTTCCTTTTTCTTTTCTTTTCTTTTTCTCATATTTTTGGATTTTTCTAACATAATGTGTAATAAAATTACATATTTATGTATTTTTCACACCAGCTCAATATTTTTTCAGTTATGCATAAATCAGTCCAATTCCACTGCTTTCTTATTTAATATAAGACCGGAATGCGATCAGATGCCCGTTTCAGACACGGAAATGGATTGAAAATAATGGTCATTTCTGGCCATTATCAACCGACATGTTGCAATGTTTGGCCTTGTGATTTATTTATTGTCATAGCAAAGCATAATTTAACTGGAAATTGAATTCGAGTGAATTCAATAGATGTTTTATTCATTTCTTTTGGTATGAGGGGTATTCTAGGTATGAAACAGGTTGTGCCAGAACATGGGCCAGTAATGATCTCAGCTTCAAGAAGATTATTTGACATATGTTTACAGATAAGCCTGGTTCCATTTGATAGGCCGTTTGATGGCGATAGATTTCACAACAACATTATCGGGACACCTTTTTTAAAGGTAAGGATATGAGGCGGCAATCTATTAGGAGTTATTGTACAAAGCAAATCTTCATAATGAGCTTGTTGAGTTGGATCTTTAGTTTTATTCCTTGAAATAGATGTTAATACTTCACCAGGAATTTGATCTAAGATAACAGCATTAATGTGGTCAACAATCTCGTTCGTAGTTGTAAGAATAGATCGCGATACAAATGCTTCATTAGAAAGGAATTGGAGTATATGTGATGGATATATTTTTTCAATTAATGCACAAATGTTATCATCCTGAAATGGAATTAAATTATTCCGAGGAATCTGGACCTCACCATTAGCGGAGTTTATGCATGTATTGTTCCCTATACCATCTAGAAATGTTGCAAAAGTAGAGTCATTTTGCGCCCGCATATTTTTTTTAAGATGAAATTTTTGTGCAGCTCGAAACAAATTTGATGAGACAACACTGGCCTCAATGTAAATGTCTTTCGTAGCATTTGGTATGATTGGGGTGATTTGTCTAAAATCACCACCAAATATAACAACTTTTCCACCGAATGGCTCTGCAATATCAGTGATATCTATTAAAGTATTGTCCAATGCCTCAATTAGCTCTTTCCGTGACATAGAAATTTCGTCCCAAATAATCAATGCAATTTCTCTCAAATGTGCTGCTAGGCTTGATTGTTTTGATATGCTACATGAATTATGTTCAAGTATATCTAAAGGTAATTTAAATTTTGAATGTGCTGTTTGTCCATTTGGTAGTAAAAAAGCTGCAACGCCAGATGAGGCTACTGGAGCTAAAATTAGATTGGATCTATGGGCATAACCGAGAATTGTATTATATAAATATGTTTTGCCTGTGCCAGCTAGGCCATCAATAAAACATACAAAAGGCAATTGTTTTTGTAATTTTTCTGCAACAATTTTAAAAATATGATATTGCTGTTCATTCAAAGTATTTGGTAATGGTAGGGCATCATATAACGAAGGATGTGTGAAAGGAGAAGATTGAAAAAGATTCTGATCTAGATTCGATATTGGATCATTATTTATAATGATGCCAAAGTCTGCTAAAGTGTTTCCAGTTGCAGAAAGATGTCTATTAACATTAATAGCAACATTCACTTCAATATATGCGTCAGTAACATTAGCATTAGTATTAGATGATATAGTAGTACAAAATTCATAGAATTGTTTCCATAGATTTTGAGGTTCAGAAGGACTACAAAACATGAGGAGGGTTGCAAAAAGTTGAGAGAATGAATTTGGAAGTTGGAATTGTGAAGCTTCAATTAAGCTATCAATGATTGCTGTGTCACTTTCTAGTAGACCTAAGGCCACACATGCAGCTCGAAAGCTTTCACATCAGACACCATTAACAGTTGCAATGTCATCAAATGATGTTGGTGCACGACGGTTTTGTAAAAGGATTCGAAGATAATATCTTTCATTTTCATTTGGGCGTGCAGTGACAATACGTCCTACTACGATTCCTTGCTTTCTTTTATACCATTCTTTATTTTTTGAATTCCAAACGAAATATTCTGGGAAATCTTTGTATAAAAGGTTTTTCTCTTTGGCAAAACTATCATCCTTATTCATGCAGAAAAAATCTGTAAGCATGGTATGTTGTGCCTGGCTGTTTTCTACTATACTTTCAATAGAAGCAGTCGTACAGAAAGATGTGTACTGGTAATTTGGCAAGTGCAGCTGGAGTGATATAACAGGAGGGTGCATTTCATTCATGAGGAAGCCAAAAATACGCCAGGATGCCTCGGGGGGGCAACCCAACGACCAGTTTGGAATGCCGTAATTTCATCAATCTATTCAGGTTGCTTAGACCCACACACAGAAAAAGCAATACGATCATGACCTTTATACACATATTTATACAAATATTTAACTAATTTAATTGAAGAACAAATTTCAACATTTATATGGCAATCAAATTTTGACAGCGAGTATGGGTTATAAGGCACAATCCATCTATTGTCCAATAATCGATTGATGGAGAACACAACTAACCCATCATTGCGTCTACGATATAAAGGATATCCATCTATTGTCCCTTCAATGGCAAAGAACAACAAAAAAACTGAGGGCATTTAAAAGCATCGAATGATGGAAAACCAATTACAGCTGGATCATAAGCCATTTGCATAGACTTGGAATATAGGACTCAGAGAAAATACAATTTATTCGACACATACCTCGCGTGCAACGCAAGGCTGCCCCGACCTACGCTGGCGACTACTATTAGATGGTTCACCCGACTGCAATGCAGTTCCCTGTAATGCTTGCCTACGAGACAGCCCGAGCTGCACGGTTGCTGACACGCGCTGTATGATTGCTAGAAGCTCCTTAGCCTGGTTCCTGCAAGGAATAATTACATCAACCAATGTGTTGAGGTAGATCGCAAATAATGAGAGAGAATATATCTTTAAAGGAAATCAGAAAGGAGGATTGAGGGCAATGATTATAGATTGGTGCGAACTGGGTGCGAAGACGCTCCAAAAAGGGCAGGCCAGGTGTGGCACCTTGCTCGGCCATGGTTGAGGAAAGGCGAGGCCCGTCAGTACGATAAGCGACGACCTAAACGAAGACGACCAATTAAAAATTTTCAGAAACACCCTGTACGTGCAGGCATAAAGAGCGAAGTACTGACCAGCATAAATCAACAGTCGAAAAGGTCGGGGAATGAAAGTGGATAAATTAAATAGTGCAATAAGGCAAACAATGAAACAAAGGGCAGAGTCCCAAACAGTCATATCTTGATCAGAAGGCCGAGAAGAAAAACTGAAGCTTGGAATATATGAAACTATCTGTAGCCTGACAATTCCTCACATGAAACGACACAAGCCAAAAAAAACCCCAAGGCAAAATCAATCCTAGGAAGAGCACAAACTAAAACTTAAACCGGATGAACCAAAAGGGCCAGAACATAAGAATTGCCAGGCTTAACATCAGGCCAAGAAACGTCGTATTAATCACTTAACATCTGGTGTTCTGCAAGAGCCGAGAAGTGAACCAAATTATGAACAAGTGAGCTTAATATCACATGAAAATCATATACTTCAACTGGGAATTTAGGGAGATCACGCACATCTCCCTCCAGAAAGATATTTAAATACATTAGCCCAATCATATACATATCTTAATTTTCCAAAAGGACTCCTCATTGATCACATGTTTTATGTCCAAATACCAATTAGCCTATGTCACTTTAGATATCAAAATACATAAAAGGCTGAAAACTTCTTGAGCTGAGGATTCATAATAATCCAGATAAGCTGCTTCTGAATGAAAAGAAGCAAAATCATTCAAAGCTTGAAATCAACTGCAATAGCATTATTCTCTGGAAGTGGAGAGAGAGAGGGAGAGAGAGAGAGAGAGAGAGAGAGAGAGAGAGAGAGAGAGAGAGAGCCCAAGGACCCCTGTAATAAAAGAAAGAAACAAGAAAGCAGCTAATATATAAATGAAAGTATGCACACGCATACACACAAAAGGCTATTGTAAAGCTTGTCTATAATCTACAGTAATGAAAGTTGACATTTATATTCTACAAGTTTACAAGCTACAAGTAATCAACAGTATGAACAATTGAATAATCAGAAGAAAATAGGCAAACATGATGTTAAAATAGGCACACAAAGTTTAAATTTGAACACCAAAAATCACTAAACTAAAGCAAAGAGAGCACAATTTAACAATCATAAATCGGTCAGCAAGGCAAAGGGCTAAAATGCAATGGACAGTGGTAATAGTGCATAAATGAATCAAAGAGCTTCCACCTTTTCCCTCATTTGTCTACTCCTAATTGGGCATTTATCAAGGGTAGCAACAGGGACACTTGTGGCAGGAGGATTTGTTGTATTTATTACAGGCTGACGGATTTGTTGCCTAGGGCACCAATATACTCTTTATCACTACCATAGCCTGCTGGAGTAGTTGCAGCCCTTAAACAATTGGTAACCAAAATAGTATTGCCATTCGAAAAATCAATCATAATTTCACAATCATCAATCCACTTGGTACTTTACACAAAGAAAGGCTAAGCAACAATAATTTTAACCATAAATTCCACATAAAAGCAAAAAATTTACATGTGAACTGAAACAACAAAATAAGTCCACTAATATCAATACAACTCAGTATAACAACTAATTCAAATGAAATCCAAAGTCTGCAACCCATCATCAAAATTCACAAACATGGGCATAGTTTCTAGAATCAAGTTTTTTTTTTAGAAAAAAAAAGGCACATCAAGAATTGGGCACCCCAATTCATTAACTCATTAACAGAAGACAGAAATAACCATGCATAGTGAATGCTATGAATACATATTTTTATTTGATACAAGGCCTGGTAGGACAACCAAAAGATGGTTATAATTTATTGCCCTCTACACACGCAAAAACACAATTGGAGAGGCAATAGGGATAACTAAATTCACAATAAAGAAAAGATGTGTTCAGTAATAACAATCGCACCATGAGAAGCACAAATGATTGCAAGAACATCAAAGAGAAACATGTTGTGACCGAATACAGTAACTGCGGGAATTATAAAGCAAACAAAATCACCTAGCATTTTATCAAATACATCAACTGAGAGTAAACATTGAAAATTGAAATTTAGAGCTCCAATACATGCATGACACAACGAGATAAATATTGTACAGAATCAGTATATTAATTTAACAGATTCACCTTAATTAATTCTCACAGAACCTTAGATATAGACTTACATTGAGGAGGAAATCAATAAAATATTTGCACCAGTCAAAACAAGATGGAAAGTTGCACCAGGCTTAGTGCTTGATAAAACGAAGGAGCCTTAAATTTCCATTAGCAGGCCGATCTTACAATACTACAAATCGACTCCACAATGTGGCATTCTAGGAAGCTTTACTTTGTAATTCTGGAAGGTGGATTTATATTAGTGTTTATTATTTGTTTTGATAAAACAACGCGGTGCGAAAGGTTAAAATTTAGACTCTGAAACACAGAAATCCAAACACCATCCATCTTTTCTAGGGCAGAGCAAGCATCGGAAACAAAATTAAAGGTCACAGCGCAACAAAAGAAAATGGAAAGCGCACAAGAAAATCAAAATGAGGGAAGCAAGAAACACGGGAAAATTAGGGCAATCGGAAGACGGAATTAAGGCAAACGGAATTACCGCACCTGCGGCCACCGCGGGCGCGGCGGGGGGATGCGGGGGGATGCACGGACGAGCTTCGCCGGAGGCAGGTGGTTGCGTGGGGATGCGCGCCGGAGCAGGGCTGCTGCGTGGGGCGAGGTAGGCGGGCGACAGGGGGGAGGGTGTTCGCGAGGCCGAGGATGGTCGGAGTACGGAACCTCAGCCGAGGACGACGAGCAGCTTCGCAATCCAATCCAATTTCAGAGCTTTTCGGGAGAGAGCGGAGAGCGCAGAACGACACTTTTGGAGAGGAGGAAGATAAGATTAAGTTTCGGAAGTTTGGGGGAGGGCAATTGAAGTAATTTCGTGCAAGTTGAATAGTACTATTCCTCATAGGGGTACTGTTCATTACAAAGCTTCATATATATATATATATATATATATATATATATATATATATATATATATACTAGAAATCGGACGTTGCGCGCTACGCCGCGCGGTAGGAGATATGGAATGTATGTTTTCTGATATATGATTTTGGTGTTTTTGAAGTCCGTTGAAGGATATGTAAGTTGGAAATGTGAAATATATATAATTGTCCATTGTAAATTTGGAAATGGTTTTTTGAGGTACCTATAACTTATCTTGAACAGGTGGACGACAAAGAGAATGTATTATAAGTTATTGGGTAGACATGAACGCTTAGATAGGTTTCAAGGTAATGTGGAAGGAAAAGATGTTTTAAGAGAATAGATTTAGTTCAACTTTGTTTGGAGAAGAGAGAAAGTATGTATGCACAAAAATAACACAACAAATGCTTATGTATGCATAACAAAAGTTTAAGTACGGTTCCCAAAAAGAAAAATGAAACAATTAAGCCAAAAAAAATATAGGCTTACCAAAGTCAGCATAAATTGATTAAAATTAAAGATACCATAAAAAAAGAAAATGCAGAATGAATTAATAAAGAACTGTTGTTATTTGTATGGTTTGAGAAGATAAATTATTTTATTATTTGGTGGAAGGAAAATAATAAAATGAAAGGAAGGCCATGAACCTGTGTGCATATATGCATAGATAGATCATAGATCTATTTTATTCTGGATCGATGAAGCTCATGTTCAATGATTCATGGAGAGAGTAATATAAATTAAATATATATGAAGGATGAACAAGTAACTTATTAGTATTATACTTGGTAGTTAATACTAATAATAATTTAGCTGAAAATTGAATTATAAGTGAATACAACAACAGGCCAGAGCGATTATGCTAATAAGGCATAATTAAGGGTTTGAGGAGAGAAAGAATTTTCCTTAATTTTATTGGCCAAGCTATAATTTCAATTTCCAGCTTAACTAATAATTTGTTGAAGTCGTTACCCCGATTATTTTTTATTTATTTATTTATTTATTTAATTTTTTTTTGAAGTTCATATATGTATGGATCAGTGTGTCACATGCATCATCCAAATCCTCCGATCCTAAAAAAAATTAAAGCAGTTCATATATTATCTACATTATTTTATTATAAGTACTATATATAGGAGCTGTTCCCAAACAATTAGCCCATAGTGTGCATGTAGGATAGAATGAGAATTTATATAGTAGTAGCTAGTATATATGCTTAATTATTAACAGCCTGCAGAATTAATGAATTGAATTAGCTAGGTTGATATGTGTGTATAAATTCTTTCTTTTCAAATATAATCAATCATCTAAGCTAGCTATAATAATAACTATACACAGTAGTAGTACATTAATATATGGATCGGAGTATATCATATATATGATGCATCAATATGGCTCCATCGGCTTTAAATAATTATATAATTTCTGGCTAGGTTATTGCTGCACATACATACTACAGAATTATATATTTATATATAATTTCTGGCTAGGTTATGGACAAACATACTACAATCCATGAGAGGACATTCCCAAAAGAAAAGTACGTAAAGTCTTAGCTGTTGCATTGTCAAAAGGCTAGGCTTTAGTCTATTGTCAAAAGGTTAGTCAAAAGATGAGCATAAATCAAGGAAACTTGGAACTGCAAATATTGCTAGAACATGTTGGGTAGGCATTGCAAATGACCATGCTCTGGAGTTTGTGCTAATCCTGTTTTGGTGCTCTGGTTTTTGGTTTCTTGGTGTTCATCTTCGTTTTTTTTGAGGGGCTCCCAGTCAGGATTTCAGATGTAGTTTCAGAGGCAACCTGTGGCATGACTTCTTCCCCACTGAAAGCAGGCAGCAAGTCTTTGGCTGCGCTGGACTTTTCAGGATGCTGTGCAGACAGTTTGTGGAGCTCCGGTGTGATCCCGGAGGTTTGTGATGGTGTTATTTGTTGAGGAGGAGGCGTGCCTGGAATGTTGTCTGGTACAGCTGTAATACGTAATTATAAATGTTAGATTGGAAAGAAGGAGCAATGTTTTAGGAGTTTGTTTTGCATAATGTGAAGGACCTGTGATGGGGGGGTATTCTTCAAGCATGGCCAGAATGTAGTTATCCTGCTTGTAAGTTGTAGAGGTGGGTAACTTTTTCTTGACAGTTACCAGGAACTTTTGTTGGGAGATCTCATCATTACGGAATGTACAAAGATCTTCTTTTTCCTGTATTAGTTTGGCCGAATTATATTATCCAAAATTTGTAATGAATGAAGAAGAGTAGATGTCATTAATTTAAGAAAAAAGGGGGAAGGGGTTTTGTGGTCAATGTGCTTTGAGAAAATGATTCAAGAAAAATGGATTACCTGGGGGGTCATCTGCAAGGTCTCGGTAGTTGTAATGCCCAACAGCGATTCTGCATGCTCTTCGAAGGAAACACAGCGTACAGAATTTGTTTCGTCTTGGAGCTCAATAGTTAGCTTAATTCTAGAGAGTATGTGTAATGGTGTTGGTTGAGGTAATTGGAAGTGAGATGAATGTGGCGACACCCAAAAATGGCAGCAACTGGGAAACTAACCTCTGTTCAAACTCTAGAAAATCCTTGCATTTGTGGCACCAGTAGACTTTGTTTGGTGGTGCAACGAGACCTGTGCTGCAAACTTTGCAACCTGTGTATGTGACATTGGCAATCTCGTCCTCTGGTATCTGGAAATTAGCTATGCATTGATATTGACCCTGGTTGAACAAACAAATGCAATACTTTTATCAACATCTTCTAGTAATATTTGAACGGGGGGGGGGGGGGGGGGGGATTGAAGCAGAGTGAATTCGATCAACACAATCCAGTTTCAGGAATTAAAGGCAGGAGGAAGAATATGTTTGAACCGGGGGAGATTGGAGCAGAGTTGCAATGCTGGTAGGCTGGGTGTTTGCTAGGATAGCTGCTCCTGGTGCATTCCAGTAATTCTTCTCACGGACAATTTTGTCCAATGCTTTCTTGTTCTGTAGCTTCCTGTAAAAAAAATTATTGGTGAAATTTGTAGATACTAATATTTAGTAAAGGTTTAGGTACGTACCATTGGTGTAGGTATGTGACCTCTGGGAACGGTGGATCATAAACAATCATTGTTTGTGTTGATGTTGACAAGGATATCCCTTGTGTTCATTGTGGAATACATAGTGATATGTGTTAGTAACTGTCAACATTAAACATTGAAAGAGAAAGATGCAATAATGATAGGGTATTGTGTCTGTACCATTAAATGCTGATGCCTTCAGGTTGAATACAGCTACAATTGGCCGCTTAGGTATCTTTGGGATCAATGTTTGTGCTTCGTCAGTGACCAGCTCATTGAAGCTTTGAGGTAAAACCCCGCTGCAATGCCCCCCGACAGCCTTTACACTATAACTCCTATAGGGCTGTTAAAAAGCTTGCCTAGTTTTTCCTACCGAAAGCGCACGGTATCAAGCTGCAATATTTATTTTTATTGTCGGGATCGTTCAATAGAGAGTTACACGATAGAAGTGTTTTAATAGAATCATTAGCTCTAGAATCTGTCTCTACTCTTGATTTAAGAATGTTGTAATGATGATTACTAAATAATACTGCTGAAATGTAAATGCTTAAAGCTGTAAAGAAAACAATTAAAATGATGTCGAACATTATGATTATATTCATGTGTTTAAGATGTCACAGACCAAATCAAATGAAATAAGAATATGATGAGAACATCATACTTCAATGGCTAAAACATAATGAAAGTCCATTGAGATAGAAAAGTCCTTTATACAACTTAATCAAATCTTCATGTCTTAAATCACTTCCCAAGACATGTACTTATGATTCAGTGTCATGACATTCTAAGCTCTGAAATCATGGAATACTATCATCACAGAAAGATCTGTCAGACTCTTTCTGTGATAAAAGTTTTTCAGAATTGTCACTTAATCTTTTTCTTTCAGACTCAGATTAAGCCTTTGACAACTCGAGGTCACTTCTAAATCATGCTATATTCATCTGAACTTGAAGTTGTTCTTTTTATTACTCTAATCATACTGATCTTATGACCCTGTGTTGGATGTCCTCTACAACAAGTGAAAAAGCTAGTATTTAAATCTATCATCCAATGTTTTCATAGGACTTGTTTCATCAGAGTAATTCCTGCAAGTATTCATAAGGAATAATAGTCTTGTAAGTATATCAAGATGAAATTGCTATTCAAATTCCTTGACTTATCCAGACTACTCAGATTTGTATAAATGATTTAGCTCGAGGAATCTCTGTAAACAATTCTAAATATCCATGATTTGACTCAGGATTAGTAGACTGTAAGAGAAATATTTAATCTCCTACTCATAGCATATAGTGATAACTATAAAGCCATGAACCCTGGAAATTAATCTTCCTGATACTCTACTAATTATTAGGACAAAAGATGGTTTTTGAAACATCTTTCCCTTTTAAACGACAGGTACTAAATGCCCAACTAAAGAACGAGTTTGTTCTTCATTAGTCCTGAGTAAATAATGATTGAGAAAACCTATATCATCATCTTTCTCAGTGTACCAGTGAAAGTAGTAATACGAATTGCAGATATAAATTATGAGTCTGTAATTATGAAGTAAGATTACTCATCATATACTAGGAAATATCCCAAAATATTATATGTATATGTAGTATTATATGTATAAAGAAATGTTGAGGGTTCTGAATCCTCTTAATCAAAATGCAAGGGTGTTTCCAAAATATACATCGGAAACTAGACAGAATTAGGAAACAACTTTCCCAAGAAAAAGGATTTGAGAAATAATTCTGCAAAATAAGTGTCGAAAGTAGCTCGCAGTAACTACTTTGGGTTTCAAACTATGAACATTCCAATTTTCCGCACGCTATGTCTGTACAGCGTGGAGGGAGCTAATATTCAAAGAATGTTCCTCAGATTTTTGTTTATACAAAGAACTGAATGCCTCGCGGTAATTTCTGTAAGAATGCGGCGAGGTACTCAATTCCTACTTATAGATAAGGGTTATATATGTATAAGAAGTAAAATTGAATAGTTGATACCCTGTAAAATGGATATCAATTTTATTGCTATTATAGGTTGGTCCTCTCGCTTTGTCAGATTAACATCGCGAGAATATTAAAATAGCCTTTGTCACAACAAGTTTATCTGGATATTTCCTCGCGTCATCTTTTAGGATGAAGCGAGGATTTATCCTTATGCGAGGTAAATGATCAGAATTTATAACTGTCATAACTACCTTCTGGGATTTCCGTTTAGAGAATTATGAATACAGAATCTTTTGCATCCAAATTCATGAACTTAGAGTTATTGATTCTTAAAGATTATCAAGCGATGATTAACACTGCATGGGTCTCTAGGAGTCTTTTAAAGTTCTGAACATTAAACACTGTGATTCTCCTCTTATTTTGTGATCATAACATAATATCAACAAATGAATTCATAATTCTGCCAGATCATACCTAACTCGGTCACAATATCCAAACTTCTTGCGTAATTGGAACGAACAATTTACGAATTAAAAATGTGGAAGTGTTATGATCTTCGAAAATCGAATTAGAGATATGATGCAAAATCCGAATTGAATATCGAAGTTGAGGTTTATACTCTGCTGAAACCGAATTAAGAAATAGAAATGGAAACCAGAAAGATAAGAAATTCACAATCTGGTAACTGATCATTCTTCATGTATCTCGAATAACAAAGAATTAAAAACGAATACACCTGGAAGTCTGATTGCAATCAGAATAATGCAAAGGTGAGCGAACAAGTCGGAAGTTTAGATGATGATCGTCGTGATGGATGAACAAGCGATCCAAAAGCAACTCTCCTCCCAGGGTATCCTCAAGCTAATCTAAAAACTATTCTTAAAGAAATCTACTACGAAATCGAATTACAAATCTACTACGAAATCGAATTACAAATCTGAAGAACTCAAAGTAAATTGCAGAGAAAATTAAATCCTAACCTACCTACTGAATTCTAGAAGTGGACTGGAGAGTAAAATCGAGCTACTCTCTTCAATCTCCCGCCTGCCGAGCTGATTCCCCCAAGGGTCTTATTTATAGATGGGTGTTGTAACTGCTTAAGCCTTGGATGATAACCGCTCGCATCAGAATAACTCTCCTCTCGCTTTGTCCAGTTCCTTCAAAGCGAGAGTTCAGAAACTTAATCATCTTTCTCAACAAAGCGAGGTCTTTCAATTTCTCCAAAGAATTTGCTTCTCGCCATGATGTATAAAACTTTCTGTCTTGCACAGATTTTCTTCCCTCGCGATGTCAAACAATCATCGCGTGGACTTCAGCATCTGAACATTTTCCTTAAATCTTTTCCTGATTTCAAACACAAGCCCTCGCACCATTCCTTTTCTTTCCTCGCTATGTCCTTTCCACTTCCTGCTGCTTTCCAGCTTAACTTCCTGATGAATGACAAAGCGTGGATTAGTTCAATAGAAACACAGCGTGCGAGACTTACAAAGAAAACTTAGAATTTCAAGCCATTTTCAGTGTAATTCCAACTTCTTTGCAGTTTTAATTCTTCTTCCATCTTTTCTGATCCTCTATGATTATTCATCAAAAATCAATGGAATTAAGAACAAAAGAACATCATTAAGACACTAAATTGGACGCAAATGACAGTCTTAAAAGACTGTCATCACCATCCTCATATTTAGAAACACTTGTCCTCAAGTGGTAAGAAACTTGTAAAGTTTCAAAGAATAAGTCCAATTAGTGGCTTCCGGGATTTAGATGTTCATGTAAGATTCTCCTGGATCACTACCTTCTCTTTTCCAACTATCTCAAGCTCAACTCTTTCAACTGATTGATGCTTCATACCTAACTTAAAATTCATCAGATTTCATGAAAACATTAACAAAAGTGATTTGCATTTATGTGAATTATTGTTCTGCTCCTTAGTTAGTCAGATTTCTCTTCTCACGCTCAATCCTGTCCAACTCATGTGCATATCTTGTGCTTCTGAAAACTAAAATACACTCTTATTATTTTTTATCAAGGGGTGGCCTTCCGTGGCTTTCAATAGCTCGGTTTCACATTATTAGGAGGAGTCGCATGGCCTGACATTGCAGATGAAACTTCAACTCCCCTGCCCTTGATTCTGCTTTTTTAAAGTTCTTCAACTTATAAATCAGAGGGGCAGCTGTGCCAGCTACTTATATCCACGTTATTTTACCACGTCTGTTTCTGAAATTTCCCTTGCTCTCTTTTTTTTTTTTTTTTTTTTTACTCAATATGCACACTCATCTTCCAAGAGAGACTAGATTAGATCAATCATCTTAACCTTGTGCAGTTATTGTTTATAGTATGCAAATCACTAAGGTTAATATAATCATAAAACCTTCAAACTATTTATCCAGTAATGACATCAATCAATTTCAGAGTTTACAGCTAAAGACAGTTTTCAAAAGCGGCTCATGCTTGCAGTGAAAATCTATAAAGTAAATATCTCCACAGGAACCCCTTTTAAACTCATCTTCTATTCCTTCATCAGTTTATTAGCCTCCCTGAGTTTTTTTTTTTTTTTTTAGCTTGAAATTCAATCCTATGATACAACTTCATATTAATTCTATCCTAAGTTATATCAGAATAAACGGGAACAGGAAAGAAATAAAGAAAAAGAGACTGCAATTAAAAAGAACAAAAAAGGTTTCAGAAAACTCCCCTGTGATCTCAGGATGGTCCTGCATCATTGTCTGGATCTTTGGGTGGTATGGATGGAGATTTCTTTAGATCTGAGACTAGGTTGGCAAGGATGTCTACCAATCTCGTACTATTATACTGCTCCTGTCTCCTCAGCTCCATATCCCTTTCTCGTTCCTGTCTTCTTTCTTCAAGTTCTTCTCTTCTCAACCTTTCAAATCTTTCCATTTCTTCCCTTCTCATTCTTTCCTGTCTATCCCATTCTTCCTTCCTTATCTTTTCTTGCCTCTCCATCTCTTCTTTCCTGAGTTTTTCTTCAGTTTGAATCCTGACATGCTCAAGTTCAATCATCTTCTGCTCCATTTCTCTTTGAACATGCTTGTCTTCTGACATAGTTTTCACTAGCATCTCCATGGACTGTGCAAAACTTTGGATTGAAGTACTCATATTCTGAGATTCATCCACAGATACTGTGTTCCTCATTGGTTGTCTCAAAGGTTGAGATGGTGCAGAAGTGTTCTCAAACTCCTCATCTTCTGGAATAGGATTCAATGCAGGAGATGGAGCTACAGTCTTTGTCCTTTTTACTGCGGCTCTTGACTGATATGATCTTGATTTTGAAGGAAGATTGACCCTTTTTGTCTTAGGAGATGGCACCTTCGATCCTGATCCCTCGGAAGTTTCTTCCTCTAAATCCGGCATTTGGTAAACCAATTCTCCCCTCAAAGTATCTTCTGGTAATGGAATAGGAGGATCTATCTTTATGATCTCTGGTGAAAATGGTGTGATTGAAACTCCTTGTTTCTCACAGAGTCTTCTGATTAAATTTGGATAAGCCAATGCTGCATCTTCTCCAACTCTTGACTTAATGACATTGAGGACATGGTGTGCAGCACTACATATCCTTCCTGACCATAACAATGCAAATCCCTCGAAAGTTCCGGCTGAAGGTCCTTGAAAATTTGTGGTAGGTCTGAGCTTTGAATAGTAGAAATCAAGTGTTGGCAGGTACTCAGGCTTCAAATTCTTCAATGGAATCTTATTCTGCTCAGTTCCTCTGTGTGTTGAACAGAATCCCAGTGCCATTTTTCTAGCATTAACAAGTTTATTTCCTTGAGTTTTCTTCCTCAAAAGAACCTCAGACTTAACTTCTGGCTGTTCTAACAAAGGTGCCTGTATCAGATCATTTAGAGTTTCTACAGTGACTTGCACTGTTTTCCCTCTAATCCATGTTGTTTCTGCCTCAACATCAAAGTTAGCATAGAACTCCCTGGTCAGTTCCACATAACCACATTTGTTGTTGTGTCTCATGAAAATGTCCCATTCATTGATCCTCCTCCAGTAGCTGATACACTTATGATCCAGCCACTTGGGATGAAATCCTTTGTCCGGAACAATCATTTTGGACATCCCCAAGTAGTTCTCCAATGCCTCCTTTCTTCCATTAAACTTAACCTTGATTTCTTCTTCTGTGAATTCAGTCCTCTTTTCAATGCTATCAGGGATTGACAACCTCACCTTTGGACTATTCTTCCCCCAATAGGTCAAAGGTAGCAATTCTGGAACATCTTTTCCGGGGGACGATCCTTCAGATGTATCTGATTCATTTCCCTCGGATTCTTGTGCTTCTTCCTGCTCATCCCCAGCATTCTCATTTCCTTCTTCTTCTGTTTGGCCTCCTTCTTGAGCAGGTTCCGTGTTTTCTTCATGAACTTGTTCTGGGTTTTGTTCATGGTCAGGCTGGAAATGCTCTTCTTGAACTCTATCAGTGTCATCATGTTGTGAATTGCCTATACCTGAATCATGCATCAATGACGTGCTGGTATCTACCTTCTCAGTAACTTCCAAACTATGCTGATTTAAGATCTCTGTGGGATCTTCCTGTACAGGTTCGTTCAGCAGAAGGGGAATAGCAGTAGGTTCTGAATCTAAGAATCCTTCGATTCCAAAATATACTTCTGCTTTTTTCTTCTGTTCTGCGGCCCATTCAGGATCATTCATCCTTGCAATTGCCCTCTGAACTACTTCATCCCTGACTTGAGGTGGTAGGAGCCATTGATTCATTTGATTTTCAGCATTCGTCTGTGTTCTAAGATATTGACTAACAGTGTCTTCCACAAAATATTTTCTCTGCTGAGCTTCTTGAGTTTCATTTCTCTGCACTTCTTCTTCATAAGCTTGAATTGCTAATGGAGATGGTTCCACTACTTGGTCAGAATTTATTTGTTGTTGGATTTCCTCTAATTCTGATTCAAGTTTAGCTGCATATTCACTTGCTTGTTCTACTGAAGTGCGTGCATTCCCTCCTTCTCTAGCCAATTTTCTGAACTTTTTAATCAGTCCTTCCAGAGAGTAAGTCATGTTCCCTACTGTAGTTCCATGCAAGTTCATATCTTCAAAAGTTTGTAAATCTTCAAGTGACTGTTCCTGAAATGTGTCCGCCACTGATTTCTCAATTTGATTCACAAATTCTTGCTCATCTGCAGCTTGTTCTGGTGGTAAATCTTGTTCAGTTTCTTTTCCTGAAAATCCTTGTAAATCAATCTGACTTTGAATAAGATCCCTGTTAACCTGAGCTTGCTGATCTTCATCCTGCCCTTCTCTATCATCTTTTTCAGCAATCTGAACCTGTTGGAGATCAGTGCTCGGTTTAGTTGATCCTTGTTCATCAGGTTGATGTTCTTCAATACATGCTCTCCAGCCTTCTGGATCTATGTCTCCCACTTCCAAATTAGTATAAGGAGTGAGCTCCAACCTCTCTGTGTAGGGAACTATCCCTAGAGTTGGTTCGACTTTTTCTTCTTCAGAGCTGGTGTCAGGTACCACATACTTAGGCTTCCTGGCTTTCATCTTTATCCTGAATTTCTTAACAGGTTTTTCAGGTTCTTTTTCTTGTTGCTTTTCTTGCTCAAGAGTGATTTCCAATTGTTCTACATTCTCCAGAAAAGACCATTGCTGCTTAAGTTCTTCAGGATCAGTCTCCTTCTGATTAGAGGGTAACTTTCCTCTCCTTTTATAGGTAACAACTTCTTTCTTTTCTTGGGCTGATTGTAGAATCTCAACATCTTCGTCCATTAAGTCCTTTTTCAAATCCAAAATTTCCTTGGCTGCCAAGTCATCTTCATTCTTCCTCTTCTTTGGAATTCGGCTAGTCTCCTTAGATCTGCTTGTCTCCACCTTCCTCCCAGTCCTTTTCTTAGCTATTGGTACTTCATCTGAAGTGCTTGAACTGAGATTGTGTGACTTTCTCTTTTTGGTGGATACTTTCTTTTTACCTTTCTTGTCTTGAGTTTTCATGAGTTCCTCCCATTCACGATCTGCCTTTCGTTTGTGTGCATAATAGCAATCCATACTTTCTTGCAGAATCGGATGGATTTCATCATTCTCTTCATTCTTTTCTCCCACAATAGTTGTGACCTCATCAACTACTCTCATCTTCTCAATTCTTTGCTCATCATCTGTGCTGTCTTCATCTGAATCGTGCTTCTTGACATAGAAATTCTTGCCCAATCCTTTCAGCATGACATTCATTCCCTTTCTATTCAGATATTTCTCATTCCATGCATCCCAATCATCAATAATTACCTGCTGAATTCTTCCTTGTGTTTGATCAGTATAGGGTCTATGCTCCTTGTATGCATTTTCCCTGCACATAGCATCATACATGACATACTTCTCAATGAATTCTTTCTTCCTCTCCTGGACATATCCATGAACTTCCTGTTGGAGAGTTGGAGGTAATCTCTTCATGACCTTGTTGGGTCTATCTGTAATGAGAAGATCTGCATCTGCTGGTGTTATTGATGGGGCTGAAACCTTTCTGAAATTCGCTATAGGTTCCAGTCCTTCATTAACAACAGATTCTCTGAAAATATTCCTTACTATATTTTGTGGTGTCTGTTTTGCATCTGATCTCTGCTTTCTGTTTTTGCCTGATCTCTCAGCTTCTCTCTCCTCTGCATCCTTAATCCATGCTCGCTGCTCTGGCATCAAATCAGCAAACTCCTCCAAAGGAAATTCCTCATCAGGTTTCCTTATCAACCCTGGTTTAAGAATCCTTTTCCTTAGATCCACCCCTTTAGACCAGTTATTCATATACCTGATCCAGCTATTTCTAGCTTCCTGAATAATTCTAAGGACATCTTTCCATACCGTCTTACCTTGTTTAGCTTTCTTGAAATAAGGCTCTAGGTCATGCCTTAAGTTGATCCGAGCATCAATAATCCTATCCAAGGCCAGATTTGTCAAGAAATTCTGTTCAACGGGTCCCTTCTTGTTCAGGAATGTTGGAGGCATGTATGCAGGGAGTGCCTGCTGAGCATCATAGACTCTAGCATTCCGGATTTCATTAAGTTTGCAGCAATATTTGGTGAGTCGCTTCACATATTTTGGTAGTGGTTGAGGATCAAAGTAATCCAACTCCAGCCCTGTTTGATCTTTTGGATTGATAATTCTGTAGCATTCCTGATTCCACTCAGCCATGCACTTTCTTTCCCTTTCCAAAAGTCTTTCCAGTCTGATTTCATTAGGCAGATGCCTGTCATTGATCAGAATTATCATTTGATCATCCCAAAATCTATTCATCTTATTCCAGAATGCTTCCTCTAAATCAATCCTCAATGATTCCTTTTCCTTGTCTGGTATATGTTGAAACATGAATGGATTGATATAAAAGTCTGGAGGTGAAATTTGCATTCCTGTCCATCCACCACTTTTCCGAATAGTTTCTACCATGTTAACTGTTTTCACCTTTGCCAAGAATGATTTCTCTTTCTTATCCGATTCTATACTTCGAGCTTGAAGTTCTTCATAGGTCATCTTATGAATCCTTAAGAAATGAGAACAACTGGTAAGTTAGTGTCACCATACTCACATTTAGAGCTTGACTCTAAATGTGCAAATGATAAAAAGAAACATAATACCAGATTTCCTTTTTATATTCATCATTCTATCCATGATATCACCATACTCACATTTAGAGATTTGCTCTAAATGTGAAGATTTCAATGCTGACTAAGTCTACTTTAATGCAGAAAGTAGCAGAAAACTTAAATTTAAAACATCATTAATCAAAAGCAAAACATAGAATTCATCAGATTCATAAATATGGAATTACAAAGCATTGTGTTTCTTATGACATTCAACCTATCAATTACAAATGAGGAGGTGTCTCTGCCTCAATTCCAAATCCGAGGAACAGATTACAATGCTCAGAGACTAAGCACCTCATACAGTAAATTGACACGACTCCATAGGTATTCCTTGAAGGACCGTGATTGTTATCATAATAGCTCCTAAGGTCACTAAGTCTCTTCTTAGGTTGTCCTTGAAAGGGTGAGATAAATTCCTCATAACTTGATAGCCACCCTCTGACTTGAAGTCGAAGATCCTTGAGTCTTCGTCTATTCTTGCACAGAGGAGCGAAGAGCCGAATTCCCTTCTCTTGCTCTTCCCTTTCATCCTTACTTAAGAGCATAAGAGCTTTTACATAAATGGATGGAGGGTGATTATCAGTGATTGCAGGTTTTAAGAGTTCAAATGCTGCTTGTTCATTCTTATCTTTAACGAACAAACGCAATGCCTCATGTAACTGGTACATCCAATTTCCTGCATTTTTACAGCTTTCAAGGAAAACGCTTTGTGTCTCTTCAAAAGTTCCCCATCCCCATGCTGAAAAGTCTTCAAGAGAAGCCTTTTTCAAGACTAAAGGATGATGAGTAGCCTTTTCGAGCTCTTTGCAGACTAGTTTACAGTTAAAGACAGTCTCAAGGTGGTCGAATGCCAATCTTGATAAAATGTTTCCAAGAATCTCATAAGGAAGATCTGTGATCTGAGTTTCCCCCGATCCAGATTTCTTTATTGAAGTCCTTGGTTGCTTTGATGAAGTTCCAATTTCATAGCTGAATAAGATTAAAAACGATAATAGAATTAAAAACTAAAGAATGCAATTCATTAATTGAAAAGGGATGTACAGTTTTGAGTCATCCATATAATTCTTCGTCCCAAGACAAAAAGCACAAAAGATTACAAGCAAAGAAACTATGAACCGCTTGATTTCTAGATTATTCTAGTTCTAGCAGTTCTTCTTCATTCTGATCTTCTTCTCCATTGTTCCATTGCTCCCATTCAAATAATATGCCTAGTTCTCCACTTGCTCTTCTGTATTGCTTGACATAATCAAACAGTTCGCATGGAATACACTCCATCCTTTCATTGAAAGGTAGTTGCTGTCGCTCTTGAATGGAGTGATTCTTACAAAAACTCCTTTCCTCTTGATCAAGGAATGGGTTTGGGAACTTTTCATCATAAAGGAGCCAGTGCAGAACACTCATTTTTAAGAATAGTAGCTCAAAAGGATCCTGAGTTACAGATTTGATCAATTGAATTCCTTCCTCATCCAGCTGCGGATCTTGTTTGGAAAGCAATAAAAGGGATCTTATAAAAATGGTTGGTTTGTGTTTATCATCTAATCCGGGTTTAAGAATTTCATAAGCTTTTTCCTCATTTTTATCCTCCACAAAGGCTATCAATGCAGGCACAATATTAAACATATAATTGCCTGCATCCTGACATCCTCTAATGAATTTGATCTGGTTACTTGGGTAAGCATCTCCTCTCCAAACAGCACAAGTTTCCAAATTAGCTCTCTTTAAAGCTAACGATGATCTGCTTGCTGAGAGGAATTGCTTAGAAGTTTCAGATGCTCTAAAAAATGCCTTTATGCTCTCCATTCCTAGTCTTGACAGAATGTCTCCCAGTAACTCAGTTGGTAAATCAAGTATTTGAGTTTCCAAGAGTTGAGGGTTTTCGACATTTCTGAAAAGAAAAGGAGGAAAAACACAGAATTAAAGTTAAACTCAACATTTATGCAGTAATGAAATTAGATTTTATTACCAAAAACCAAGGTGTATTACATAATACAAAAGATCTGATCTAGTGACAGTTTCAAAGTCAAAAATTAGAAGCCATGTCACATGCATCAATCTCTTGCTCCTTTATCCAAAAACTTATTCATTAATGCTATAGTTGTCATAGTTCTCCCCTGCTGCCATCCTAAAATCAGCTATGGCTCTATTTGTGTCACAACAGAGATAGCTGACCTGATCGACTGTATAGTTAAAGTATAATGGCCTATGGAGGGTTTCCTGATCATAAACTTCTATAATACAGAATTCCCTCTTTTTCTGCCCTAAAAATGGATTCGGGACATATTCCCATTCTGAAAGTAGGGTGAGAAGATTATATCTAAACTCATAGCTGTTTAATCTATCACTTAAGATTGGACTAATTAAGCGAAGTCCTGCATCTATTTCTTCTCTAGAACTTTTACTTAAACAGCATAAAGCTTTAAAATATTGAGAAATCTTGAAGTTATCTTCTATTCCTTCATCCAGGATCTGAAATGCCTTGAATCCTTTCCATTGTGTAAACAGTTCCAAAGCCTTTGGTAGGTTCAGAATATGATTCTTAGCCTTTCTACAGGCATATAGGAACTTGATTTTTCCAGTAGATTCAGTAGAGATTCTTTTAAAGGCCGGATCCTCTACATTAAATCTCCGGAGAACAGTAGGGTATTTTGAGACTATTGTAAATGTTGAACAGATTTGTTTGCACTTGAGCAGATCTTCAAAGCTGCTCTGCCCTACTCGTGACAGAATCTCCCCAAGGACATCCAATGGAAGATCAGTCAGGTGTAAAGCAGAGGACTCAGAAGGCTGCTCCTCACTGTTATTTAATCGAATTTTAAAGAAGACAGATCAGTTGAAATTATACTCCAAGTTTTCCAATTAGGGAAGAACGAAAGTGGATGAAGAAAATTTACACGAAATGAAAAACTTCAACCCTAGTATGAGTAAAACACTATAATGCAGAATGTAAAAACTTGAAACATCAGGAAGAAATGCGGTGAAGAATGAACGGAGAGCTTACGGGTTGTTTCTCGCCATTAGGATTGTTCCTGAAGCTGAATGATTCTGAATAAGGGTTTCGCAATAGAAGAAGAAGAAGAACTTAAAAATGGCGGTTTCTTCTCGAGAGAAAATATGAAAAGGATATGAGAATGATTTGAAAAGATAAGGAGGTTATAGAGTATATATAAAACAATGGGCTGGCCTAGCTAAAGAATAAAAAGTAGGGTTCTCAAGTATTTATTTAGATTGTATTCATTCATTCTAGACCTGCCACATCAGTGAGTCTGGTTATTGATTAAAAATTGAGTTAATAAACCCAAACAAACATAAATTGGATAAAATTAGATTGGCTGAAAAACAAAGCGAGGGGTAAATATTTGAAAAGGATTAAGACTTCTAAATTGTATATTGAGTCTAGTTAGATCTTGTTCACCAAATTCATCTTAATACCCAACAAAATCTACCCTTAACTTCTTTCATTTTAAGATTACCAATTCTTTCATCTCATTCCCTGATTTTTCTTCCTCTTTTAGTCTTAAGAATATTCAGTGGAGTGTTTTGATCTGAGTTTCCTCTGATCCAGACTCCCTCGATGACATTCTCAATTTCAAGAGAAACTTCCAGTTTCATCTTTGGTTCATGTTTGAATTGAATAAAGAAACTGATCAAACAGGATAGAAAGTAGGAGAATTGTAATACATAAAGTTTAAACGATCCAAAATACATCAAAAGATTCCAGGAAATACAAAAATATATAATACTATAGAATTTCCTAGCTCTGGACTGCTCAAGGGTTAAGAATTTCCTCATCATCGGAGTCAGTCCACATAAACTCATCAGGAAATACCTCGCCACAATACAATCTAAACTGCCTCACCATGTCAAAGAATTGACAAGGGATACAGTCCATCCTGATGTGTGGTGGTAATAAGACTCGAACCTGCAAAGTATGATCCTTGCAATAGCTCCTCTCTTGTTGCCCTTGAAAAGGAATTGGAATTTTAGGAATGTGGATGAGCCAATGAAAAAGGTAGAGTTTAATAAAAACCACTTCAAGAACATTTGAAGCTACTGTTTGGATCAACTCTAATCCTTCTTCAATCAACTTATCTTCCTGTTTTGTTAAGAGGAGCATCGTTCTGAGCAGAATAGTGGGTTCATGTCCATCATCTAGTCCTGGCTTGAGGAGTTCAAATGCATTCTTCTCATCTCGTTCCTCCACAAATGCCTTCAATGCAGGTTCAATGTTAAACATAAAGTTCCCTGCATTTTGGCACTCTTGAATGAATCTTTTCTGGTTGTCAGGATAAACATCTTCTCTCCATCTCATGCATGATTCCAAGTCTACTCTCTTGTATACAAGATGAGTTTTGCTTGCTTGATAAAATGATGGAGAGACTTCTGCTACCCTGAAGAGCTCCCTAACATTATCTTTTCCAATTCTTGACAGAATATCCCCCAACAACTCAGTGGGTAAGTGAGATATCTGGGTTCCAATGCGCTGTGGATTCCTAGCATTTCTGTTTCCAGAAAATAATACGATAAGGAATACAGGGGAATACTTTTATCTAGAATGATGGAACCAAAAATTCGAAAATGGGGTTTCATTCCTAATGTGAAACTCCAAAAGTCTCATATGGATAATGCATCGGTTACAAACTAAAGATTTCAGAAAAGACTCTCTGGATTAATGAGTGTAAAGAAACGGCTTTTAGTTATGAGAAATATTAAATGTTTAATGTTTCCGTTTCCTAAAGCCATTCTCTGAGGAATATAGAATCATGAACCCTAGGTCTAGAAATGCAATCCGGCAACAAACTTTGCAAAATAGAACTAAAAATAAAAGAAAAATAGGATGAACTAGATTACTTACGGATTGTTCTCAGCCATTTTTCTTCGTCGATAGAGTTTCTGAATGATCTTGCTTACGAGAATGATTGAGAATGATAAAAATGGTGTATGGCGATTTCTTCTTGAATAAGAGAAGAAAATCTGATGAAAAGTTTTGAAATGACAACTGAGAGGAATGACTGCAAGGACAGAGATGCCCTATTTTTATCTAAGGACTGCAGGGGTCAAGATAGTAAATCTTGTCTCTGCAGAGAGTAATGATTAAGCCTAGAATAAACCTATTTTGAAAATCTTTATTTAAAAGGACTCAGATAAAAATCTAATGTAAAAGATAAGATCAAGTTGTTTCCTTTTAATAAGAATGAAGCGAGGAGTACATATCAACATCAAAGGACTTAGAATTTAGATACAAATTAAGAGATTACATAATCATTCAATTTGAATCTGGATCAGTTTCTAATTCTGACTCAGATTCAATTACATGCTCATTAAAATTTTCTCTTAATCTTCTAATCAAACTAGTAACCTCACAACACAAACAATCAATGTTTGTGGCACCATAGTTAAAGAGAGGAGGTTCCCTAACTAAGTCCCTACTATGTGGCGCTAAATAATCACAGTAATCGCGATGTCCTTGTCCCCGATAAGGATTAGGCTCTTCTTCACTTTCGTTGAACAACTTGCTGATCTTCGTCTCAACCTTACGAATATGATCTTCATCTTTAAGGATTGATCCAAGAAGATACAATCCTTCATCAATTTCCTCAAGGCTCTCCGAACTCAGAAGAATGAAGGCCTTGATAAAGATTGAAGGGTGATGGTTGTCATCGATTCCAGGCTTGAGGACTTCAAAAGCAGCTTCCTTGAGCCCTGTGTTGCAGAAGATCGAGAGTGCAGGTTCTAGTTTTAGCATGAAATTCCCCGCCTCTCTGCATCTTCGCAGTATTTGGACGTAATGAGAATCAAGTGTCCTCTCTGCAGTCATCCGCCTTTCTACATTCGCTCTCCTCCATACTACAGGCGCCTTACTTGCTCTGGCGAACTTCTTGCAAGTTGGGGCTAACCTGGCTACATCCTTCATTTCTTCTCTTCCCAGCCTTGAGAGAATATCTCCTAAGATTTCATCAGGAATGTCTAGAATAGATGTTCTAGCATTGGGAGCTGCTGCGACCATTCTGATTTCTGATAAAGGTTTTAGGATAATTTCTTAGGGTGGAAAATGTTTGAGATGAAAGAAGAGAAGGATTCGACTAGATTTTATAGCAGAAAAACTAAATTCTGCCATAATTACTAGCGGTTGAAACGACGTGTGATGGTTGGTGTAAGAGAAGAAGAAGAGTCTGAAAAGGGTATTTTGGTCTTTGGGAAGTTTGAAACTCTATCCGTTCAATATTCCCAAACTCTCGCTCTGTCGATTGTCATCGCGTGGCTATAAAAATCGTTTCTCGCTTTGTTAATTACAACGCGAGAAAACATTCTTGTACAATTTCCAGAGTAAAATAGTCTCGCTTTGTATTTCGACAAAGCGTAGACATCAAACTCTTATTACTTAACAACTTATCAGATTTACAGGATAAGAATTTGAACTGATCACCTCGCGTCATAACTTTTACAAAGCGTGAGCAAGAGTAGTTCCTTTTTAAATCACGCTTTGACAAAATTACAGGAGCGTGGCCTCAGAATCCATTCATACTTAATTTTCCAAACACTTAATACTCAAAAAACCTGGTTGAAGATTCTTATCTCATCCTCCTTTATTCCATCACGGCTTCATTTCTCGAATTCCTGAAAATAAAGAATAAAAGAATTAGACATAAATTTAAAGAAAAAGGGAAATACTACTCAGTTAACCTGGGTAGTATCCACCCCCCCCCCCCCCCCCCTTTTTTTTTTAAGAAAACAGAAATCTAAGGATTATCCAAATATTCAGTTTGGATATTTAAATCTTGTTGACCAATATATTCCTTTAGCCTGTGTCCATTTACAGTCTTTTCTCCTTCATTAAGCATAATTGTAACTGCTCCATTGTCATGAACGGCTACAACAGGAAATGGTCCTGTCCACCTTGATCTGAGCTTTCCTGGAAATAATTTCAAACGAGAATTATAAAGCAAAACCAATTGACCAACAGAAAATTCCTTATGTTTAATTTTTGAATCATGAATTTTCTTAGTTCGATCTTTATAAATCTTGCTGCTTTCATATGCTTCCAGTCTCATTTCTTCCAATTTAGACAGATCAAACTTCCTCTTATCTTGTCCTGACTGAAAATCCATGTTGAGCATTTTAATGGCCCAATATGCTCTATGTTCTAGCTCAACTGGGAGATGACATGCTTTTCCAAAAACTAATCTGTAGGGAGACATTCCTATAGGAGTTTTAAAAGCAGTTCTGTAAGCCCATAAAGCATCATCTAGCTTCTTTGACCAGTCTTTTCTTGTAACATTCACAGAAGCTTGTAAAATGTGCTTGATTTCCTTATTAGATACCTCCACCTGTCCACTTGTCTGAGGATGATATGGTGATCCAACTTTATGATGAACACCATACTGCTTCAATAATTTCTCAAAAAGTTTATTCACAAAGTGAGATCCTCCATCAGATATAATGGCACGAGGAGCTCCAAACCTGGTAAAAATATTCTTCTGTAGAAATTTAGTAACTTGTTTAGCCTCATTATTGGGTAAGGCTACTGCTTCTACCCATTTTGAGACATAATCAACAGTTACTAGAATATAATGATTACCAAAAGATGGGGGAAATGGTCCCATAAAATCAATTCCCCAAACATCAAATATCTCTACTTCTAAAATCCCTTTTTGAGGCATTTCTTCTCTCATTGAAATGTTTCCCAGTCTTTGACATCTGTCACACATCTTTATAAGTTTCTGGGAATCCAAAAAGATAGTTGGCCAATAAAACCCACAGTCTAAGACTTTTCTAGCAGTCCTAGCAGGACCATGATGGCCTCCTAAAGGGTTCTCATGACACTTTCTAACAATTTGAAAACCTTCTTTTTTATGAACACAGTGCCTAATAACCTGATCAGAACAGAACTTGAATAAAAAGGGATCATCCCAATAGTATTTCTGTATTTCTCTGAAAAACCTTGACTTCTGATGAGAGTCTTTAAACTTTGGGACAATCTTGCAAGCTAGATAATTAGCAAAATCTGAAAACCAAGGACAATCAAATTGATGCAACTGCAAAGCATACAATTGTTCATCTGGAAATTTATCATTTACAACTTCCTCCTTTTCTGTTTTCTCTTCCAATCTAGAAAGGTGGTCTGCTACTCCATTATCTTTTCCTTTTCTATCCTTGATAATAATGTCAAATTCTTGTAGAAGTAAAACCCATCTTATCAGCCTCGGTTTGGCTTCTTGCTTTGAGAAAAGATATCGTAATGCAGAATGATCTGTGTAAACTATAGTCTGGGCTCTAATAAGATACTGTCTGAACTTGTCAAAAGCAAAAACTACAGCATACATTTCCTTTTCTGTAGTAGTGTAGTTATCTGGGCATCATTAAGAGTATGGCTAGCATAATAGATAACATGATGTTTGCCTTCTTTATGTTGCCCCAAAACTGCTCCTACTGCATTCTCACTTCCATCACACATAAGCTCAAAAGGTAGACTCCAATCAGGAGACTGAACTATAGGTGCAGTGATTAATTTCTCCTTCAAAGTCTTAAAAGCTATCAAGCAATCTTCATCAAAGCTAAATGTCACATCCTTATGAAGAAGATTACATAAGGGTCTTGCTATCTTGGAAAAGTCCTTAATAAACCTTCTATAAAAACCAGCATGACCAAGAAAACTCCTTACTGCCTTAATTGTTTTGGGTGGTGGTAAATTTGCTATTACAGAAACTTTAGCCTTGTCTACTTCTATTCCTGCTCTAGATACTTTGTGTCCTAGGACAATTCCTTCCTGAACCATGAAATGACACTTTTCCCATTAAGAACCAGATTAGTGTCCTCACATCTCTGCAAAATTTTTGACAAATTTTTTAAAGAATCTTCAAAGTCAGTTCCATGAACAGTAAAATCATCCATAAACACTTCAATGCATTTTTCAATAAAATCAGAGAAAATACTCATCATGCATCTTTGAAACGTAGCAGGAGCATTACATAATCCAAAAGGCATTCTTCTATAAGCAAATGTTCCATATGGGCAAGTAAAAGTTGTTTTCTCATGATCTTCACTAGCAATAACTATTTGATTATAACCTGAATAACCATCTAAAAAGCTGTAAAATGGTTTACCTGACAGTCTTTCTAACATTTGATCAATGAATGGTAAAGGAAAATGATCTTTTCTTGTGGCAGTGTTCAATTTTCTATAATCAATGCAAACTCTCCAACCAGTTACTGGTCTTGTTGCTACTTCATCACCATGTTCATTGGTCACAATACAAATCCCACCCTTTTTGGGTACAACTTGTGTTGGACTCACCCATTTACTATCGGAGATAGGATAGATTATACCTGCATCAAGTAGCTTGATTATCTCCTTCTTGACAACTTCCTGCATTGGTGGATTTAGCCTCCTTTGTGGTTGTCTGGATGGTTTGTATTCATCCTCCATCAGAATCCTATGCATACAAATGTGTGGACTGATGCCTTTGATATCTGCTATAGTCCAAGCAATTGCCTGAATATGATTTTTAAGAGTACCTACTAGAGCTTGTTCTTGTTCTTCACTCAATTTGGATGAAATTATTACCGGAAGCTTCTTTTTGTCTGCCAAAAAGGCATACTTAAGATGTTCTGGTAATACTTTAAGCTCAAGCTCAGGTGGGTTTTCTATTGATGGAATTAATTTGCTTTGAGTTTGCACTTCCATCTTTAAATCAGATCCTTCTTCAGAAGGGTCTGTTTTATCAATGTCATCCTCAGATTGCTCTGAAGATGGCATATCCTCACTTTCTGATCCATCCTTGATTTCACCAGTCTCAGGATCAGCGAATCTAACCGCACACAAGTAAGCAAAAGTAGCATCTTTAGCATTTGTGAGTGGGGTGAGATTGTTCTCAATTACATCAGTGGTAAAGAGATTATAGTAATCAAAAAGATTTCCCCCCTCCATAGTACTAGCATCTAATTCCTTCCCGCTACATTGGTTTCAAAAGCGTTAAAAGGATATGTTGACATCTTCATCATGTCGAAAGTGACCTCCTGGTTATCAACATGAAGTTTCACTATGCCATTCTTTGCATCAATCATGGCTCCCGCAGTCACCAGAAAAGGCCTCCCTAATATGATAGGAATTCTGACATTTTCGTCGATATCAAGAATGACAAAGTCAGCTGGAAAACAAAGGCCTCCTGTCTTTACTATAACATCTTCAATGATCCCTTCTGGTCTGGTGCTCGATTGGTCAGCAAAGAAGAGGGTCATATTGACTGGCCTCATCTTTCCCAAATCCAAACGTCTCGCCATAGCAAGTGGCATTACATTGATGCTGCTTCCTAAGTCACAGAGTCCTCGCCCAGCTTCTTTACAGTTGATAATCAGAGGTAAAGTAAAACTCCCTGGATCTTCAAGCTTTGGAGGAATCCTTTGTTGAAGAACCAAGCTACAATTTTGATTTAAGACCACCATTTGCTGCTCTCCTGCACTTCGTTTCCCTGAAATTAATTCTTTCAGAAACTTAGCGTAAGTGGGCATTTCAGCAATTAATTCAACCAAAGGGATTGATATTTCAATGGCCTTAATCTTTTCAAGAAATTTCTTAAATTTAATTTCTTGAAGATCGTTTTTGAGTCTCCCAGGATATGGTATCCTGGGCATGTGTTCATCCAGTGAATCCTTTTTGTTACCTGTAGAGTTAGGATTATCATTACCTCCCTCTTTTTCCTTTGGAAAGAGATATCCTGAGACATTCTTTTCCAAACCCTTATCCTCAAGTATCTGTCTTTGTTCAGTGTGATCATCTTCTTCCATTGTTTGAACATCCTTGAACTTTTTCTGCTGCAGCAACCTATCTCTTTTCTTTTCAAATTCAGGATCAACAACCTCTTTTCCTCCCCTCAATGTAACTGCCTTACATTGTGGGTTTGTTTCAGAAGAACTTGGTAATTTTCCTTTTTCTCTCTGCTGTAATAATTTGGCCATCTCTGTTACTGAATTCTCAACATTCTTGATTGAAGCCTGCAGTTGGTTATTCGTCTCTATCTGCTTAACAATGAACTCCTTCAGAGCATTCTCCACATTTAAAGAGTAAGTACTGTCTTGGGCAACAGGATAAGGTTGTTGTGGAAAGTTCACCGGGACTGGTGCAAACTGTCCAAATGGCCTATTCTGTTGGTTCATCTGTTGGAAAGGTCTCTGTGGGTACATCTGTTGTTGTGGATAAAATGGTTGTGGAGGACGAAACTGCTGCTGATTTGGTTGTTGTGGGTTCAGAAGATGTGCATTTTGTGCGTTCTGAGTATTACCATAGCTCAGATTCGGGTGTTTGTTCTGAAATCCGGTGTAGTTACAGCTCTCATCTTGCTTTGGGGCTTCATGAATTTGTGGACACTGATCATTATGATGTGGCCCTGAGCAAATTCCGCACTGATACACCGGTTCCATTGGAGCAGGTTGAAGGATCATCACTGGTTGCTGTTGTTGTTGATGTTGAGCCTGTTGATTTGCTTGCTGAGCTAACTGTAGCTCAGCAATCTGCTTAGTGAGTGCTGCAAATTTCTCTTCATTCTTGTCTGTATGGATGACAAGACTCTTTCTGGTAGGAGATGGTGGATCATCGTCTTGGAGGACTGCTCTGCTGGCTGTCATAGTATCTATTGTTGACCACGCTCTATCAAGTGGCATTTGAAGTAATTGTTCCCCTCCAGTGGCATTAATCATCATCTGCCAAGTGTGAGTGAGTCCAGTGAAGAAGATCTTCAACAGCCTTCTTTCTGTTATACCATGCTGTGGACATCTCTTAAGCATGTCAAAGAATCTGTCCCGAGCATCCTTCAGAGATTCTCCTTTTCTCATCTTGAAACTAGAGATCTTGTCTACCTATTCATCTACTTTGCTTTCAGGAAAATACTTGAGTAGGAAGTTCCTGACTAATTCCGGCCACGTAGCCTTCTGTTGAGCATTCAATGAATCATACCATTCTTTCGCTGAACCATCCAAAGAGAATGGAAACATAGCTAATTGAATGGTTTCCCTTGAGGCTCTCCCTTTCTTCACTGTCTTACTTAGCTCAACAAACTTTTTGAGATGTAAATGAGGATCTTCAGCACTCATTCCATAAAAGGCTCTAGAAGATGCTAGGTTTAATATACCAGGCGGTATATCAACCTCCTCATCCGTTCCAGCCAAATATTGATCGACATTAGGTTGCCATGGTTGATATTGCTCTTCTTGAGGATTTGGAACAGGATTAGCAAAATTTGGTGGAAAATAGTGTTGATGAATAAATTGTGGTGCAGCAGCTCTCTGTGGTGCTTGAAAAGGTCCTCGAAGTGGAACATTTTGCTGATTATCTGGTTGTCCATTTGGTAAGTTTCCAGGTCCGTCATTCTGTCCATTGTTAGCCATCCTAGTTATGGTTGAAAGATTCCCTTCCGCAAGATCTCTCTGTCTCCTTCTTGCACTTGCTCTGATCAGCCTTGCTGTTCTCTCAAGTTCACAATTGAAAGGAAGCAAAGGTGGTCTTGAAGATCGAGTTATTCTTTCGCTCATAAACTGTTGAGACTTCTCTGTGAACAAAATGAAGAATTTATGAATTTATTATACTATAAAGTAAATAATTACAGTTAAACCAAAGAGTATCTACAGTTCTAAAATTCATAACGCTACACCCTCCCCGGCAACGGCGCCATGAAGCTTTGAGGTAAAACCCCGCTGCAATGCCCCCCGACTGCCTTTACACTATAACTCCTATAGGGCTGTTAAAAAGCTTGCCTAGTTTTTCCTACCGAAAGCGCACGGTATCAAGCTGCAATATTTATTTTTATTGTCGGGATCGTTCAATAGAGAGTTACACGATAGAAGTGTTTTAATAGAATCATTAGCTCTAGAATCTGTCTCTACTCTTGATTTAAGAATGTTGTAATGATGATTACTAAAGAATACTGCTGAAATGTAAATGCTTAAAGCTGTAAAGAAAACAATTAAAATGATGTCGAACATTATGATTATATTCATGTGTTTAAGATGTCACAGACCAAATCAAATGAAATAAGAATATGATGAGAACATCATACTTCAATGGCTAAAACATAATGAAAGTCCATTGAGATAGAAAAGTCCTTTATACAACTTAATCAAATCTTCATGTCTTAAATCACTTTCCAAGACATGTACTTATGATTCAGTGTCATGACATTCTAAGCTCTGAAATCATGGAATACTATCATCACAGAAAGATCTGTCAGACTCTTTCTGTGATAAAAGCTTTTCAGAATTGTCACTTAATCTTTTTCTTTCAGACTCAGATTAAGCCTTTGACAACTCGAGGTCACTTCTAAATCATGCTATATTCATCTGAACTTGAAGTTGTTCTTTTTATTACTCTAATCAAACTGATCTTATGACCCTGTGTTGGATGTCCTCTACAACAAGTGAAAAAGCTAGTATTTAAATCTATCATCCAATGTTTTCATAGGACTTGTTTCCTCAGAGTAATTCCTGCAAGTATTCATAAGGAATAATAGTCTTGTAAGTATATCAAGATGAAATTGCTATTCAAATTCCTTGACTTATCCAGACTACTCAGATTTGTATAAATGATTTAGCTCGAGAAATCTCTGTAAACAATTCCAAATATCCATGATTTGACTCAGGATTAGTAGACTGTAAGAGAAATATTTAATCTCCTACTCATAGCATATAGTGATAACTATAAAGCCATGAACCCTGGAAATTAATCTTCCTGATACTCTACTAATTATTAGGACAAAAGATGGTTTTTGAAACATCTTTCCCTTTTAAACGACAGGTACTAAATGCCCAACTAAAGAACGAGTTTGTTCTTCATTAGTCCTGAGTAAATAATGATTGAGAAAACCTATATCGTCATCTTTCTCAGTGTACCAGTGAAAGTAGTAATACGAATTGCAGATATGAATTATGAGTCTGTAATTATGAAGTAAGATTACTCATCATATACTAGGAACTATCCCAAAATATTATATGTATATGTAGTATTATATGTATAAAGAAATGTTGAGGGTTCTGAATCCTCTTAATCAAAATGCAAGGGTGTTTCCAAATTATACATCGGAAACTAGACAGAATTAGGAAACAACTTTCCCAAGAAAAAGGATTTGAGAAATAATTCTGCAAAATAAGTGTCCAAAGTAGCTCGCAGTAACTACTTTGGGTTTCAAACTATGAACATTCCAATTTTCCGCACGCTATGTCTGTACAGCGTGGAGGGAGCTAATATTCAAAGAATGTTCCTCAGATTTTTGTTTATACAAAGAACTGAATGCCTTGCGGTAATTTCTGTAAGAATGCGGCGAGGTACTCAATTCCTACTTATAGATAAGGGTTATATATGTATAAGAAGTAAAATTGAATAGTTGATACCCTGTAAAATGGATATCAATTTTATTGCTATTATAGGTTGGTCCTCTCGCTTTGTCAGATTAACATCGCGAGAATATTAAAATAGCCTTTGTCACAACAAGTTTATCTGGATATTTCCTCGCGTCATCTTTTAGGATGGAGCGAGGATTTATCCTTATGCGAGGTAAATGATCAGAATTTATAACTGTCATAACTACCTTCTGGGATTTCCGTTTAGAGAATTATGAATACAGAATCTTTTGCATCCAAATTCATGAACTTAGAGTTATTGATTCTTAAAGATTATCAAGCGATGATTAACACTGCATGGGTCTCTAGGAGTCTTTTAAAATTCTGAACATTAAACACTATGATTCTCCTCTTATTTTGTGATCATAACATAATATCAACAAATGAATTCATAATTCTGCCAGATCATACCTAACTCGGTCACAATATCCAAACTTCTTGCGTAATTGGAACGAACAATTTACGAATTAAAAATGTGGAAGTGTTATGATCTTCGAAAATCGAATTAGAGATATGATGCAAAATCCGAATTGAATATCGAAGTTGAGGTTTATACTCTGCTGAAACAGAATTAAGAAATAGAAATGGAAACCAGAAAGATAAGAAATTCACAATCTGGTAACTGATCATTCTTCATGTATCTCGAATAACAAAGAATTAAAAACGAATACACATGGAAGTCTGATTGCAATCAGAATAATGCAAAGGTGAGCGAACAAGTCGGAAGTTTAGATGATGATCGTCGTGATGGATGAACAAGCGATCCAAAAGCATCTCTCCTCCCAGGGTATCCTCAAGCTAATCTAACAACTATTCTTAAAGAAATCTACTACGAAATCGAATTACAAATCTACTACGAAATTGAATTACAAATCTGAAGAACTCAAAGTAAATTGCAGAGAAAATTAAATCCTAACCTACCTACTGAATTCTAAAAGTGGACTGGAGAGTAAAATCGAGCTATTCTCTTCAATCTCCCGCCTGCCGAGCTGATTCCCCCAAGGGTCTTATTTATAGATGGGTGTTGTAACTGCTTAAGCCTTGGATGATAACCGCTCGCATCAGAATAACTCTCCTCTCGCTTTGTCCAGTTCCTTCAAAGCGAGAGTTCAGAAACTTAATCATCTTTCTCAACAAAGCGAGGTCTTTCAATTTCTCCAAAGAATTTGCTTCTCGCCATAATGTATAAAACTTTCTGTCTTGCACAGATTTCCTTCCCTCGCGATGTCAAACAATCATCGCGTGGACTTCAGCATCTGAACATTTTCCTTAAATCTTTTCCTGATTTCAAACACAAGCCCTCGCACCATTCCTTTTCTTTCCTCGCTATGTCCTTTCCACTTTCTGCTGCTTTCCAGCTTAACTTCCTGATGAATGACAAAGCGTGGATTAGTTCAATAGAAACACAGCGTGCGAGACTTACAAAGAAAACTTAGAATTTCAAGCCATTTTCAGTGTAATTCCAACTTCTTTGCAGTTTTAATTCTTCTTCCATCTTTTCTGATCCTCTATGATTATTCATCAAAAATCAATGGAATTAAGAACAAAAGAACATCATTAAGACACTAAATTGGACGCAAATGACAGTCTTAAAAGACTGTCATCACTCATTCCAAAAAGTTAGTGTAATTGGCATAAGGCTGTTGATGGTTGAAGTTATTGTATTAATTGTGCTACTTGGCCAGGGTAATTAATAGATGGATAGATGGAGATGTGCTTACTCGTCTCCTATGAGTATGACTTCTTGTAGGGTGCCACCACCAACTCGGGTCTTTGGTTGAGCAGAATCAATGACAAGTCCAATGACATCTAAAAAACAAAGGATTAGAGATTGGTTGTAATGGAGGGTATAGTAGTTGTTAGGCAGGTAAAAAATGGACATTATAGTTAAGAACTTATGTACCTATATACTCCTTTGTCTGTAAGAAAGGCTGGAGGTTTGAGAAAATAGTAAAGTCTGGTTTACCAATGAGGACATCTAGTGCACCTTCTGTAACAGGAGCAATGACTGTTTTTTTTTATTCAGCTTCAGCTCGAGGCTTGGGTGGAAGTCTGGTAGGTCATTCATTTGAGAGTCACTTGTCACGGCTGAAATTTCATAAGTGGTGTAGAGCTTCAAACAGTTGTCCATGAGGGGGATATCCCTGTCGAATGCACAAGCTCGTATTTTTGTTCCCTGCTCATATAAAAAAAAGTTGTGATTCATTACCAGAGAATGAAAGGAAATGAATGAAGAACATAGCTAAAAAATAACTGGAACTTGTAGTAGAAGTACAGAGAATAATGAAATTGGACCCTGGTATGAAACAACATATGGCTGTTGCTCTTTGGTTAATATAATACCAGCATCATATAATAATTGTTGAAGAAACAAAATTTTTTTATTCCATATTCCTTCTCCGGCATATACTTCAATTACCTGACCCAAATTTCGTAGCAACACAGGTTGAAAAGTGGATCTGAATATTCAGTTTCATTTGACACTATTTCTAATCTATGGATTGAACAAAATTGATGGGACACAATAAATAAATCCTCCAAAACAAGAACAAATGACAAGTGAAATGAATACGTACTACAGACTACGAAGCCAAGAAAGACACAAGAGTGAGTAGGACAAATATTTATTCTCTCTATATTACTTTCCTTAGTACAGAAGGTAACGAATATAAAATAATCAGCCTACTGAATCACATTTCAGTCCTTTAATTAATATATCATATGTATGAAATCTACACCAGTTATTCTTGCTTTCATCATATGAAGAGGAGAAGCTAAAGATATGAGGCGTTTCACTTAATTAATTCGTAATGAATTGAAGGCCTTTAATGTAATCTAGTGTTCTAGTTCACAGTTTAGATAACACATCAAAGCACACACACCAAAAAGGACGGTAGAGAAACTTCAAGAACATCTTCGCTTTGTCTTTACAACTACTGAATCATTTATTCAACACTTGTATAAAGAATATCTATTCCCATATACATAGAAAGAAAATAATGGGAAAGCACATCAAAACTAAAAAATATGTACTAATATGCGAAGCGTGTCAATGTCAGGTTCACTACAACTATCATCAGGATCTTAGTCATTCATTGCATAATAGAGAAAAGATTGGTGAGCAGTTAGCTATAAAAGTAAATACAGAAAGTCTACCTCTGCATCGACGAAGATGTACCGCTTGTATTTACGGTTGCCTGTTTTTGAGGTTCTTGCAGCTGACGTTTGGATGAGCATTAGCTTGATCATCCACTGCTTCGTTGCTTGGGTCAGGTTCATTAGAGTGATGCAGCCGGCAGGTGGTGTTTCGTAGCGCTGCAGCTCCATGCCGCCCGTATAGTTTGTTCTTAGCAGGGGTTTGTGAGCACAGGGGTCGTAGCAATCGCTGGGAGGAAATTTTGAGGGTGGTAGGGTGAATGCAGAAGTGAGTGTGCAGTTCGGACGTAGAAACGTAAGGTTTTGGGGATGGAATGGATGGAAATAATTTTTCATTTTTTTTTTTAAGGTTTAGGTAATAGATGTCATGATGAGAGATTGCTTGTAAGAACGTAGCAAACCTGCAGTTTGCTATAGTTGGTGGTATGGGGTTTTTTAAATAATTGTGTATGTGAGAGCCATGATATGAGGATAATGGAGTATAGTTGGTGGTATGGGCTTTAAAAAAATTCAGTTTGATGTGTGAACTGTTGACACATAGTCTATTTAATTAAAGATATTCTATGATGATAAACAAGGCAGTATATTGTATGTTGTACTATTTGGAAGCTGCAGGCTGATGTCATATAGTAGTGTTTTATATTGTATTTTGTACTATTTGTATGCTTATCACTTCCCGATGAGTTGTTTTGTCGCTAGCATATGAAGCTTGTACAGGCCTATCAACTAATGCTATGGATCTATAGTTACTAATTTTTCGTTTGAACAAAAGTGCAATTTGCTTTCATTGCTTGTCTTCTTTCTACAAATTATTTGCTTGTTGCGGTTTTTTTGCATAAACTGAAAAGGTCCCTTTGATTTTTTGGTTTTTTATGTAACGAACCTCGCTTTGTTGTTCATGCTATGGCAATTGAAAATTTGCTGGCCTCAGGAGTAATTTTGTGATTTACTTATAGATATTAATTTTGTAAATGTGTCCATTTCACTTGTAAGTGTGCAGATGAAGAGGCCACCAGTTTGGAATCCACTTGTACCCAAATTAATTATGTTTAGGATTTCACATTTCCTCTTAGGCAAGTTAGGGGTGTAATATTCGGTGCCGTCCACTGTTTACTGGCATTTGATAGTTGCCTGTAATCCCAATAGTTGCCTGTAATCCCATAGAAAAAGTCATACGTCAATCTTCAAAATAGCTTTTCCAAACAATTTTTTTAATTGTTCTTAGAATTGGGAAATAAAAAAATTAAAATAGAATTAGGTTTAAATAATTTGTCAAACTACAAACACATGTTACTTTTCAAAAGTCCCAAGACAGAAAATGTTAAACCTAAGATATGAGAAAATTGACCTATTATCAAAAGTCCCAATCTTCAAACTACATTCCATGTATAATCACTTAAGATATCAGAAAATTGACCTATTATAAGTTAACTTCACTAAACCACCATCGTATATGGGCAAAAATAGTCAAAATCAATTCCCAATTAAAGAATGCAACGAACCCAATTGAAACAGCAATTACGATTCCAAAAAATGAGAATGCCGAACAGGGATTAAGAAATGGAGAAGCAAGCAATAATCGAATAGTTATTTATGACAGAGTTAGAAAAACTTTTTAGTAACAGGAAAGCATCAAATAGCAGGTAGCAGCAAATGTCAAAGAAACAAACAACATAAGTTGAATCTGAGAAATGGAAACTAAAAAGTCGGGGATGCATACCCTAGTGATGGAAGTAGTGATGAATGAAGTATGAAGTGGCCTCAGAGTAGATTGAGTAAATCAAAACTGAAATGTAAAGGTTGAGGTGTAAATACAATTAGCCACAGGGAATTGTTGTAAATAAAAGATGCATAGGTTGCATTAGTGATTGAAATAGCACGGTCTATAGTCAAATCGCGAATATTACCCATTTCTCTTACCCAATAATTCTGTTTGCAGAACGCATGAGCCAACTTCATCACCCTCTGGCCGAATCAGTGGTACACAGCAGTTCTTTCTGTCTATGTTGAGTCTCCTGTCACAAGAATAAAATTGTAAACAATGAAGTTGCAACTCTTCCAGTGTTTGGTCTAATAAGGGTATCAAAACCATCATTTGGATGGAATTATTAACTTTCCCAGTATGCACAGTATGCAATTACATATTATAGCACATTGGAATAAGACAATAAGATAAAGTAGATGTAGTAGGCAACCACAGGAACAGACAATAACATTGGAATCCAATACGCCGTACTGCATATGGAATCCAATGGTACTATATTTGTCAGCCACGTGACATAAAAAGACAAAGGTACCTGGAAGAGTGTGTCGTTTTATATTTGGCTATACAGTTCTATACTTCATCAACTTTTGTATATAAATAGAGGCTCATTCCTTTGCAAAACAAATGCAGTAACAAGATAATCATCAAGAAGGTGGAGCACGAACAAAGGTAAGTGAATTGTTTGCAAATAATTTCAGTGTATTACATTTCTCATTACCACTTGTAAAGTTTTTTTCTAATAATGCACGTTGTTTAAAAATAATTAGCAATGGAAGACAACCTCCCAGCAATTGAAGATGGAATGAATATATATTCAATGCTGGAATCCTCAAGGGTTAGCAACAAAAAGTTATTGCATAGTATGTCGATATACAATTACATGCTAATTTAATATAAGAGCCTTTCACGTAGGCCAATTTCATTGCAGAGCAACATTTCAAATTCTTCACGATGCTACGATGAAATTCACTTACACAGCTTGTGTACAATGCAATAAAAGTACGCAGACAAAACCCACACGCATGGGTTATTGCTTTTCTTGCCAAACACTAGTAACTTCATATGAAAGGTAAAACATAAAGATAATTACTTGTATTACCTGAACAATGGCCAAGGATTGTTTTCTAAAAACCTTTTTGTTTCAGGAAGATGGTGAACATCCAGCTATCAGATGCAAGTGGAACTGTAGCTTGTGTGGCCTATGACAATCTGGCAGATAGACTTGTTAATGAAGACATTGATATATTAATGACAAAATCAGAAATTGTAAGTAAGTTGTCATAATATTGACGCATACAATTACCATATTATTATAGCTATTCAATTCTCTTATGCTATATAAATATATGTACAGGAAATTATTGAACATTGCATGACTCAGAATGCAGCAATCGAACAACAAGAACACATGTTTGCTGTCCAGAAACAAGTGCGTGGATCAGGAGAAATGAGAAGAGCCACATACATCATAAATGATATGGAAGGCATACAAGGACTGGAGATCTGATCGAATTGTTGAAGTGTAATAACATCTGTCAGTGCAACATATATTGTAACCAATTGTAATCCATTAAGTACTCTATCACTTCAAGTGCAAGTGTTGTAATATATGGACCCTGTTTATGCCCTGATTTTGTGGTGTTTGGATGTATTGTTTTCCTCACTTGTGTTTACTGGTTGTGTGAACAATTGAGGGGACTGACGAGTGTTCTGTATTTGGCCCTAATCTATCAAAGTCGCACCGATGAAATCTAAAGGTCTATCTCATGCATTTTAATATTGTTGCTTTGAGTCGAACTTTTATTAGATGTAGAAGACAGGGTTTGCAAAAAATTGTTTATTTATGTATGCATATAATTAATAACTATATATAGGGCATTCTTTGGAATGTCGTGAGCAGAAAAATAATGGCATTTGGCAAATAAATGGTTATCCCACTTAAATTATGATCTTGTGGCAGTATCTTTAACTTGTCTTCCTCATATTTTGAGTTGTCTCCGTTTGCTTGATTGTTGTCACTCTTGAGTTACTTTTTTATTTTTTTTATTTTTATTCTAATTTTTTCTGTAAATTTGAATTTGCAATTATACACTTTTGATTTGTCTGCAGCTTGTAATACAGAATTGAATCAGAGATTTTTCAACACTTACACTCTCGACTACTTAACCTATCTGGACATATAAACCGGAGTCCAATCCAGTTATAAAGCAGTTGAGGAACATCCAGAAAGCATGAATGATTGCCGAAGGGTTCTAAATTAAGTAGCCTGGACTGCGGTACACAGGAATTGGCATGGGACCATTTCGAAAATGGGGAATTGGGGTTCTAAACTGTAATGCGCTAATTAGAAAGAACATTACCTTCAACCACAGCCAAACAACCAATCCGAGAGAGAAGTCAGTAGCAGCTCGCACGGTAGGAAGAAGGCGCAGAGGTCTGAGAAAGAGAGTGGATTTGGGGGATCGAAGCGCGAATTGAGGAAATGAGTTCTTCTGATGAAAAGAAGTGAGAGGAATGAGAGCGAATAGCGATGGAAACCGAGGAAAGAGGGAATGCGATTGCCATACCTGATTTAGCGAAGAAGGAGAAGAGTGGGCAGGATGCCTTTCCGTCCAATGAAGAAGCATTGCCGCCAACCCACCCTGTACACCGCCGTCGCTGGAATCCCTAATTGGGTTTTGTGGGGTGAGAAGATAGACGACGACATGAGGAACTCGCTGTGTGGAAATTGGGGAAAGTACATGAGAAAGTGGGTTTTGGGAAAATTGTGGAGAAACCACGAGTGGAGAACCGGTTGTTATGAGTTTACTGTAGTGTCGATTTGGGGTGTGCTTGTCTGGGGTTGGGAGCTGGCAGGTGAGACCGGGCCATTGTGTCCTGAAACGACAGTGGACAGGGAGCACAGATGGGGTTAAGAGTTTGAAGTGACAAGTGAGTCTGGTGAGATCACAGGACTGCAATGTTCAATGGTGATCTGTGTAAATGGTCACGGGTTTTGTATAGGGAGTAATGAAAGCATATTCCCAGTGGAGTGCAAAATTCACGGGCCAAATTTAACATGCCATGTGTTTTACATAATTAAAATGGCTATATATAGGAACGCATTGAATGCAGATTCTCAACAAAAAAAAAAATTGAATCCAGCCTGGTGCAGAGCATTTCAAAGAATGGAATTTTACGTTGTTCTTCCCAGGGATTTTGAAACCAATTTGGTAAGTACTTATGATTTCAGTTTTATAAAAGAACAAAATTGTATTGTTCTTCCTTGGGATTTTAAATAACATTTGGTACCCTTATTATCATTTTTGAAAATGCAGAAGCTGCCTCAAATAAAGAATTTCATGGACGAAGATGATATACCCATGTCGATTAGGCTGGAGTCACAAAGAATGGAAATTAATGCACCAAGTTTTTTGTAATGAGGAAGACCTCTATATTGTAGGTAGTGATATATGGCAGATATGGTGTCATTCGAATGCTGTTGAGGTGGGAGATGTCCTATTCTTTAAGGCAGTGGAACCCATGAAGTTTAAGATAAAAATTTTCGGCCGAGATAGATTACCCAAAGATTATTCTCAAATGTTATTACATTATAATGAGATGTATGGTAAGAGATATATCGGAAAAAATTTTCTAAGTAAAAGTAATTGATTGATGAGTTATTTATCTTTACTAAATACTAATAGGTGTGTTTATGTACAGATGGAGGGGCGGCTTTTTTTGAACGTTTAACTGAATCCAATTATTATGGTCCGCTGGTAAAATTATTTTTTAATGTGTTTATGTCTATTTCTAATTTGGTATAGCAGAAACTGAAAGTTGGTGTGAGTGTTTTATTTTTTTCTGCAGGCAATTCCGAAGGACATTTGGCAAGGGTTTAATCTGCAGTTAAGGCGTAGAATTTGGTTACGGTTCGAAGAGGAAGGTATGATGCGGCCCATACAGTTATTATACTGTGATGTTAGCCGGCGGAGGTCGGAGGAAACAGTTGTGATGAATCAAGGGTTATATAATTTCTTTATAAAAAAATGAGATAACAGTTGGGGATTTTTGTAAGTTTGTTGTCAAGTCAATTACGGTTGGACCTAGGAACAATGAGGTTCTAATTCAGGTTCATATCATAGATCACATGTAATGTGAACGGTATGCCGAATCATTTGGCTATTGAATGTTATGGATACTTTTTTTTTGCTAAGAAAATGTTATGGATACTTGTTTGGACAAAGACCGACATAGTATTTAATTTGTGGGGTTTTTTTGGCCTGTTTATGTTAGGTGGCATGGCCAAGGGCACTATTTGTAGGCAGCTCTATGAAAGCAAGACTGTTTGGTAATAGTTTCCTAATTAGACCAAAACATGTGCCCTTGGCTGTAGCATTGTACTATATTGTAGTAGTATAAATGAGGGAAGAAAGAAGGCGCTGAGTGACTGGCAAAGAAGAACAGAAACACACTACACCGTCCTAGCTATTACTATGTACTGTAAATAAAAATATTAAATTAAAAGGTGGACGCACGAATGGATAGGAAATCTGAGGACGATAATCATTTCCCCCATGTTTACCAATTACCACCAGCAGGGTTGGGTACTTATCTCAGTTTTTGGCTTATTTAGAGTTTAATTGTAGTACTAATACATTCATTTAATTTCATTGGAGTATGATTATACTATTTGCTTGGTTTAAGCATGTGCCGGGATTCATTTGTGTATTCCACTAGTATCATTTAATTTAAACAGGAATGAAGTAAGTATAATATCGGATCACAGACCTAATTGAATGAAGTGCTGCTCCCCAAAAAAAACATATCCATCCATAGAATCTTCATGAGATTGTAAACAATACATATATGCTAATTAAAACAACAACCTGGTAAAATTTAATTTATGGACGGGCCTTCGAAGATATGCTCGCACACTACACATATGAAATAGTGTGGTAGACTACATTAAAATTAAATCCTATGACCATTATGGTTTTAGAAAATGCAGCAGCAGTAAAAATTATCACCTTGAAGAATTGATGCAAGATATGCCAAGTGTAAAACTGAGAAAAATATTTAAGAAACAGTTAATATAATTGGGCAGAAACAGAAAAGAAATCTTAGTCCTAAACAACTAAAAAACGTGAAATTGAAATTAACAAAGGCATACCTCAGGCTCTACTGCATCCTTTGTTGTATCAAAAATTATGGAATGAGCCAGTGCAACCCTTTTTTTTCATCTCACCAGATAACTCAGAAGGTAACCGATCCTCAGCTCCCTGTACAAACATGTATTTAAACCTTGGATTTCCTAGCCAATGAATAAGCACTTTCAGCATACAGTAATCGAAATTATTAAGATGGCATTGAGTTTTAGACCAATTATTCTAGTTCTTTTCCAACCTGACTATCCTATAGAAACTGTAAAATTATTTATAATAGCAACATTGGCTATATTTTTCAAGGCATTATATCATGCATCAGCGTCAGAGATGGATCCAATTGGCCTCTAATCACAAAGCAATGCAATCAAATGATGAGATTTCTTTCAAGCACATGAATTCATAATCTGAAAACATCCTAAGACAAGCTATCAGTGGACATATTTTTTTCAAAACACTATGATAAGAGTTTCCACACTGTAATTAAATCAAACCTTCAATCCGACAGCAGCTAGAGTCTCTGTCACGAGCTTAGCAATTTGATCCTGGGGCATAGTTGAATTCTCATATCTGTAATCCGGAGAATAATACATTCATTAAAATGATCATGAGCTATTTTTTCATGATTAAAATAATATTTAATAATCTTACAATAAAAATCCAACATTCTATCGAACAGTTAGGAAATCAAAAAAGGGCAGCACTCTCAAACACCTGTTACATAGGGAAGAGAAATTTAAGAAAATGCTTGGAATCACTGCAATAGGATCAGACGGTGCAACAACATAGTCTCACCAAGCCAATTCTAAGAGCAGACATTTCCTCATCCTTCTAAGTCGAATAAAAGCTTCACCGTAATCATTAAGCATAAATAAACCACAAGAAAGTTAGGTAGGTGCTCCAAAACAAAATCATTAAAGTAATTTCACTTAAACAATGAGGAGTATATTGGAGGAGCTTACTCAAAATCTTCTCATGACTGTAGGACAACCAATTAAAGAGACATGACAAGAACAATAAATTAAAATTATACTCTTGAAAAAACAAAAGAAAGGGAAAAAGTGATGAAGCATAAGCAGAGCAACATTCCACAAGGATACTAACCTTTGAAATGCATAGCAACATCCTTAATATTGATCAATGCAATTCGTTCACAATACCTGCTGAGGGACAAGAGGAAACCAATGCTGGGGCAAAAGGGTTTAGAATTCCTTGTGTTATCAACTTAGTAAGACTGCTAGCAAATTTGAAAGGTCATAACTGGCCCTCGCTGCCAGTGAAATAGATACTCAGAAAGCAAAGTATTGATTCTTAATTCTTCTCAAAATCTAGGATCCAAATTTTAGAGTTTGAATAACAGGCCTACAACATTGGTTCACATTTTATATTCAAAATTTGCTTGCATTTTACCTTCCCTCGAAGATGGAAGAATTAACTCAGAAGGCAATAGCAATACAACCAATAAACCCATCATTAAAAGAGTAGCAAATCCTGCACCAGCTTTAGCCTGAAACTGAAACCACTTATTACTATTTAATCACAATATTTCAGTGGGAAGATACAAAGATTGGCTGCTCATAAGCTATTCATATGTTTTGGTTAATGTGTGAACTGAAATGTTAGAAAGTTATAATACTGAAAAGATCTTCTACAACACTTAAAGCTCCCCAAAGAAATGTAGGATTTAACAGAAACTATGATTAAAATATTAAATGAACACTGTTCAACAGCCACAGGATCGAGAAAACAGGCAAACGTCAAGAACTTGTGTGTAACTGGGTACAATTAAAAGGTATAGATGTTTTGAATTCAGGTATTCAGTAGCGGACTAATTAAAAACACATAACTTGGAAAATGTAATAAATTGAATCTATAGTTTAGCAAATTCATATACTAAAATTTCAATCAAGTACAGAAATTCTACATCGCACGCAGTCCAATCCACATTTTCAATCGTTAATAACTCAAGTTCGGTACAAGTAAAAATTCTACAAGTTCCATATTTAAAAACTACATGACGAGACGAATATAACAAGATCACACTTGACTATATTTTAACTTGTATAGTTATGAGAAAAATTGAAATCAAAGTAATTCAATGAATAGTGACAAAACATCTAATGTAGCTAACAATAAAAAACGGAGGGAGTATAATATAATTTGTACAGAAAAACCCTCCAACTTGGACATCAGAACTGATTCATTTCAAAATATACACCAATAATTCAAACTAACAAGCACATAATATCTAATTTAAAATTTGCAGTCGAAGATAAAATAAAATGGCGTGTTAGGCATACCACTTGAAGTTTATCGGAGACAATGGATTGTTGCAAAGAAGGATTTGCAGTGGCCGGATCCTAGGTGATGCTGGCTGGTGGCTGTTGCTGTTAGCGAAGAAGGGTGTGCGGTGGCGAGGCGAAGACAAGGGCGGCAATATATCTGCAAAACCAAGAGGCCATTAATACTTCCTCCGTGCTTGATTAAATATGAATGACAGGCACTGTGTGATATTAAAGAGTAGAATAGGATAAGGAATTTTATGTAACCAAGAGAGGAATGCAAAAGACCATCAGTCGTGGATTGAGCAGTTGTTTTTTTTCCTTTGCTTTGAGAAAGCAACACATGGCAGAAAGGCAGGATGAATGGGGGTGCTGAAGTGCTCTTCCTTGTAGGCTAGAAATTTGGAAAAATAAATCTTCAAAAGCAACAACTCATTAATACTTCCTCCATGCTTGATTAAATATGAGTGACGGGTATTGTGTGGGAAAAAAGAGTACATAGCCACAGGAATTTTATCATATGAAGATGAATGCCAAAGATCATGTATCATGGATTAACCTGATGGTTTCTCCTTTGTCGTGAGAAAGCAAAAACACGGCAACAAGGCAGGAAAAATGGTGCTGCTCAACTGCTCTTCCTTGTAGGCTAGAAATTTGGAAAAGGAAATAATCAGGATTCATTATTGCGAGACTTAACAGCGAAACACTGAATAACAAAATTCAAGGAATGTAAGCCAGCGCAACAAAGAACAATAAAATATATAAAAGCATGCTGGTTGCCTGTACAAGGTATGATCTGTAGAAACCCTGGAACATGAGCAGCGGCCCGGGCCATTTTGTGGCCGATGCTAATATAATAGAAGAACTTGTTCAGGCAAAAAATTAAAGCCACCAGCAAGATAGGCAAAAAGACACATTCCTATGGCTTACTTACGCATTCTGCAGTATTCTGTTTGGGCAACATAGTAGCAGGACCCGGTGGATGGCAATGTGAGAGTCCTCAACAACCCTCCCTTTTATGTGCTCCATAACCCTGAATGACAAAATTCATCTAATTTAGACAAACACTGAAGAAACCGGCCTGAAGATAGGGAAAAAAAGAAAAGAACATACATGGCAAAACGTGCTTGTTTCATGAAGCTATGAATAATTTCAGTATAAACAGTACCATATATGGAAAATCCCGCCCATGCCTATAGTAAAAGAGAAGCGAATGTCGATGAATATAACTCCGTTGGGGCTATTCAGCAGGCACAAATTTCAGGGAATGGAAGAAATACCAGCGGCTGAAACATGAAGTATATTTGCTCTTTTATTTAGTTCATAGGATGGTGGACTGCGAAATGGAAAAAAGCATCGGGCCTTTATGAGGAGTTGGGCATGGTTGTAGGTCAAGAAACTCGAACGATAAAGTAACTGGAAGTGGAGCGATGGCATTGCTACGCTATGCATTTGTAAGCCCTGCTGCACGCAAAAGTTCTTCGTAAACTATGTTACGTGTCCATTCAACAGGTACTACATCTGTTGGCACTAAGTCATCAGGTGGCCTAATTGTTACGTATAGAGAGTCGAAGGATTTTGCCCGCGATAGAGCTACATATAATTGTCCATGCATGAAAACTGGTTGTTTAATGAATACGCCCACGTGTTGCAATGTCTGGCCTTGTGATTTATTTATTGTCATTGCAAAACATAATTTGACAGGAAATTGGACTCGAGTAAATTCAATAGATGTCTTATTTGTTTCTTTTGGTTGTAGAGGTATCCTAGGTATGAAGCAAGTTGTTCCAGAACATGGGCCAGTAATTATTTCAGCCTCAAGAAGATTATGGGACATGCACTTACAGATGAGCCTTGTTCCATTTGAGAGACCATTTGATGGCGCCAAGTTACGCAACAACATTATTGGGACACCTTTCTTTAGAGAGAGTATGTGGGGTGGCATGCCATTCGGTGTTACTGTAGAAATCAAATCTTCGTAATGAGCTTGTTGGGCTGGATCTTTTGTTTTATTCCTTGAAATAGATATCATTGTGTCGCCTGGGATTGGCTCTAAGATAATATTATTAATATGGTCAACAATTTCATTTGTTGTAGTAAGAATTGATCTTGAAACAAAAGCTTCGGTACACGGGGATCGGAGAACAGCAGGTGGATATATTTTGCCAATTAGTGCAGCAATGTTATCATCTTGGAAGGGGACTAAATTATTAAGCGGAAGCCTGACCTCACCTTTTGGTGAGTTTACACATGTATTGTTGCCAATGGCATCTAGAAATGACGCAAATGCAGTGTCATTTTGAGCCCGCATATTTTTTTAGATGAAATATCTGAGCATTATGAAACAAATTAGAGGACACAATACTTGCTTCAATGTAAGTATCTTTTGTAGTATTCGGTATGACTGGTGTAATCTGTCTAAAATCACCACCAAATATGACAACCTTTCCACCAAAATGCTCATTATTATCAGTGATATCTCTTAAGGTGTAGTCCAATGCCTCAATAAGTTCTTTGCGAGACATTGAAATTTCATCCCAAATAATCAATGTAAGTTCTTTCAAATGTAATGCTAGGTTGGACTGTTTTGATATGCTACAAGACTTGTGTTCTAGAATATCCAGCGGTAGTTTGAATTTTGAATGTGCTGTTTGACCATTTGGTAATAAAGAAGCAGCAACACCGGAAGATGCCACAGCAGCTGAAATAAGATTCAATTTATGTGCATAACCAAGAATAGTATTGTACAAATAAGTTTTGCCAGTGCCAGCTGGACCATCAATGAAACACACAAAAGGCAATCGATTATTTAATTTTTCGGACACAGCTTCGAAAATCTGATATTGTTCTTCATTTAATGAATTAGGTAATGGAAGGGTATCATATATTGAAGAATTATGTGGGGTATTTTGCTCATGATTGTTTTCAGATGTATATGAAGCAGGATCAGTGTTTACTATAATACCAAAGTCTGTTAAGCTGCTTCCTGCTGATGCAAGGTGCCTGTTAACATTAATAGCAGCATTGACTTCGGTAGATATGTTGGAATGGTTACTTACGAATGCTATGTCATTGCTACAAAATTCATGGAACTAAGTCCACAATTTTTGGGGCTCAGAAGGGTTGCAAAACATGAGGATTGTTGCGAACAATTGCGAAAAGGAATTGGGGAGCTGGAAGACCGAGGCCTCAATTAGGCAATCAATGATGGCTATGTCACTTTCCAGTAACCCTAAGGCAACACATGCAGCACGAAAAGTTTCACATAAGGTGCCATTGACAGTTGCAATGTCCTCGAATGATGTTGGTGCTGGGCGATGTTGTAAAAGAAGGCGAAGATAATATCTTTCATTTTCTGAAGGTTGTGCAGTGACTATACGGCCTACTATAGTTCCACACTTTCTTTGATGCCAGACTTTGTCTTTTGAATCCTACACAAAATGTTCGGGGAAATCTTTATATAGAAGGTTTTTTTCTTTAGCAAAGCTATTGTGGCTATTCATGTAGAAAAATTTTGTAAGCATAGTACGTTGCGATGCAGTGCTGTCAACAATCGATTCAATGGGAGCACTTGTACAGAAACTTGTGTATTGATAATTTGGAAAAAGTAACTGCAGTGCTATAACCGGAGGTCGCATTTCATTCATGAGAAATGAGAAAATACGCCAAGCTGCTTCTGGAGGGGCAACCCACCGGCCTGTTTGGAATGCCGTTATTTCATCGATTTGATGCGCTTCATCTGAGTCACGCACTGAGAATGCAATACGGTCATGACCTTTGTATACATATTTGTACAAGTACTTGACTAATTTAATAGTAGAACAAATTTCAACATTGACATGACAATTAAACTTTGCTAACAAGTATGGATTGTAAGGCACAATCCATCTATTATCTAGTAAACGGTTCCGTGAAAACACAACTGACCCATTATTTCGCCTGCGATATAGGGGACACCCATTCGGAGCATGTGTTGTAAGATCATTGAAATCTTTGGGGTAATGATTTTTACATTTTCCATCACGCATACATACATTGTTTGGGTTGTCCTCGCCACAAGGTCCATGCAACATGTGTTTTGCAACAAGCTCATGCAAGTACATATTTGTAGCAGGATCTGGGAGTTCAGCAGAAATGAAATCATCGTACTGTGAAGGATCATCTATTTTATCTACTGTTTCCATGATTAATAACATATGTACATGCGGCAAGCCTCTTTTTTGAAACTCAACCACGTATGAGTAAGCACGCACACGGCCTAAGAGATGTGCATCGAAGAGTTCATGTTTAAGCTCAGCAAGTTCACGCAAAAGATCCGCGCAGTAAGGTCAGGCCGGTTAGTGCAACTATCATTTTCAGAAAGGTGCTGTGTAATTTCAGTCCACTGTGGATTACATGTCATTGTAATGAAAAAGTCAGGTTTTCCAAACTTTTGAACAAGGGCCATAGCATCCATATAACGGCGGTGCATATCACGAGGAACACCAATAAATGAAGAAGGCAAAACGATTGGTTTTCCGATTTGATTTAGATCATCTAAGCCCTTCAAATGAAAAGCATCTTGTATTCCCTGGACAGTTTCAATTCGTTGTTTTTTTTATTTTGTTCTGTTCTATAGAAGTCAAGGCGTTGAGTTTCTATTTTGATATATTGGTCAACCACATACTGCTGGAATAAGCGGCCAGTGTTTAGCAATATCCTAGGAGCAGCAGGACGAATTTGAAGGCGGTAAGAATAGTACTCACGAATAGACACATGGCCTTTATCCATCCGCCTTTGCTTTTGCGGCGGTGGCCCACTGGATGATTCATTTAAAGACTCAAAGATTTGCGCAGCCGTTTCAGTTTCTACAGCAGTATGTCTGTTGCGTTTGCTCTTAAGCATGCCAGGCTGCCAGCCGGCCTGTCCGAATGCATGGATGAAAGGGTATTGTACGGGGTCATACGCAAAAGAGTAGTACGAAACTTTCTTGGGCATGCCATCGAATGGATACACTTGTATATCGCGACTGAGGCTAGCATCAGTTGATTGACCATCCTGCCATATGACAGAAATATCATCAACAGTAGGAAGATTATAGACTCGATTGTCCAGCCGTTTAGATGTTCTTAGGCAGATTTTATAATCATTTAGACATGGAATAGTGTGTAGCTGACGAAAGAAACGTGCATAGGGATTCGTTGATGTTATAGCTATCAGTAAAGCAACAAGATATTTGTTAAGTTCAGGGTTGTGGTGCATGCGCCTTTCAAGCTCAATTCCGGCATCGTGAAAATAAAGCTGAAGATGCCTGGGTTTGTCTACAGTTGGGAATAAAGCATTGATGAAATGATGCATCATCCCATTCACACGGAATACATACACATTTTGTTTATTACGCTGCATACCAACATCATAGTTGGCACCCAGAGTTGAGAAAGCAAATGAATTGTTATATTTTCGAATATATGTAATGATAGCGGATGGCGGCGCATGAAAAGGTCGTGCAGAACAGGGTGGGTCATGAGGGGGGGTAAAGTAAATGTGCCGAATGCACAACAAAATCCTTTAGACTCACCCGTGAATAGTAATGCAGCACAGTGCGTGCAGATCGTTGGGGAAGGCGGTGCCCATGGTGAACTGAGTATATTGTTTCTACGCACCTGAGGTTGCGGCCGCCGAGAACGTTGAGTTTGCGGGCATCGATGTTGAGGGATTGTATACGGAGATTCATGTATTCCCTATAGTTTAAAGGGTTTTTATTAAATATGTATGACCTGCACCATGAATATAAGTGGTGCAACAGCAACAAAAGTGAGGAAGTACGGCTTCCGACCACATAGATGTTGGCATAAGAGTGCACATTGATCCCGTATGAATATTATTTTAAGAATGGAAAATAGACAGATGGACCAGAACAGGAAAAAATAATTATTAATGGGACCAGATGGAAATTTCATAAACACTGACAAAAAGTGGGTCAGAGAAAATTCAATGACACCAAAAGCGAATTTTTCCCGAGATAGTGAGACTAAGAAGGTTCATGACCTTCAAAGACTTATAACAATGACCATAAAAATTAAACCAAATGGAATTATAAACTCCCATAAGGTTCAGGAGACCAAAAAGTGGAACATTTATGAATTATAAACTCCCATAAGGACAGAAAATGAAATCAAAACAGCACATAGCAGTAATTTGAGCACGAACGAAACCAGAAAAAATGGCATCTCATTACTCAAAATTACAATTACAATTACATTAATTGTGTTTCTCTCCATTAATTCAAACTATTTTTTTTTTAAAAAAAAAGGAAAAGTAAAAAACAAAAAAATTACCTTGAATCAGCAAGTATGAGCAATTTTTTATGTTTAAAGGTCCCCAATTCCCTAATGCTCCAATTCCATACTACAGAGCACTATATATTCCCCATTCATATTAATCGAATATGCTTGAGGTTGCTTTTCAATAAAACATTAGCTACACAGAACCTTTTGGCTCTAAACAACAATTAAAAAAGGTGGTTTTAAATAGTTCAATATGTATCTTCTACAAAAAATCAATAAACAATAAGATAATATTAAAATTTAAAACATGTAAACACAAACACACAAATACATTCATTTAGATAAAATAAGAGAAGGAAGACTTAAAATGTAACATTTCGTGGGGTTTCTATCCCTCTATGCTCTCGGATTCCAATTTCCGGACTCTCTTCGGGCTTCTATTTCGTGTCGTTATTTCTTTCGGATCAAATGTTACATTTTGGCTCGAATTCTCGAGTTCACTTATATCGGATACCCGTGCAACGACTTATTTAACTTTAATTTCTTTTGTTTAATTAAATCCCTTTTTATTTCATTTCTTATTTCTTCCATATTTATTTATTTAATGTATTTGCTGATTTATGTATTGTATTTATTTATTTATTATATTTATTTATTTATTTATGTTGTAAAATTCTCGGGTATTACAGTCTACCCTCCTTAAGAATCAACTTCGTCCTCGAAGTTGTGTTTCGGCTTTTCTCGTGCTAAGGTCTTTTTGTTTGTTTTATTAATTTGTGACTGAACTTAGAATTAAAACTTCTAAGCTGCCTACGTACTCTGTGAAGGGATCAAGCCATAACGTAGTTCAAAACAATTTGAAGTTGTTTATTATATATATCTATATATATATATTTTTATTCGGGATACATCTTATCGAAATGAACTCCAAAAATAAATTATTACGGGGTATCACATCCTGTCCCCCTTAGGGCTTCAGTTATGTCCCCATAACTGCCTATTCATTATTCTCAAGAAGGTTCGGGTCAAGGTTTAAATGAGTCGTGCGTTTGAAATGGATTTGTTGTTTGGGAAACCAAACAAGATTTTTGGAATAAATAGTGTTTTAATAAAAACTTGATTTTTTTTTTATTTTTTTATTATTTTTTTATTTTTTATTTTTAACATAAGGAAATGGTTTCGTATGAGGATAGGAATGGCAAGGGCCGATGATTGTTATGCTTAATCGTGTGCATAGATGAATGAGATCTAGGACTAAGGCAAGATTAGTCTCTAGTTAGTGTTCCTAATTCGATGTCAAGCCTCTAAGTTATGTAGGTGTAGCAAGAGATCTAAGTTAGAACTACGTCGCTTCTAGGTTATCTAAGGTATAGAAAATGCAATATGCGCATGCACATTATGATTTCCCCCCAAAAATAATTCATGTACTATGTGTGTGTATATATATATATATTTTCTCTAATTCCCATGGGTTTTAAAAATAAAAATTTATTCCATGGGATTAATGATTTAAATATTTAAAATAATGGCTAAAATTCTTAGACCTCTATATTGGGTCAAAAATAAATAATATTTGGGCTCAAAAACAATTTTGGGCTAGGAAATTTTAAAAATAACAAATTTGGGCTTGTACAATAATAATATAAATACTAACGGTTTAAAAATAGTAGTTTAAAAATAATAATAATAATTTAAAAATAATAGTTTAAAAATAATAATGGTTTAAAAATAATAGTTTAAAAATATCCGGGCTCTGATACCACTGTAACACCCCGGTTTTTGGTCACTCAGGTCGGGATGTCACCGCCACACCTCTCTAGCAAGACACGGTTTCTCCGAGCTCGCTAAAGAGATGCAGGGCTATGGTTTTCAGAATTTAAAACATTCAAACAGCCCATTCATATATAATTTAAAAATAGTACATCAAAGTTGCAGCGGAAAATAATATTTACATATATAATGCAGTGGAATTTAGATATAGGGCCAACATGGCCTAATCACGGGTTAAACAGGCCCGTTCATGTAAGATCTAGTCTAATACAAAAATTCAAAATAATATATCATCCCAAGCTTCCCGTGTATGCATATGACGATGCATAATTCTCAACTCTGGAAGAAAAAGAAATAAAAATGGTTTGGTCAGCATTACGTGCTGAGTAAGTTAACACAAACATGATTAAGGGGTTTCAAAGCCATTATTTAGATTTTGAGAACATGCACACAACATGTAATACCCGAGAATTTTCCATCATAAAATAAAACAATAATTAAATAAATAAATAATAAATAAAATAAATACCATAAATAAATAAACGATAAATAAACAATAAATAAAATAAATAAATGAATCCAGCAAATAAAGAAATAAATAAAGATAAGGAAATGAGAAAATGAGATTTAACTTAAAAAGGAATTAAAGGAATTTAATTAAATAAAAGGATGGATTAAAGGTAAATAAATTATACACCGAAAACCGACTAATGAACTCGAGGATTCGAGTCCAAACATCCAATTAGACCCGAGTAAAAATTTAGAGAGAAAGTAGAAACCCGAAGATACCCCGGAAATCGGAATTCGGGAGCATAGAGGGATAGAAACCCGAAAGAGAGGCGGAAAAGCACGACGGATCGCACGACCCGCCCGGACCGCAGTCCAGGCGAAGTCGGCGCGGTGGCCGCGCGGTCAATAGGCATAGGGTGCACCACGACCGCGCCACGCGACAGATTCACCCGTTGCGTGAATCTCTCGCCCGAACACGGATTTTTTGACTTTCGGTTGAACGTCTCTCGACCCAAGACCCTTGGGGTCAGATTTTGGACGCCCTAGGTCTTAGATATCTATAAATAAGACCTCCTAGGAGCTCCGAATACTTTTACAAAACCCTACAACTTTCTACACATTCGAAACCCTAAATCCGGAGTCGTCGGAGGCACGAAACCAAGACGAACGCTGTTGGACGGAAATTCTAAGATCTCCATAGTCGTGGTAAGTCTCGATCCAATCCTTCAATAAACGATTCGAAAACGAATCCTAATCTTCTTCTTTTCTCTTCTACACCTCGTATTGGATCTAGATCGTAGAACCCGACGAACGGAGAGGAGAAACGGTGGACTGGAAGCCACGCCTTCGAATAGACGATCCCGGACGTTCATAAACTCTGTAAGTTAACTCTTACATGGTTTTGGGATGAATTAAAACATTCAAAACTAAAAGATTAACAAGAAATCGAAAATCTGTCAATTTATACTTTCTACCGACGCAACAGATTTGATGAATTTTTCCGAACCTTAAAACGAATTCAAACGAAGAAACGTAAAACACGAAAAACGTTCCTAAGGCTTAGATATATCTACTGTAAATTTTTGAGAATTTTTAGAGACGATTAATATGTGAAAACCCACCGAAACCGAACTGCTTGAATCTAGATCTTGAAATTCTTGACAGAACTTAGGAATGATCTTGTTCACGTTTTTGACATAGGATCTGGACTGTTTTAGATCTTTGGCCGAACATGAAAGTCGTAGATAATGGTCTTAAGATGATCTCTGTAAAATTTCATCAAATTTGGAGTTGAATTGCTATGGTAGAATTCGAAATCTTTGAACTGTGATACATTAAATTCGTACAGAATTATTCTTCTACGAAAATTGGTGATTTTGACCTGTTTAGGTATCTCGGATTGAAAAAGTTAAAACACAAAAGTTGTAGATCTCGACGTTTCTGAGTCAGTCTTGAAAGTTTGGAATTTTTGGAATTAAATCTGATTTTAGACGAATTTTAGAGTAAACTGTGGTTTACCGGAAACAAAATCTTGAAATCTTGTTGAAACATGGAATTAACCTTTAGGGTTGAAATGAGTTGAGATAATATTATTTAAATGAATACAATTAAAGTCAGAATTTTAAAACTAAATCCCCTTACAAACTTGATAAATTAAAATTAGGGGTGAGTGCTCTGCAGGGTGCCCCCTAACTGCTTCACTTCGTGCCTTAATGGACGATGGTGACCCCGCGCGCTAAACTTGAAATGTGATATTACCTAAACGGCGAAATATAGAGCCTACACTCTCGAGAATATCCACATGGGTTTCCCGAGGCTCCGGAGTGGTACTGGGTATGGCTGATACGGTTGCGGCCGCCGGGCTACCGACTAAACTTGTTGACATCGCGATACTATCGTGAAACTTTGAGATACCAAATCGGGGATGTAATGGGGATATTAAATTAAATTAAATTAAATTAAATTAAATTAAATTATGTTGTTGTCCAATCAAATTATTTAAATGCTTTATTTAAATTATGGCCATTATTTTAAACCATGCGATATGTGTTATTAAATAGAGCCCTGAAATAAATTATGCTATTGGATAGTTGATTAGATTAAATTGAATATTATGCTATTATCATGCTTTTAGTTAATTATTAAATTAATGGCTTTTAAACCCTACGATCATGCATGTGTTAACTTACTCAGCAAGTTTGCTGACCAAAACCGTTTTTATTCCTTTTCTTACAGAATATGTGGAATGAGCATGTGTGAGCACGATTCATGCATGGGATTTTGGGAAATATTATTTTGCTTTTAAATTCATACTTTAGACTATGTTATGAACGGGCCTGTTAACCCGTGTTTTGGCCATGTCGGCCCTATTTATATTTTCCGCTGCGATACTATACTAAAACAATTATTTCCGCTGCGCTATGTTAATGTTATTTTCAGATTATATTGTATGGGCTATTTTGAATGATTTAAATGTTTCAAATACTGAAATACCTAGCCTTGCATCTCTTTAGTAAGCTCGAAGAAACCGTGTCTTACTAGGGGGATGTGGCGGTGACATCCCGACCTGGGTGACCAAAAACCGGGGTGTTACAAGTTGGTATCAGAGCCCGGCTATTTTTAAACTATTATTTTTAAACCATTATTATTTTTAAACTATTATTAATATTTTGACTATTATTTTAAATATTAAAGTATTATTTCCATGGAAAAGTATTATTTTAAAACCCATGGGAAAAAAATATATATTGCATTAAATTATTTTTGGGGGGAAATCATCATTTGCATTGGCATATTGCATCTTCCCTATGAACTTAGGATCTTGGCGAAACTTGAACTTAGAATCTTGGCGAATTTGAACCTAGAATCTTGGCGAATTGAACTTAGAATCTTGGCGAATATTAACTTAGATCTCTTGCTTGCGCTAGATGGCTAGTCAAGACATGATGCAGTTGATGGTCAGGATGATGAGCGTTCATCTCGATTCCCACCAAACCTTGGAGCAAATGAAGTACCGTATGGCTCAATTGGAGGCCAATCTACATCATATGGGCAACTTGAGAGAGGCGGATCATCACCGCATAAACCAACTCGAACGCCAAGTCCAAACCCTCACTACACAAAACTTAATACTAAAGGAATATATCGATGCCCACGGGCAAGACTTAAACACTATCTTTGACGAGCTATCGCCGCCGAGTTCGGAGGAGGAAGATCCTGCTACCCCACCGGAGGACGTCATGAGACACTAGAGACTCTATTGTTAGATACTATATTGCTAGGAAAATATTTCGGCTTTTGTACTAAAATTTCTTTTGAGGAAATAAAATGCCCGATTTATTTGTCATAAATCGAAAAAAAAAAACGAACAGATCTGTCCGTACAGCCGAAAAAAAAAATCCGAAATAAAATAAAACCTCGAAGCGTACGACGCTTCTTAGTTTGAACAAAGCACCACGTGCTAAATTGCAACACACATATACATTCATAGAAATTGCTTAGACTATATGCTAAATTCACCAGTCCTAATCTATCCCGTTTGTACCAGAATGGCACCCAGAGGAAGAGGAAGAGGAAGAACTCAACCCGCTCCCCAAACCACCACTGAAACACCCACTGAAACACCACCAAACGTCACTGAACCGATTCAACCTGAGATGGAACAACCCCAAGGTGCGCAGGACGCCCCCGCACCGAACAATGTGGGCGATCGTCTTAGGACGATAGAGGAAGTGTTGATTGCGCTCGGAAACGCGCAAGTCAACCAGGGTCAAGCTGCGGCGGTACCTCCGCCCCAAGCTCGCCCTAACTACCTGGCGATGGTGAATCCTTACCAGCCGCCCCACTATGCTGGTGAGGAGGATCCAGCTAAACTGGAAGAGTGGATCCGGACCTTCGACAAGCTGCTGGGAGCAGTTAAATGTCCGGAAGGAGAAAGAGTGCATGTCGCCTCATACTACTTGGGAGGCGAAGCTGACGACTGGTGGCAGGCGACGCAAGCCAAACTGACTGAAGATGACGAGCCCTACTCGTGGATGGAGATGATGGAACTACTCAGGGATCGATTCTATCCCTTGAGTACTAAAGCTGCCATGTACGAAGAGTTCCTGTCGCTGAAGCAAGGAGGCCAAACGGTGCAGGAATACTACACACGCTTCAAGGAGCTGGTGAGGTTCGCACCAAGGCTAGTGCCTACTGATGCAGAAAAGGCACAGAAGTTCGAGATGGGACTGAACCTGTCTGTGCGCGAGGTGATCGCGGGGGTACACTACCCCGATTTGCAAGCTGTGTATGACCGCGCCGTGGCGGTAGCACGTGTGCAGCAGCTGAAGAGAAGGGTGAGTGGGGAGTCCAGCAGGGGTCCCCAAGACAAGAGAAGCCGAAACTCAAGAAACGAGAACAACACTGGAAGAAACGAGCAGCGCAGAGGGTCGAATAGGCCCCAACAAAACAACACTGGGAGGAGGTTCAACCAGGAAGATCTGGTACCACCTTGCCCGAGATGTGGACGACCCCATCTGGCAAGGGGATGCCCGCAACAAGGCGCCTGTTACCGATGCGGTCGAATGGGTCACGTTCGACGGGATTGCCGGACTAGGCTCGAGAACATAACGAGAATGGATGATTTGGTCGCGGGGCAAGAACAGCCTCAAAATCAAAACGGGCGAAACGGGAATAACCAAGGGTACAGACCCCCTCAAAATAGGCCGCAAAACCAGAACCAGAACCAACGACCTCCGCCCCCTCAGAATCAAAACCAGCAACAAAATCAGCAGCCGAATGCGAATCAGCAGGGCAATCAGGGACGCCCTATGGGGAGGCTGAACGTGGTGAACCAAGCGGGCGTGCCTGCGCAAGGAGAAGTGATGGCAGGTACATTTTATGTGTTGAATACGCCCCTTAGAATTCTATTTGATTCTGGAGCTAGTTGCTCAATTATAGCATCAAGAATAGGGCCTGAGTTAGATCTACCTAAGTGCGAGAGAATTCGCTTAGGAATTCAATTGCCTTCTGGAGAAGTAGTGTCTTGCTCTAAACGATATAACGGAATTCCTATAGTGATAAAGAACGTAGAATTCTTCACGAACTTGGTAGAATTTAACTTAAGAGACTTTGACATCATACTGGGGATGGATTGGTTATCCCAGTATAAGGCGGTGATCGAATGCCAAAAGCAAAAGATCAACTTGTCAAAAAGTAGGGGAAAGAGAGTCATCTTTTACTCTCAGCCCCCTAAGAAAAGTAATAAAATCGTTAGTGCACTCAAATTAAGTAACTTGATGCGTAAGGGGTATGAACTATATGCGTGCTATGTGCACAACCTTGAGGCGGAAGAAAACAAGGTTGATAGCATACCAGTGGTAAGAGAATACCCGGACGTGTTCCCTGAGGACGTTCCGGGCATGCCACCTGAGAGAAATCTTGAATTCACTATAGATCTCATTCCGGGGACAGAGCCTGTCTCAAAAGCTCCGTACCGGATGGCACCACTGGAAATGAAGGAGTTAAAGGAACAACTCGAGGAACTGTTAGGAAAAGGTTACATAAGACCGAGTACGTCCCCTTGGGGAGCACCGGTTTTATTTGTCAAGAAGAAAGACGGAGGACTACGTCTTTGCATAGATTACCGGGGACTAAACCAAGTGACCATCAAGAATAAATACCCCCTACCGAGAATAGAGGATCTGTTTGATCAACTGAAGGGAGTTTCAGTATTCTCGAAGATCGATTTGCGATCTGGGTATCATCAATTGAGGATCGCCGAGAAGGACATCCCGAAGACGGCATTTCGAACGCGATATGGCCATTACGAGTTCACAGTGTTATCCTTCGGGTTAACAAATGCTCCGGCCATGTTTATGAATCTCATGAACAACGTGTTCCGAGAATTGTTAGATCAGTGCGTCGTAGTGTTCATCGACGACATCCTGATCTACTCAAAGAGCGAGGAAGAGCATGCAAAACACTTACATCAAGTGTTAGAAATCTTGCGAAGAAATCAGCTATACGACAAGCTGTCAAAATGTGATTTCTGGTTGAAAGAAGTGGCATTTCTCGGACACATAGTATCCGCTGATGGAGTATCAGTGGATCCGACAAAGGTTTCTGCCGTGACGGAGTGGGCAACTCCGAAGAGTCAAACGGAAATAAGGAGTTTCCTTGGATTAGCCGGGTATTATAGGCGATTTGTGAAGGACTTTTCAAGGATTGCATGTCCTTTGACCCAGCTACTGAAGAAAGGAGCAAAATACGAGTGGACCGAAGGTTGTGAGATTGCGTTTCAAGAGCTGAAGAAACGACTCACAACCACACCCATATTAACACTACCATCAGAGAATGGTGACTTCGAAGTTTACAGCGATGCTTCGAAGGAAGGTTTAGGTTGTGTCTTGATGCAAGACTCAAGAGTCGTAGCCTATGCATCACGCCAACTAAAACCCCACGAGGAGAATTATCCGACCCACGACCTGGAGTTGGCAGCGGTCGTTTTCGCTCTAAAGATATGGAGACATTATCTTTATGGGCGGAAGTGTCGAATGTTCACCGACCACAAGAGCTTGAAATATATATTCACTCAGAAGGAGTTGAATTTGAGACAGCGAAGGTGGTTGGAACTTATTAAAGACTACGATTTAGAGATAGCATACCACGAGGGAAGGCGAATGTGGTAGCCGATGCCCTAAGTCGGAAAACCCAACACGTGACAAACTCGTTGGTAATTCCGCCGGCATTGTACATGGAATTGGCAAGATTGGAGTTAGAACTTGTGCATCCGGGCACAGTGAGAGAAACGGTCAATGCCATGGTCGTAGAAACTCCAATATTGGACGAGATTCGACTCGCTCAACCGGGCGACCCGAAACTCGAGAAGATAAAAGGATATATTGCCGAAGGAAAGGCAATAGGATTTGCTGTCCACGAGGATGGAAGCATCCGTTTTAAAGGGAGATGGTGTGTGCCCCTTAAATGTGCCGAGTTGAAACAAAGGTTGATGGAGGAAGGGCACAACACGCCATATTCCGTACATCCAGGAGGTGACAAGCTATACAAAGATCTGAAGAAGATCTATTGGTGGCCGCGAATGAAGAAGGAAGTGGCGAACTTCGTGGCGAGATGTCTCACCTGCCAAAAGGTTAAGGCAGTGCGACATAAACCCTTAGGATTGATGCAACCACTAGAGATTCCAAGTTGGAAGTGGGATAGCATCTCAATGGACTTTGTCTCGGGATTACCCCGATCACCTAAAGGCATGAACAAGATTTTGGTGATTGTGGATAGGCTAACAAAGACAGCCATATTTATCCCAATGAAAGACACGTGGACTATGGACCAATTGGCCCGAGCCTACATTGATAATGTGGTACGACGACATGGAGTACCACATGATATCATTTCCGATAGAGACAGTAGATTTGTCTCTCATTTCTGGATGGAGTTACAAAAAGCTCTCGGTACTCAAATCAAAATGAGCACCGCATTCCACCCGATGACGGATGGACAAACCGAGAGGACAATCCAAACACTAGAAGACATGCTGAGAGCATGTGTGTTGGAATTCAAAGGAAATTGGGAATCTCATTTACCCTTGATTGAGTTCTCCTATAATAATAGCACCCATGCTAGCATCGGCATGGCACTTTTCGAGGCGTTGTATGGACGAAAGTGCCGAAGCCCGTTGAGCTGGGAAGAAAACGATAAGTCCGTGGTAGTGGGACCACAATTTATCGAAGACATGGCTCAACAAATCAAAGTGATTCAAGGGAAGATGAAAGCCGCACAAGACCGTCAAAAGAGTTATGCCGACGTGAGACGACGAGACCTAGAATTTCAAGTGGGAGATAGGGTCATGCTAAAGATATCACCCATGAAGGAGGTGATGCGCTTTGGCAAGCGAGGGAAGTTAAGTCCTCGATACATAGGACCTTACGAAATTCTAGAACGAGTCGGAACTCTAGCCTACCGATTGGCTTTACCGCCACACTTAGATAGAGTTCATAATGTCTTCCATGTCTCACAACTAAAGAAGTATGTGCCGGACCCGACACATGTACTTCAACAGGAGATAATGGAGCTCCATGAAGATTTGACTTACGAGGAAGTCCCAGTGCGTATTCTCGACACTAAGGAACGAGTAACGAGGAACGAAACCGTCAAAATGGTCAAGGTTCTTTGGTCAAACCACGAAAGTGAGACGGCAACTTGGGAAGTAGAATCCGACATGAGAGAAAGCTACACGACATTGTACCAAACCGATACCGACACAGTTATGGGGACATAACTGCAATCTTAAGGGGGAGAGGATGTCATACCACCTATTTTTTCGTGCACTTTTGTAAACTTTTGAACTACGTTATGGCTTGATCCCTTTACCGGGTACGTAGGCAGCTTAGAAGTTTTAATTCTAAGTTCAGTCACAACATAGGAAAACAAACACGAGACCTTAGCACGAGAAAAGTCGTAACACAACTTCGAGGACGAAGTTGATTCTTAAGGAGGGTAGACTGTAATACCCGAGAATTTTCCATCATAAAATAAAACAATAATTAAATAAATAAATAATAAATAAAATAAATACCATAAATAAATAAACGATAAATAAACAATAAATAAAATAAATAAATGAATCCAGCAAATAAAGATAAGGAAATGAGAAAATGAGATTTAACTTAAAAAGGAATTAAAGGAATTTAATTAAATAAAAGGATGGATTAAAGGTAAATAAATTATACACCGAAAACCGACTAATAAACTCGAGGATTCGGGTCCAAACATCCAATTAGACCCGAGTAAAAATTTAGAGAAAAAGTAGAAACCCGAAGATACCCCGGAAATCGGAATTCGGGAGCATAGAGGGATAGAAACCCGAAAGAGAGGCGGAAAAGCACGACGGATCGCACGACCCGCCCGGACCGAAGTCCAGGCGAAGTCGGCGCGGTGGCCGCGCGGTCAATGGGCATAGGGCGCGCCACGACCGCGCCACGCGACAGATTCACCCGTTGCGTGAATCTCTCGCCCGAACGCGGATTTTTCGACTTTCGGTTGAACGTCTCTCGACCCAAGACCCTTGGGGTCAGATTTTGGACGCCCTAGGTCTTAGATATCTATAAATAAGACCTCCTAGGAGCTCCGAATACTTTTACAAAACCCTATAACTTTCTACACATTCGAAACCCTAAATCCGGAGTCGTTGGAGGCACGAAACCAAGACGAACGCTGTTGGACGGAAATTCTAAGATCTCCATAGTCGTGGTAAGTCTCGATCCAATCCTTCAATAAACGATTCGAAAACGAATCCTAATCTTCTTCTTTTCTCTTCTACACCTCGTATTGGATCTAGATCGTAGAACCCGACGAACGGAGAGGAGAAACGGTGGACTGGAAGCCACGCCTTCGAATAGACGATCCCGGACGTTCATAAACTCTGTAAGTTAACTCTTACATGGTTTTGGGATGAATTAAAACATTCAAAACTAAAAGATTAACAAGAAATCGAAAATCTGTCAATTTATACTTTCTACCGACGCAACAGATTTGATGAATTTTTCCGAACTTAAAACGAATTCAAACGAAGAAACTTAAAACACGAAAAACATTCCTAAGGTTTAGATCTATCTACTGTAAATTTTTGAGAATTTTTAGAGATGATTTGATATGTGAAAACCCACCGAAACCGAACTGCTTGAATCTAGATTTTGAAATTCTTGACAGAACTTAGGAATGATCTTGTTCACGTTTTTGACATAGGATCTGGACTGTTTTAGATCTTTGGCCGAACATGAAAGTCGTAGATAATGGTCTTAAGATGATCTCTGTAAAATTTCATCAAATTTGGAGTTGAATTGCTATGGTAGAATTCGAAATCTTTGAACTGTGATACATTAAATTCGTACAGAATTATTCTTCTACGAAAATTGGTGATTTTGACCTGTTTAGGTATCTCGGATTGAAAAAGTTAAAACACGAAAGTTGTAGATCTCGACGTTTCTGAGTTAGTCTTGAAATTTTGGAATTTTTGGAATTAAATCGGATTTTAGACGAATTTTAGAGTAAACTATGGTTTACCGGAAACAAAATCTTGAAATCTTGTTGAAACATGGAATTAACCTTTAGGGTTGAAATGAGTTGAAATATTATTATTTAAATGAATACAATTAAAGTCGGAATTTTAAAACTAAATCCCCTTACAAACTTGATAAATTAAAATTAGGGGTGAGTGCTCTGCAGGGTGCCCCCTAACTGCTTCACTTCGTGCCTTAATGGACAATGGTGACCCCGCGCGCTAAACTTGAAATGTGATATTGCCTAAACGGCGAAATATAGAGCCCACACTCTCGAGAATATCCACATGGGTTTCCCGAGGCTCCGGAGTGGTACTGGGTATGGCTGATACGGTTGCGGCCGCCGGGCTACCGGCTAAACTTGTTGACATCGCGATACTATCGTGAAACTTTGAGATACCAAATCGGGGATGTAATGGGGATATTAAATTAAATTAAATTATGTTGTTGTCCAATCAAATTATTTAAATGCTTTATTTAAATTATGGTCATTATTCTAAACCATGCGATATGTGTTATTAAATAGAGCCCTGAAATAAATTATGCTATTGGATAGTTGATTAGATTAAATTGAATATTATGTTATTATCATGCTTTTAGTTAATTATTAAATTAATGACTTTTAAACCCTATGATCAAGCATTTGTTAACTTACTCAGCAAGTTTGCTGACCAAAACCGTTTTTATTCATTTTCTTACAGAATATGTGGAATGAGCATGTGTGAGCACGATTCATGCATGGGATTTTGGGAAACATTATTTTGCTTTTAAATTCATACTTTAGACTATGTTATGAACGGGCCTGTTAACCCGTGTTTTGGCCATGTCGGCCCTATTTATATTTTCCGCTGCAATACTATACTAAAATAATTATTTCCGCTGCGCTATGTTAATGTTATTTTCAGATTATATTGTATGGGCTATTTTGAATGATTTAAATGTTTCAAATACTGCAATACCTAGCCTTGCATCTCTTTAGTAAGCTCGGAGAAACCGTGTCTTACTAGGGGGATGTGGCGGATACATCCCGACCTGGGTGACCAAAAACCGGGGTGTTACACAACACCACATCATTCAACTTATTTATCTAACAATAATTAAATGGCATAATTTAAAGGATAGAGATTTCATAAGATCATAAATATAATTTGCAAAGTAAAACAATTGCAAGACATGCTTTAAGGCATAATCTAAAAGGAACAATTTTCCGAGTCTTCTAGGTTCATATCTCATGTCTCATGTTTCAAGTTTATATTTCAATCGCCATTCGGCAAGTTTTATTTATCAATTGCCTTCCGGAAATCATTATATCTCAATTGCCTTTCGGCAAGCATTATATTTCAATTGCCTTTCGGCAAGCACTATATTTCAATTGCCTTTCGGCAAGCAGGATATTTCAATTGCCTTTCGGCAAGCAGGATATTTCAATTGTGTATTTTATTTCAAAGGAATTCCCAATCATTTGAACCTTAAAGGCTAATTTCATGTTTCAACAAGATTTCAAGATTTGACTTCCGGTAAACCCCTGTTTACTCTAAAATCCGTCTAAATTCAGATTTAATTCCAAAAATTCTGAAATTTCACTACTAACTCAGAAACGTTGAGATGAACAACTTTTGTGTTTTAACATTTTCAATCCGAGATACCCAAATATGTCAAAAACGTCAATTTTTGCAGAAACCCAAATCTGTCCGAATTTTACGTACCACAGTTTAAAGATCTCGAGTTCTACCATAGCAAATCAACTCCAAATTTAATGAAATATTACAGAGACCATATTACGACGTTTATCTACAACTTTCATGTTCAGAAAAAGATCTAAATCGGTCTGGAACCTATGTCAGAAACGGGATCAAGATCGGACCTAAGTTCTGTCAAGAATTTCAAGATCTAGTTTCAAGCAGTTCGGTTTCGGCCGGTTTTCATATATCGAATCATCACGAAAAATTCTGAAATTCTACGGAGGTGTTCTTAACGTATAGATCTACAACTCTTATGTTCAATGCCAAGCCTAGATCGGTCTAGATCTAATGTAGAAATCACCAACAAGTTCGAACTAAAGTTCTGTCACAGTTTCAAGATCTAAACCCAAGGCAGGTCTGTTCTTGGTCATTTTCGGATATCAAAACACGATGAAAAATTATGGAAATTTTACAGTAGATAGATCTATGTCTTAGGAACATTTTTTGTGTTTTAAGTTTTTCCGTTTGAAGTCGTTTTAAGGTTCGAAAAAATTAGACAAAACTGTTGCGCCGTTAGAAATCACATGTTGACAGATTTACGAAAGTTTTGATTAAGTTTCTAGATTTAAATATTTTAAATACTCTCAAAACCGTGTAAGCGTTAACTTACAGATTAATCGTCGTCCGGGTTCGTTTATTTCGGAGGCGTGGCTTCCAGTCCACCGTTTATCCTCTCCTCTCGTCGGGTTCTCCGTTCTAGATCCGATACGGGGTGTAGAGAGAAAAGAAACGAGGTTAGAATCCGTTTCCGGATTGAAACGTGAAAGGATTTATCGGACTAGAGCTTACCACAACGTTGGAGATCTTCCGGATTTCGTCCAAACAGCCGTTGTCTCCGTTTGGTGCCTCCGTTGCCTCCGAGATTTAGGGTTTCGAATGTATAGAGAGTTGTAGGGTTTTGTAGAGAGTTTGGGGCTTCCAAGAGGGTTTATTTATAGATAACTAAGACCTAGGGCGTCCAAGATCTGACCCCAAGGGTCTTGAGTCGAGAGACGTTCAACCGAAAGTCGAAAAATCCGCGTTCGGGCGAGAGATTTGTGCAACGGGTGAATCTGTCGCTTGGCGCGGTTTTCTCCCAATTAGCGCGCGGCCAGCGCGCCGGACACACCTGGACTCCCGTCCGGGCGGGTCGTGCGATCCATCGTGCTTTTCCGCCTCTCTTTCGGGTTTCTATCCATCTATGCTCTCGGATTCCAATTTCCGGACTCTCTCCGGGCTTCTATTTTGTGTCGTTATTTCTTTCGGATCAAATGTTACATTTTGGCTCGAATTCTCGAGTTCACTTATATCGGATACCCGTGCAACGACTTATTTAACTTTAATTTCTTTTGTTTAATTAAATCCCTTTTTATTTCATTTCTTATTTCTTCCATATTTATTTATTTAATGTATTTGCTGATTTATGTATTGTATTTATTTATTTATTATATTTATTTATTTATTTATGTTGTAAAATTCTCGGGTATTACAGTCTACCCTCCTTAAGAATCAACTTCGTCCTCGAAGTTGTGTTTCGGCTTTTCTCGTGCTAAGGTCTTTTTGTTTGTTTTATTAATTTGTGACTGAACTTAGAATTAAAACTTCTAAGCTGCCTACGTACCCTGTGAAGGGATCAAGCCATAACGTAGTTCAAAACAATTTGAAGTTGTTTATTATATATATCTATATATATATTTTTATTCAGGATACATCTTATCGAAATGAACTCCAAAAATAAATTATTACGGGGTATCACAACCTCTCCCCCTTAGGGCTTCATTTATGTCCCCATAACTGCCTATTCATTATTCTCGAGAAGGTTCGGGTCAAGGTTTAAATGAGTCGTGCGTTTGAAATGGATTTGTTGTTTGGGAAACCAAACAAGATTTTTGGAATAAATAGTGTTTTAATAAAAACTTGAATTTTTTTTATTTTTTTATTATTTTTTTTATTTTTTATTTTTAACATAAGGAAATGGTTTCGTATGAGGATAGGAATGGCAAGGGCCGATCATTGTTATGCTTAATCGTGTGCATAGATGAATGAGATCTAGGACTAAGGCAAGATTAGTCTCTAGTTAGTATTCCTAATTCGATGTCAAGCCTCTAAGTTATGTAGGTGTAGCAAGAGATCTAAGTTAGAACTACGTCGCTTCTAGGTTATCTAAGGTATAGAAAATGCAATATGCGCATGCACATTATGATTTCCCCTCAAAAATAATTCATGTACTATGTGTGTGTATATATATATTTTCTCTAATTCCCATGGGTTTTAAAAATAAAAATTTATTCCATGGGATTAATGATTTAAATATTTAAAATAATGGCTAAAATTCTTAGACCTCTATATTGGGTCAAAAATAAATAACATTTGGGCTCAAAAACAATTTTGGGCTAGGAAATTTTAAAATAACAAATTTGGGCTTGTACAATAATAATATAAATACTAACGGTTTAAAAATAGTAGTTTAAAAATAATAATAATAATTTAAAAATAATAGTTTAAAAATAATAATGGTTTAAAAATAATAGTTTAAAAATATCCGGGCTCTGATACCACTGTAACACCCCGGTTTTTGGTCACCCAGGTCGGGATGTCACCGCCACACCTCTCTAGCAAGACACGGTTTCTCCGAGCTCGCTAAAGAGATGCAAGGCTATGGTTTTTCAGAATTTAAAACATTCAAACAGCCCATTCATATATAATTTAAAAATAGTACATCAAAGTTGCAGTGGAAAATAATATTTACATATATAATGCAGCGGAATTTAGATATAGGGCCAACATGGCCTAATCACGGGTTAAACATGCCCGTTCATGCAAGATCTAGTCTAATACAAAAATTCAAAATAATATATCATCCCAAGCTTCCCGTGTATGCATATGACGATGCATAATTCTCAACTCTGGAAGAAAAAGAAATAAAAATGGTTTGGTCAGCACTACGTGCTGAGTAAGTTAACACAAACATGATTAAGGGGTTTCAAAGCCATTATTTAGATTTTGAGAAAACATGCACACAACACCACATCATTCAACTTATTTATCTAACAATAATTAAATGGCATAATTTAAAGGATAGAGATTTCATAAGATCATAAATATAATTTGCAAAGTAAAACAATTGCAAGACATGCTTTAAGGCATAATCTAAAAGGAACAATTTTCCGAGTCTTCTAGGTTCATATCTCATGTCTCATGTTTCAAGTTTATATTTCAATCGCCATTCGGCAAGTTTTATTTATCAATTGCCTTCCGGCAAGCATTATATCTCATTTGCCTTTCGGCAAGCATTATATTTCAATTGCCTTTCGGCAAGCACTATATTTCAATTGCCTTTCGGCAAGCAGGATATTTCAATTGCCTTTCGGCAAGCAGGATATTTCAATTGTCTTTCGGCAAGCAGGATATTTCAATTGCCTTTCGGCAAGCAGGATATTTCAATTGTGTATTTTATTTCAAAGGAATTCCCAATCATTTGAACCTTAAAGGCTAATTTCATGTTTCAACAAGATTTCAAGATTTGACTTCCGGTAAACCCCTGTTTACTCTAAAATCCGTCTAAATTCAGATTTAATTCCAAAAATTCCGAAATTTCACTACTAACTCAGAACGTCGAGATGAACAACTTTTGTGTTTTAACTTTATCAATCCGAGATACCCAAATATGTCAAAAATGTCAATTTTCGCAGAAACCCAAATCTGTCCGAATTTTACGTACCACAGTTTAAAGATATCGAGTTCTACCATAGCAAATCAACTCCAAATTTAATGAAATTTTACAGAGACCATCTTAAGACGTTTATCTACAACTTTTATGTTCAGCAGAAGATCTAAATCGGTCTGGAACCTATGTCAGAAACGGGATCAAAATCGGACCTAAGTTCTGTCAAGAATTTCAAGATCTAGTTTCAAGCAGTTCGGTTTCGGCCGGTTTTCATATATCGAATCATCACGAAAAATTCTGAAATTCTACGGAGGTGTTCTTAACGCATAGATCTACAACTCTTATGTTCAATGCCAAGCCTAGATCGGTCTAGATCTAATGTAGAAATCACCAACAAGTTCGAACTAAAGTTTTGTCACCGTTTCAAGATCTAAACCCAAGGCAGGTCTGTTCATGGTCATTTTCGGATATCAAAACACGATGAAAAATTATGGAAATTTTACAGTAGAAAGATCTATGTCTTAGGAACGTTTTTCATGTTTTAAGTTTTTCCGTTTGAAGTCGTTTTAAGGTTCGGAAAAATTAGAAAAAACTGTTGCGCAGTTAGAAATCACATGTTGACAGATTTACGAAAGTTTTGATTAAATTTCTAGATTTAAATATTTTAAATACTCCCAAAACCGTGTAAGCGTTAACTTACAGATTAATCGTCGTCCAGGTTCGTCTATTTCGGAGGCGTGGCTTCCAGTCCACCGTTTATCCTCTCCTCTCGTCAGGTTCTCCATTCTAGATCCGATACGGGGTGTAGAGAGAAAAGAAACGAGGTTAGAATCCGTTTCCGGATTGAAACGTGAAAGGATTTTGTAATACCCGTGAATTTTCCATCATAAAATAAAACAATAAATACAATAAATAAATGAATCCAGCAAATAAATAAATAAATAAAGATAATGAAATGAGAAATGAGATTTTAACTTAAAAAGGAATTAAAGGAATTTAATTAAATAGAAAAAAGGTAAATAAATTGTACACCGAAACCCGACACTAATGAACTCGAGGATTCGAGTCCAAAACATCCAATTAGACCCGAGAATAAATTTAGAGAGAAAGTAGAAACCCGAATATACCCCGGAAATCGGAATTCAGGAGCATAGAGGGATAGAAACCCGAAAGAGATGCGGAAAAGCACGACGGATCGCACGACCCGCCCGGACCGAAGTCCAGGCGAGTGTCGCGCGGTGGCCGCGCGGTCGAACAAGGAAGAGCGCGCCACGACCGCGCCACACGACAGATTCGCCCGTTGCGTGAATCTCTCGCCCGAACGCGGATTTTTCGACTTTCGGTTGAACATCTCTCGACCCAAGACCTTTAGGTCAGATGTTGGACGCCCTAGGGCTTGGGAAATCTATAAATAAACCCCTTGGGAGCCCCGAACAAGTTTACAAAATCCTACAACCTTCTATACATTCGAAACCCTAAATCCGGAGTCGTCGGAGGCACGAAACCAAGACGAACGCTGTTGGACGAATTTTTCCAAGGATCTCCATAGTCGTGGTAAGTCTCGATCCAATCTTTATTCAATAAACGATTCGAAAATGAATCCTAATCATCTCCTTTTTCTTTCTACACCCCCGTATTGGATCTAGATCGTAGAACCCGACGAACGGAGAGGAGAAACGGTGGACTGGAAGCCACGCCTTCGAATAGACGCTCCCGGACGTTCGAAAACTCTGTAAGTTAACTCTTACATGGTTTTGGGATGAATTAAAACATTCAAAACTAAAAGATTAACAAGAAATCGAAAATCTGTCAATCTATACTTTCTACCGCGCCACAGATTTGATGAATTTTTTCGAACCTTAAAATGAACTCAAACGGAAAAACGTAAAACACAAAAAACGTTCCTAAGACTTAGATCTAGCTACTGTAAATTTTTGAGAATTTTTGGAGTTGATTTGTTATGTGAAAACCCACCGAAACCGAGCTGTTTGAATCTAGATCTTGAAATCTTGAACAGAACTTAGGAATGATCTTGATCACGTTTTTGACATAGGATCTACACTGTTTTAGATCTTTGGCCGAACATGAAAGTTGTAGATAAATATCTTAAGATGATCTCTGTAAAATTTCATCAAATTTGGAGTTGAATTGCTATGGTAGAATTCGAAATCTTTAAACTGCGATACTTTAAACTCGGACAGAATTATTCTTCTGTGAAAATTGGTGATTTTGACCTACTTAGGTATCTCGGATTGAAAATGTTAAAACATGAAAGTTGTAGATCTTGACGTTTCTGAGTCAGATATGAAATTTTGGAATTTTTGGAATTAAATCTAATTTTAGACGAATTTTAGGGTAAACTGTGATTTACCGGAAAGGAAATCTTGAAATCTTGTTGAAACATGGAATTAACCTTTAGGGTTGAAACGAGTTGAGATATTATTTTTAAATAAATACAATTGAAGTCAGATTTTAGAAATTAAATCCCCTTACAAACTTGATAAATTAAAATTAGGGGTGAGTGCTCTGCAGGGTGCCCCCTAACGATTCACTTCGTGCCGTAATGGACGATGGTGACCCCGCGCGCTAAGCTTGAAATGTGATATTGTCAAAACGGCGAAATATAGAGCCTACACTCTCGTGAATATCCGTATGGGTTTCCCGAGGCTCCGGAGTGGTACTGGGTATGGCTGATACGGTTGCGGCCGCCGGGCTACCGGCTAAACTTGTTGACATCGCGATGCTATCGTGAAACTTTGAAATACCAAATCGGAGATGTAATGGGGATTTTAAATTAAATTAAATTAGTTTAAATTATGTTGTTGTCCAATTAAATTATTTAAATGCTTTATTTAAATTATGGCTTTTATCTTAAACCATGCGATATGTGTTATTAAATAGAGCCTGAGATAAATTATGCTATTGGATAGTTGATTAGATTAAATGAAATATTATGTTATTATCATGCTTTTATTAAATTATTAAAGTTAATGGCTTTTAAACCCTACGATCATGCATGTGTTAACTTACTCAGCAAATTTGCTGACCAAAACCGTTTTTATCCATTTTCTTACAGAATATGTGGAATGAGCATGTGTGAGCACGAATCATGCATGGGATTTTGGGAACTTTGTTTTGCTTTTAAATTCGTACTTTAGACTATATTATGAACGGACCTGTTTAACCCGTGTTTTGGCCATGTCGGCCCTATTTAAATTTTCCGCTGCAATACTATACTAAAACAATTATTTCCGTTGCGCTATACTATTATTATTTTCCAATTATGTTGTATGGGCTATCTTGAATGATTTAAATACTTTGAAATACTGCAATACCTAGCCTTGCATCTCTTTAGTAAGCTCGGAGGAACCGTGTCTTACTAGGGGGATGTGGCGGTGACATCCCGACCTGTGTAACCAAAAACCGGGGTGTTACAAGTTGGTATCAGAGCCCGGCTATTTTTTTTTTAAAACTACTATTTTTAAACCATTATTATTTTTAAACTATTATTAATATTTTGACTATTATTTTAAACTTTAAAGTATTATTTCCATGGAAAATTTTTTTTATTTTAAAATCCATGGAAAATACATAAATGTGGTGCATTAAATTATTATTGGGGGGAATCATCATTTGCATTTGCATATTGCATCTCTCCTATGAACTTAGAATCTTGGCAAAACTTGAACTTAGAATCTTGGCGAATTGAACTTAGAATCTTGGCGAATTGAACCTAGAATCTTGGCGAATTGAACTTAGAATCTTTGGCGAATATTAACTTAGATCTCTTGCTTGCGCTAGATGGCTAGTCAAGACATGATGCAGTGGATGATCAAGATGATGAACGCCCACCTTGACACCCAACAAACCATACAACAAATGAAAAATCGTATAGCTCACTTGGAGGCAAATCTGCACCAAATGGGAGATTTAAGGGAAGCTGACCTCCAGCACTTCCTGAACTTGAGAGCCGCTGATCAAGATCGCATAAAAGACTTAGAAACTCAAGTGCAAAAACTCACCGAACGAAGCGATGCTGTGATAGATAGAGTCGAGGATCTAGGGACGGACCTGCTTGACCTCACTGATATAGTAGTACCATATAGCCCTGTGGAAGACCACTTGATGGGACCACGAAGCCCAACACCCCCAGTGGAGAGCCCATCCGGCCTTATCCATGGACGTTACGGAACCCTTGGGCTCTGGCCCCACATGGTCCGCCCATCGCCAAACCCGAGCCCCGTGGAGAACCATCTGGAGGAGACACCGGACCCAGTTCCGGAAGCCGTCGATCCACCATCCCCAGGGTTTCATGGATCCTTGGGCACCGGCCAGGTCTCTGATGAGGATGATCTTATGGAAGACCCCGCTACTCTGCCAGAGGACGCAGAGATCTTTTAGATACTTTATCTTAGATAGTGCATTTATTTTGCGCATCCTATTACTTGTATTAAGTTTCTTTTGAAGGAATGAAATGCGAGTTGATTTTTTTGAAATTCTTCAGCCCAAAATTTATCCAAAAAAAAAAAAAACCAAACCGGCACAGTTCTACCGCATTTACTCTAAGCGATAACAGTCAAATCAGACAACAAGGATACAACGGGAACATAAACTGCGAACATAATCAGCAAGATCATCCTTGTACAGTCCATAAGAAAACAACTAAATAAAACACTACTACAGCAAGCCTAGATGGAAACGCAGAAACAAAGGATCACTGGTCGGGAGGCGGGAACTGACGACGCATATACTCGTCCATCTGACGCAGGTAGGCATACATGTCGGTCATGGAGGCCTGCTGCTCCAGCTGTCTCGTAGTGATCGTATCCATGCGAGCCTGGTATAGATCCATCCTGGCATCCAGAGCGTCGTAGCGAGCCTGCCCGGCTGCAAACCCAGCGTCCATACGAGCAAACCCCGCATCCATACTAAGCTGCATACCCTGTAGCATCTGAACTATCTGCGGCATCTCCGCACCCTGCTGGGGAACCACGGGAGGTGGAGGTGGCTGCTCAGGAGGGACAACTAGAATCAAACCATCACCGTTGGGCTCCGGGCGAAGGACAGCCGGAGGAGCCCCACGTCGGAGAGCACTGCGTCGAGGGGCGTAGGTAGGGATACGGTAGTAGCTGCCCGCGGATAGCTCGTAAGGATCCGTCTCTGGTGACGTACGGATCCCCTGAGTCGCACACATGCCGCAAATAAGATGAACGTGGGTAATCACCCTGCTCCCTCGTCCTCGGCGCATACCCCTCAGGTTGTCCGCGATACAAGCCCCAACGTTCACCCTACCACCTCGGGCGAGAAAGCAGATGGTCTCATAGACGTGGTCTATAACAATATGGCTCCGGGTGATCGGCCGGACACGGCCTAACCATATCTGAGCAAGCTCGCGCCACGGCGAGTCCATCGTCGTCAACCGCAGCTCATGATCATGCTCGAGCTGAGGAGCCATCAAGGTACATAAAACACCCCACGCAGGCGGGGGTATACGACCCTCAGGCTGTGGCCGGAATACGCCGTCGTCAGGAAGGCCGAAGTAGACGTTGATCGTCCGAGCACTGAAATCTAGATGGCGACCCCGAACCCAGACCCGAGACAAGTCGCTGTTCTCCCCGAGACCGCCAATGTTGGCGATGACCTCCATAGCTAAATACCCAGAAGCGATGCCCTCGGGATGGCGCGCAAGCCCAGTCCACTGAAGAAGACCCAAAACTGGACTAACCCTGTCGTCGTCCATATGGCGAGGATACATGCCTCTCTCCGGGACATAAGACTTGTTCCGACGAAGCTCGTCGAAATAGAACTCCTGAGAGGCCATAGTAGCAAACCGATACCTATCGTGTCGATGGGGACGCACCTCGTCGGGAAGACCCTTGAGCTTAGGGCCCCGCTGCTCCTCGTCCTCCTCGGACTCGCTCTCATCAAAATCAGACATCGCCGGAGCGGCAGTGCTAGGACCAGCCTCATCGCGCTGAGCAACTCGTCTCCTGGTCCTCGGGGGACACATGAGTGACGCCAAAACAACCCACAGAAAAAGCAGCATCCTGCAAATATCCAACCAATACCAAATGTAAGGATAAATCCTACACGGCGATTACATTAAGCATAATCTAGAAAACACAAGAACATGAAGTGTGAGCCTTAACACGAGCAATCAAGAAGATAACCAAACCAATACTATGTCTAGAGAAGTCCCAAACCTCTTTGGGACATTTCGCCAAACACGTGGAGTGCGCAATAAATCAAGACCAAAGTTTACTTGTAAACACATGGGGAACGCCCCCAAATCAAAACAATTGCTTGGGCAATAACTCATCATCATAACAGGGCACAAAACAACGACAACGAACTCATCCGCATGCCCACAATACCAATACAAATCGGAAAATTCATGCTTTCCTTAAAGTATGGGATCTAGTAAAAACTTCCTCAAACTAGGCATACATTGTTGCACAAATACTTCCTAATCAACAAAAATAACAACAAGTATCGTCCAAACTCGCTAATTGCACAAATTAAGTCTAAAAACAACAAACCCCCAATTCTTGTCCCTAAGCCCTAATTTTTAAATTCACCCAAAGATTAAGGCTAAACAAGACATAAAATCTGAAATTGACAAGTAGAAGTAGTAGACGCATACCTTGCAAAGGAAAATCGAAGCCGGGAATGAGAGAATCGGGGAATGGGCGAACGAATTTGAGAGAAAACTAGAAGAAGCCTCGGAAGTGGAAATGGGGCGGAATGGCTCGCGCTCCGCGCGAGCCCTTTTGCTCGAACTGCCATGGCCGCGCGGTCGCCGCGCGCCACCGCGCGGGCACCGCGCGAGCCTCAAAAATTGTTTTTTTGTTTACCTTCTACTGTTTACTCGATAAGCTATACGGCAAATTGTCCAAATGCGATTTCTGGTTGAAAGAAGTGGCATTCCTCGGACACATAGTATCCGCTGATGGAGTATCAGTGGATCCGGCAAAAGTTTCTGCCGTGACGGAGTGGGCAACTCCGAAGAGTCCAACGGAAATAAGGAGTTTCCTTGGATTAGCCGGGTATTATAGACGATTTGTGAAGGACTTTTCAAGGATTGCACGTCCTTTGACCCAGCTACTGAAGAAAGGAGCAAAATACGAGTGGACCGAAGCGTGTGAGACTGCGTTTCAAGAGCTGAAGAAACGACTCACAACCACACCCGTATTAACATTACCATCAGAGAATGGTGACTTCGAAGTATATAGCGATGCTTCGAAGGAGGGTTTAGGTTGTGTCTTGATGCAAGACTCGAGAGTCGTGGCCTATGCATCACGCCAACTAAAACCTCACGAGGAAAATTATCCGACCCACGACCTGGAGTTGGCAGCGGTCGTTTTCGCTCTAAAGATATGGAGACATTATCTTTATGGGCGGAAGTGTCAAATGTTCACCGACCACAAGAGCTTGAAATATATATTCACTCAGAAGGAGTTGAATTTGAGACAGCGAAGGTGGTTGGAACCTATTAAAGACTACGATTTAGAGATAGCATACCACGAGGGGAAGGCGAATGTGGTAGTCGATGCCCTAAGTCGGAAAACCCAACACGTGACAAACTCGTTGGTAATTCCGCCGGCATTGTACTTGGAATTGGCAAGATTGGAGTTAGAACTTGTGCATCCTGGCACAGTGAGAGAAACGGTCAATGCCATGGTCGTAGAAACTCCAATATTGGACGAGATTCGACTCGCTCAACCGGGCGACCCGAAACTCGAGAAGATAAAAGGGTATATTGCCGAAGGAAAGGCAATAGGATTTGCTGTCCACGAGGATGGAAGCATCCGTTTTAAAGGGAGATGGTGTGTGCCCCTTAAATGTGCCTAGTTGAAACTAAGGTTGATGGAGGAAGGGCACAACACGCCATATTCCGTACATCCCGGAGGTGACAAGCTATATAAAGATCTGAAGAAGATCTATTGGTGGCCAGGAATGAAGAAGGAAGTGGCGAACTTCGTGGCGAGATGTCTCACCTGCCAAAAGGTTAAGGCAGTGCGACATAAACCCTTAGAATTGATGCAACCACTAGAGATTCCAAGTTGGAAGTGGGATAGCATCTCAATGGACTTTGTCTCGGGATTACCCCGATCACCTAAAGGCATGAACAAGATTTGGGTGATTGTGGATAGGCTAACGAAGACCGCCATATTTATCCCAATGAAAGACACGTGGACTATGGACCAATTGGCCCGAGCCTACATTGATAATGTGGTACGACGACATGGAGTACCACATGATATCATTTCCGATAGAGACAGTAGATTTGTCTCTCATTTCTGGACGGAGTTACAAAAAGCTCTCGGTACTCAAATCAAAATGAGCACCGCATTCCACCCGATGACGGATGGACAAACCGAGAGAACAATCCAAACACTAGAAGACATGCTGAGAGCATGTGTGTTGGAATTCAAAGGAAATTGGGAATCTCATTTACCCTTGATTGAGTTTTCCTATAATAATAGCTACCATGCTAGCATCGGCATGGCACCTTTCGAGGCGTTGTATGGACGAAAGTGCCGAAGCCCATTGAGCTGGGAAGAAAACGATAAGTCCATGGTAGTGGGACCACAACTTATCGAAGACATGGTTCAACAAATCAAAGTGATTCAAGGGAAGATGAAAGCCGCACAAGACCTCAAAAGAGTTATGCCGACGTGAGACGACGAGACCTAGAATTTCAAGTGGGAGATAGAGTCATGCTAAAGATATCACCCATGAAGGGGGTGATGCGCTTTGGCAAACGAGGGAAGTTAAGTCCTCGATACATAGGACCTTACGAAATTCTAGAACGAGTCGGAACTCTAGCCTACCGATTGTCTTTACCGCCACACTTAGATTGAGTTCATAATGTCTTCCATGTCTCGCAACTAAAGAAGTATGTGCCGGACCCGACACATGTACTTCAACCGGAGATAATTGAGCTCGATGAAGATTTGACTTACGAAGAAGTCCCAGTGCGTATTCTCGATACTAAGCAACGAGTAACGAGGAACAAAACCGTCGAAATGATCAAGGTTCTTTGGTCAAACCATGAAAGTGAGACGGCAACTTGGGAAGTAGAATCCGACATGAGAGAACGATACCCGACATTGTTCCAAACCGATACCGACACAGTTATGGGGACATAACTGCAATCTTAAGGGGGAGAGGATGTCATACCACCTATTTTCGTGCATTTTTGTAAACTTTTGAACTACGTTATGGCTTGATCCCTTTACCGGGTACGTAGGCAGCTTAGAAGTTTTAATTCTAAGTTCAGTCACAACATAATAAAACAAACACAAGACCTTAGCACGAGAAAAGCCGTGACACAACTTCGAGGACGAAGTTGATTCTTAAGGAGGGTAGACTGTAATACCCGTGAATTTTCCATCATAAAATAAAACAATAAATACAATAAATAAATGAATCCAGCAAATAAATAAAGATAAGGAAATGAGAAATGAGATTTTAACTTAAAAAGGAATTAAAGGAATTTAATTAAATAGAAAAAAGGTAAATAAATTGTACACCGAAACCCGACACTAATGAACTCGAGGATTCGAGTCCAAAACATCCAATTAGACCTGAGAATAAATTTAGAGAGAAAGTAGAAACCCGAATATACCCCGGAAATCGGAATTCGGGAGCATAGAGGAATAGAAACCCGAAAGAGAGGCGGAAAAGCACGACGGATCGCACGACCCGCCCGGAACGAAGTCCAGGCGATTGTCGCGCGGTGGCCGCGCGGTCGAACAAGGAAGAGCGCGCCACGACCGCGCCACACGACAGATTCGCCCGTTGCGTGAATCTCTCGCCCGAATGCGGATTTTTCGACTTTCGGTTGAACATCTCTTGACCCAAGACCTTTAGGTCAGATGTTGGACGCCCTAGGGTTTGGGAAATCTATAAATAAACCCCTTGGGAGCCCCGAACAAGTTTACAAAACCCTACAACCTTCTATACATTCGAAACCCTAAATCCGGAGTCGTCGGAGGCACGAAACCAAGACGAACGCTGTTGGACGAATTTTTCCAAGGATCTCCATAGTCGAGGTAAGTCTCGATCCAATCTTTATTCAATAAACGATTCGAAAACGAATCCTAATCATCTCCTTTTTCTTTCTACACCCCCGTATTGGATCTAGATCGTAGAACCCGACGAACGGAGAGGAGAAACGGTGGACTGGAAGCCACGCCTTCGAATAGATGCTCCCGGACGTTCGTAAACTCTGTAAGTTAACTCCTACATGGTTTTGGGATGAATTAAAACATTCAAAACTAAAAGATTAACAAGAAATCGAAAATCTGTCAATCTATACTTTCTACCGGCGCCACAGATTTGATGAATTTTTCCGAACCTTAAAACGAACTCAAACGGAAAAACTTAAAACACGAAAAATGTTCCTAAGACTTAGATCTAGCTACTGTAAATTTTTTAGAATTTTTGGAGTTGATTTGATATGTGAAAACCCACCGAAACCGAGCTGTTTGAATCTAGATCTTGAAATCTTGAACAGAACTTAGGAATGATCTTGATCACGTTTTTGACATAGGATCTACACTGTTTTAGATCTTTTGCCGAACATGAAAGTTGTAGATAAATATCTTAAGATGATCTCTGTAAAATTTCATCAAATTTGGAGTTGAATTGCTATGGTAGAATTCGAAATCTTTAAACTGCGATACTTTAAACTCGGACAGAATTATTCTTCTGTGAAAATTGGTGATTTTGACCTACTTAGGTATCTCGGATTGAAAAAGTTAAAACACGAAAGTTGTAGATCTTGACGTTTCTGCGTCAGATATGAAATTTTGGAATTTTTGGAATTAAATCTGATTTTAGACGAATTTTAGGGTAAACTGTGATTTACCGGAAACGAAATCTTGAAATCTTGTTGAAACATGGAATTAACCTTTAGGGTTGAAACGAGTTGAGATATTATTTTTAAATAAATACAATTGAAGTCAGATTTTAGAAATTAAATCCCCTTACAAACTTGATAAATTAAAATTAGGGGTGAGTGCTCTGCAGGGTGCCCCCTAACGATTCACTTCGTGCCGTAATGGACGATGGTGACCCCGCGCGCTAAACTTGAAATGTGATATTGTCAAAACGGCGAAATATAGAGCCTACACTCTCGTGAATATCCGTATGGGTTTCCCGAGGCTCCGAAGTGGTACTGGGTATGGCTGATACGGTTGCGGCCGCCGGGCTACCAGCTAAACTTGTTGACATCGCGATGCTATCGTGAAACTTTGAAATACCAAATCGGGGATGTAATGGGGATTTTAAATTAAATTAAATTAGTTTAAATTATGTTGTTGTCCAATTAAATTATTTAAATGCTTTATTTAAATTATGGCTTTTATCTTAAACCATGCGATATGTGTTATTAAATAGAGCCTGAGATAAATTATGCTATTGGATAGTTGATTAGATTAAATGAAATATTATGTTATTATCATGCTTTTATTAAATTATTAAAGTTAATGGCTTTTAAACCCTACGATCATGCATGTGTTAACTTACTCAGCAAATTTGCTGACCAAAACCGTTTTTATCCATTTTCTTACAGAATATGTGGAATGAGCATGTGTGAGCACGAATCATGCATGGGATTTTGGGAACTTTGTTTTGCTTTTAAATTCGTACTTTAGACTATATTATGAACGGGCATGTTTAACCCGTGTTTTGGCCATGTCGGCCCTATTTAAATTTTCCGCTGCAATACTATACTAAAAGAATTATTTCCGCTGCGCTATACTATTATTATTTTCCAATTATGTTGTATGGGCTATCTTGAATGATTTAAATACTTTGAAATACTGCAATACCTAGCATTGCATCTCTTTAGTAAGCTCGGAGGAACCGTGTCTTACTAGGGGGATGTGGCGGTGACATCCCGACCTGGGTAACCAAAAACCGGGGTGTTACAGATTTATCGGACTAGAGCTTACCACAACGTTGGAAATCTTTCGGATTTCGTCCAAACAGCCGTTGTCTCCGTTTGGTGCCTCCGTTGCCTCCGGGATTTAGGGTTTCGAATGTATAGAGAGTTGTAGGGTTTTGTAGAGAGTTTGGGGCTTCCAAGAGGGTTTATTTATAGATAACTAAGATCTAGGGCGTCCAAGATCTGACCCCAAGGGTCTTGAGTCGAGAGACGTTCAACCAAAAGTTGAAAAATCCGCGTTCGGGCGAGAGATTCGCGCAACGGGCGAATCTGTCGCTTGGCGCGGGGTTGGCGCGGTTTTCTCCCAATTAGCGCGCGGCCAGCGCGCCGGACACGCCTGGACTCCGGTCCGGGCGGGTCGTGCGATCCGTCGTGCTTTTCAGCCTCTCTTTCGAGTTTCTAACCCTCTATGCTCTCGGATTCCAATTTCCGGACTCTCTTCGGGCTTCTATTTCGTGTCGTTATTTCTTTCGGATCAAATGTTACATTTTGGCTCGAATTCTCGAGTTCACTTATATCGGATACCCGTGCAACGACTTATTTAACTTTAATTTCTTTTGTTTAATTAAATCCCTTTTTATTTCATTTCTTATTTCTTCCATATTTATTTATTTAATGTATTTGCTGATTTATGTATTGTATTTATTTATTTATTATATTTATTTATTTATTTATGTTGTAAAATTCTCGGGTATTACACCTGCGTTGAGGGCGGATAGAGGGCGGGGTGTGAAGGGCTGCCAGTGGGTCAGCCTGCACTGTATTGCAAGTGCGACGAGCACGGCTTGGGTGTACTGAGCCTGATGCGGCAATGCGTGCATCCCCACGCATTTGGCGCCTACGGACGGATTGAAGGCTCATTTATGAAGCAGCTGAGCAACCTGGAGAACGAGGGGCAAGATAGCGAGCATAAGATAGGAACAATTACTGAACATTAGTTAAGCACGAGAGCAACGAATACAAGTACTCATCATCTACCGAATCAACATAAACCGAATACGGAGAAACAAATAACAGTCTCTTTCGAGGGGAACACACGACGAGATAACCCAGAGACGAACAGCGGTACAGGAAGGCATAATACAACAACCAAAATTCCCCAATCGAAACCCACACAAATTAAGAACATCACAAATCAGCAGTTTCACATTTTTAAACATGGAGGTATTAGAGGGCCTTTGATTTACAGAATAAATCATACACAATTCATTAACAAATAAGGGCGAAATTATAATAACCATAGAAAGCCTATTGGGATGAAGCAATCTAGGACCATGAGGTATTAGAGGGCGTTTCATTCTTTAAATTTTTGTGAGGTTCCACTTACAGGAAATAGTGAGGCTTTCTTGTCATTCAATACATAATTTAATTTTGTCCAATTGGCAGTGTTAAATTACAAATTACACTTTGTCTTATGTTTGGAATTCCAGTGGCTTCTTGGACAATCTTCAGAGCTACAATTTTACCAAATACAGGGTCTGTTAGTGTCTTAGCAAAGTTATTTTACTCTCATGCAGTTTTCTAACACAGTTATGCTCAAAAAAATCATGCCATGCAGTTCAAGAAGAAAGAATGCTATTGCCACTCAAGTTGAATGATCCCCCATGACATCACACTGCACGAAGACAATTACTAAACAATCTTTTTTTGCATAGTTCAGATCTTTCCCTGTGTTATTTTCATCAGCATGCTCTTGGATGAATAAGAGGAAGAACATGGCAATCCCATTGAAACAAATATGAATCCGAACACTATTCATTTTTTAAACCAAAAATAAAAATAAAAACATCATCATGCTATAAAACAATTAATTAATAAACATACAGTATCATCATCCCCATGAAAAAGATGGATCTTTGATCTTAAAAGGAATTAGTGTAGTTCCATGAGTGTAAACGAACTACAAATACTAAATATTGAACAGTTAAGTAGTACAATCATAGGGACCAAAATCGAAAACTCACAATCAATCAAACACAGAGATTATACTGTATAAGATGCAGAAAACAGCTGATTATTAAAATTTCCTCATTTGTAGAACATTCATCACGAGAGAGGAACGCGTTTGAAATGTATCCCCCCCGTCATAAAACTTGTCTTCCAGAAATTTAATACCAGAATCTGACTCGACCATAGTCATGGCACCAGCATTAACAAAATGCACAATTTCAGCTATTGAAGGAAAGCAAATGAGAACGAATCAGAGACAATAAACTGAGGAACGTGAAGAGAAGAGTAAAAGGAATAATTAAAATTACCAACACCAAATCTCAATTTTGTCACCAACACCACCTTATCAATGAAATTACTCAAAAAAATTCAAAGATTATCAATTCACGAGCCGAAGCTGTAACCCAAATACATGTGCAAAGTCCCCAAATTACTAAATAAATCTTTAACCTTTCCAACCCTAAAACCCAAAAAACTACGATTCAAAAATCCTCGAGATCTAATTTTTCTGTAAAAAGGTATCTTAATATTACAGATGCGTAAGAAGAGACAACAAACCTGCAGTTTAGAGAAGGGGAAGGCCCGAAAACGCCGCACCCTGCAGCAAGCGACGGCGGCGGCCGGAAGGGCCCTGAAGCGGTGGCTCCCGCGGTGAAAAATCAGAGAACAGAGAGACCGACGAATCGATGCCAACGTTGCAAGTTTTTTTGAAGGCCAACACAGACGAGAAAAGCGGGCAAATCAGAATGGGCACCTGTGCTTGGACGGCGGCGGCACCATGGACGCCGAAAGGGATTTTAGGGAGGGCCGTGGATTTCACAAGGTTCCTTCAATTCAATTGCATTTTCGTAATGCACGGAGCTGAGAACCTTAATGGGAAAGAATGGGCAATTTTGTAAACTCACATAGCCACCACTATTCCCAGGAACAGTGTCCACCGTGAAGCATATATATATATTTTAGATATATATATATATATATATATGTTAGATATACACACTAAAACTCGGCCGAAAAAAATATGTAACACTCGTCCAGACAAAATTCCGAGACCAAGAGCAACCATCGAAATCATTGGGCTTATTAGAAGTGTGGAACTCTAAATGCTACTTCTAAAATGATAGTCTTAAAATTTGATCTAATTTATGTCAATAAGAGAAATTATAAAATTTGCGTATTTTTTATTTTTATTTTTTCAAATTCGTGTAATACTAACACAAAAACAAATAAATCATGTTAAAAGAAAATTAAATTACCTTGATGAGTGGTTGGGCTTTAGCTTAAGCAAGGTATCCCCAAAAAATCACATATTCGGAGGGGATCGATATCGGGTTGCAAATAAATCGGGCAATACCAAAATCCCCGTATTGAGAAGTCCAAAGTCCAAAGTCCAAACCACAGGGTAGGTCAGGGTTTAAGCAGAAAACCCCTCAACGTTATCTCGCCACTCTCACAGGTTTGAGGTTCCAGAAACCTTCCACTCAACCACTTATGATTAAGCACAGAAGGATTATGTGGAAATGCATGAGAAGGCGTTGCTATAGCAGTTGCGCTTTGCCTTTGGAGCTCCAAACCCCATCACCAACACATCAAGACATGTGCTTCTCTCTGGCGGACCGGCTGCTAGGCCGAGGATTATATTCATCTGCGCAGAAAGTGATTGAAAGGCTAATTCTTTCGAAATCATCCACTATTCATGAATCAATTTCAGCGATTGATTTCGCCTGTTCAAGAGGTTTAGTGGTAAGTGTCGCTACTTATGGCTGCCTTATCCGGAAACTTGTAATTTCAGGTGATGCACTGGGGGCCGAGGCTTTGTATACGAATATTATAGTGGGCAAAGGTCTCCAACCGGACCGTAGATTGCTTAATTCTATGATTATTTGTTACTGCAAGCTTGGGAAATTAGAGGAAGCTAAATTTTGTTTTGACAACTTTATCAATTTTTTGAAGATACCATGGGTTGGTTCAGTGAATGCGATCATTAAAACTTTTATTCAACAAGATAGATTATTGGAGGCTTATGACTGCTTTTGTAAAGTTAGTAGGGCTTCTGATCTTACTCTGGAAGTCGGCTGTTATAATAAGCTGGTGGATGGATTGTGTCAAAGGGGGTCTTTAGACGAGGCGCTTCATGTATTTAATGTGACAATAGAACGAGGGATTTCGCCTACCGTTCATGTTTGCAAATCGTTACTCATTGGCTTTTGTAAATGGGGGCGTGTCGAGGAGGGCCGAGATTTTGGGTACAAAAATTGAGTCTTATGGTTTTGTAGTGGATGAATTTATGTATACTTATATGATTAATTCATATTGCAAAGTCAAGAAAATGACGATGGCAATGAGGTTGTACATGAAAATGATGAAGTTGGGATATGAACCTGATAGATACACATATAACACATTGATTCATGGTTTCTTTAACCTTGGTTTGTTCACAAAAGGCTGGGCAGTGCATGATAAGATGGTTAGCTCCAGGTTGAAGCCTAATGTAGTAACTTACCAAGTCATGCTTAAAAGTTATTGCAGAGACCAGAAAGTTGATCATGCACTGGCGCTTTTGAATGATTTACCCCAGCAAGGTATCTCACCCAATGTGCATTGCTACACCATCTTACTTTCTGCGCTTTGTAAGGAACAAAGATGGGATGAAATACCCATCTTGTATCACAAGATGCTCGATGGTGGGGTTGTTCCTGATCACGTGCTTTTCTTTACCCTCGTCAAGAACCTTCCAGAAGGCGACGAGTTGTATCTTGCATCTACATTTTTGCAAGCTATCGCCGAAGGACCATGCAATATTAAACTTGCCACTCTCTCTTGCTCTGCAAAACCACAATCTGAAGGGGACGCAATGGTTAAAATCGAGCACCTTCTAAAGGAGATTGCAAGAATCAATTCTAATTTAGCCGAGATGGCCTTCAATATTTACTTAATAGCTTTATGCACGGGAGGAAAACTGGATGATGTATGGCATTGTATGGACAAGATGACAAGAGCTCATCTCCTGCCTTCTGTCACTGCTTTTAATTCCTTTATGCAGCTACTTATGCAGGAAGGTCAAGTTGAGGATGTGGAGGATCTACTTGAACTTATGCTGGCCAATGGATTAGTTCCTGACGAGTCAACGTTCTTGATCATAGTGAATGAGTTCTGTAAACAAGATGACTTCCATTCAGCGATTGACTTTCTCGATCAAATTGAAGAAAGAGGAATCAAGCCGAATGTTGCAATATATAACTCAATAATGAGTTGTTTAGGAAGACACAAGAGGATTCATGAAGCGGAAAATCTTTTCAGTAGAATGCTGAAGTCTGGTGTTGATCCTGACAAGACCATCCTTATCACAATGATCAATGCATACTCAAAGAATGGAAGGGCAAGACAAGCCATGTACTTATTTGAGAAAATGGCTGAATATGGTTTTACTCCCAATTCCCATGTTTATACAGCTCTTATACCTGTATTGATTAAGAAAAATATGATTCAGAAAAGTTGCTTTTATCTCATGAGAATGCTGCAAGATGGTTTCATGCCTGATGTAGTTCTGTATACTGCCCTTATTAAGAAGTTCTTAAGAAAGCGAGAATTTGAATTTGCATTTAGGTTGGTTGAGTTGATGGAGAGAAGCGGTGTTGAGAAAGATCTAGTCACCTATATCACGTTGGTCAGTGGTGTTTGTAGAAATATTCGGCACTTCGATGGAAAATGGTATCTTTCAAATAATAATTCAGAAAAGGCGAAAGATATGTTGTTCCATTTGCTTCATCAGACAACTGGGTTGTCAAAGCAAAACAACTTGAAAATTTTGATCCACACCCCTCTAGAAATGAAATTTTTTGCTCTAACACTGATTCAAAAAAGCAAGAGGGATTCATTGATGCCTAACTTGTACTTGTACAATGGAATAATATCTGTATTTTGCTGGTCAAGGAGAATGCAAGAGGCCTATGAGCATCTTAATCTGATGCAACGAGATGGGGTGCGTCCCAATCTGGTGACTTTCACCATCCTAATTGATGGGCATATTCAATCCAGGGAGGTTGATCTTGCTATTGCGTTGTTTAACAAAATGAATGCAGCTGGACTTTCTCCTGACCGTATGCTCTTTAACACTTTAATTAGAGGATTTTGTAAGGTTGGGCGAGTGCTTGATGCTTTGTCTGTGTCACAAATGATGCTGAAAAGAGGGTTTTCCCCTTCAAAGTCTTCTTATGAGAAACTTCTCAGTTCATTTTGTGCTAGCCATTCAAGCATGCAGGCTCTGAGGATTTGTGAAGATATGATTTCCCACGAGTATAAGCCTTGCCGCTACAACTTTCTCTGGCTTATTTCTATACTGTGCAATGATAACCAGTCGGATGCAGCTTTAGCTTTGCAAGATTTGGTACTCAATGGAAGAACATTTCAAAAGCATTTGGGTGTGCGTTCCGGCCCTTTGGCAGAGGTGTAATGTAAAGGCAAGTTCTCAGTACAGATTATGTGTCTTATCATTTAACCCGAATTTACTCTTGTTTGGGTGTACAAGATTTGACGTTTTCATGTTGTGTCACTTCATTTAAAGTACTGTTCATATTATTTATAGTTATATTCTTTATTTCTTTGTTCTCTTTTATGTCTTTCCAACTTTACTCTTCTAATATGTCTGTGATTGCTGGAAATAAAAGATCTAGTTTTCCCATTAAAACTTAAAACTAGCAAAAAAGTGCCCCTTTGTTACAGTGATAGGTAAGGACATATAATAAAATCTAAAATAAAATATAATTCTAGCCAAACTCTAGAATAAAAAACCGAAAGAAATACATCTAATAAATCTTTAAAAAAAAACTAAGAGATACTAAAGAAAAGTGCCCCTTTGCTTTTATTTAATAATGTGGGTAAATCATAAGATCTTGGTGCGAGGGCTTTCAAGATTCTTTCAGTATCTTGACAAATATTTTAGCTAGGAGATCAATTCCAGGACTGAGAAGTTGCCATGATAAGTTTCAGAGAACTGTTAACACTTTTAATCATATTCTGACTTATAGTTAGGGTATTTTACTTTTACATGGCCTTTTTACTAAAATTTACCCAATGGCTGCAAAAATTGAATCAAGGCAGTAATAATTAGCAGATATTGTTCCCCTTGTACTCATCACCCTTTTCATTGAAATTGTGGAGCCTCAATTCTATTTCAGGTATATCGAGAATTTCATCAGAGAGTGAGGGATGCAGTTATATCCATGGTATGTTTGTGTATGTATTAGACTATAGCATTCTACCTTTGTGTACTGGGTTTCTGATACGTTCTTGTCTAACTAGATTGATCAAGAGCGGGAAGGCGAGCAAATAGATTGAGCCTTACTAAAGAATGTTATAGACTTTTTTTTGTTGAAATTGGAATGGGGAAGATGGATTGTTATGAGAATGATTTCGAAGCACCAATGCTGAAGGATACAACAGCGTACCACTCTCGGAAGGATTTTAATTGGATCTTGGAAGATTCATGTCCTGAGTATATGTTGAAAGTAAATTCTAATTTTTACTAATTAAACACCAGCCTTAAGAACTTGAGGTTGCTTGCATTAACATTCTTCATTGTATTAGCACATGGGAAGGGCCTTATTAAGAATGCAGAATGTTAATTACCTAGAGTAACAACAACAATAACCAAGTTGCTAATTGGTTTTGCATATCTGTCTGAATTCTGAAACAGGCTGAAGAGTGTGTAAAATGAGAAAATGACAGGGTTGCTCATTATCTTCATTCAATCTGTGAGACAAAGTTGCTTGAGGTTGTTCTTGATATTATATCTTTATTTTTATGCTTAGGTCTTTTGTTAGCATCCAAAGCATTTACCTGTATTTGTTTAATCTTTATTTTATTTCCATCAGATAGTTCACCAAGAGCTTATGTTGGTGTATGCCACCCAACTACTAGAGAAAGAGCAATCTGGTTGTCTTGCCTCACTTAAGGATGACAAGGTGCTTAACCACTAAACCATTGCATGTTACTAATATTGATTTTGATTTGGGTTGACAAACAGCATCCTAAACCCATACGCATTAGGAGAATGATTTGGCATGTATGTATAGGCTCTTCTTCCAAAATACCTCGGGGCTTAGAACCTGTTGCTAATTTTTTTGAAGCAGGTTTCTGTCTTTATGATTGTTCTCTTTTGTTTTGAAACAAAATAATTACCCCAAAGGATTGTGCATGATCACACTTTTGGCAAGTTGCATAGATTGTGGAAGTGTAGTTATTAATGGTTTTCCTACTGCAGCACGTTACGGATGTAGGTACTGCATTGGTAAAACAAGCAGAAGATGTTGCAAGCACAAGAAAGGTTTGCGGCTTCTGAATAGATATTTGATTTGTTTTCTTTTCTCTTTACTTGCATCAACTATATGTGATAACTGTTGGCATGACAAATTATTAGTAAGTTGGGCCCAAGTGCATTTATTTGCTTCATACATTGCTTTTACTGCTTTTTGAGTTTAGAGCTAAATTTATGACTAGAATGAGTATTACCAAGGATGAAACACACTTATTTTATCAAATATTTCTAAATTATCGCAAGGTTCAGTATATGAGATTGGGAACACTGAACAACCCCCCAAAAAGAAAATACTCATAAAAAATTCCTAAGGTGGAGTAGGAGATTCCAATCTAAAACTAATTGATAATATTTTCTCTTTCTGCTTATAGATTCCGCTGTGAGTTGATGATAGTGTTTTTTTTTTTTGTTTTTTTGTTTTTTTGTTTTTTTTTTTTTAGTTATGACATTATAATTGTGTTTTTTTGTGGGCTTATGGTGCATATCGTCTTGTGGGTTGATGTTTCCTTTAGGTTCACGTTTTGAATGATCTAAGTCTTAGTTGTCTTGTTATTATTATCCATGCTTCTTGCTGTGGGTTTCTATATTGGATTAATCCAGTTCAGGATTCAACTGTTGATCTGATTCAAGGCCAAATCATGACAACATTATATGAAATATGTTTGAATTCAGATGATTCTTTTCCATAACTGTCGGTGTTAAAAAGTTGAACGGGGAATTAATGCTATCCCGCATTGAATAAGTATAGAAATATTACCTACCTTAAATAGTAAACCTAATTATGTGCCTAACTAGTCTTAAAAGGCTTTTAGGTTGAAATATAATTATTGCTTTTGTTGGGCTAACTCTATATTGTATAATTTAACATAGCATCAAAGCGGGTTGCTCTTGCGGATGTTAATACGAGTAGTCCCATATTGGTCTCAGCTCTTGTGGATGTTAATACAAGTAGTCCCATATTGGTCTCGCTATCCTGGAAAAGGTTCATGTGCATGACTAGAGAAGATCCCACATGCAATGGCATTTTTAAGATGTTGTATGGGGGATTAATGCCACCTCACATTGCATAAATATTAAAAATATAATCTTAAATAGTAGAGCGTAATAATATGCCTTTTGAGACCTAGGTTTTTAGGTTGAAATGTAATTATTTCCTCATTTGATTGGTTATCCCTTTATTAAAAAAAAATTAACAGTTTGGAATAGTTGGATGTCAACATTATTCCACTTCAGGAAAATTCCGAAAAAACGTATGGATCTATTTTCTCATTTTTGCTACATGTTTTTTATTCTTATCTATCAAAAACTTTCTTTTTTATTAGTTTTTTATTCCTGAATGAACTGGGCATATTGATTGTAATTCTTTAGATTATCTATCCAGGATTTGAATTCCGTGCATGTAGGACATGTTTAAGAATGAATCATTTGTTGTTGTTTGACTACACATGGTTTGATATTTAAAATTAGGAATCTTGTGCAATCAGTTTATAAAGTTGTGTGCTTCTTATTACTTGTAAATTTGCTAAACCAGTCACCAATCCACAGGTGAAAAATGCAGGAGTTTCTAAAGCCAATGCTGATGGTGAGGCTATAGAACTGCTTCTAAGGATGAGTATAATCATGTTGAATCCTTTATGGCCATCTTTTGCTATGCCTTTCTTATTTTTTGCACATGATGCTTGTTTAAGCAAAAACCAAGCCACGGAGGCAAGTTCCAATCTCAATGAAATACTCATACAACTGTGGATTGTGGCATTTTGCAGCATATTCTAAGAAAAGAGCATGTCTCATTATATCTCTCTGGTCATGACACTAATTCAAAGCTCAGGACCTTCGAAAAAATTCCAAGCACAAAAAGATAAATTAAAATAAATATAACAATGAAATGTTGGCCGCCCTGCAACGTGCCATGTCACCAGATCTGAGTTTTTTTAGGTGAGTTCTTGGACTTTTGGACTGTGTATCCGCAATGGATGGATTGATGGTTATCGTAGATTGGATTTGTTAATTCCTTTCCCCATAATCACATTACATTACCTTTATATTAGGTTCTGCTTGTTTTCTTGTTATTCGCTATTGAAATTTATCCATGTTTTGGCCTTGGCGGAGTGGGAAAGTTCTGATATTAATTGGATTTTTGTATTTAAAAAATAAAGTAGTACTGGCTTTCAACCCCCCTCAGTTCCCTCGCAGACCCAGCCCACCCCACCCTCATTTGTGAGTTGTGAATTTGCTTGTAGATAGGAATAGGATTTTGTTTTCTGTTTATGACTTGTGAGGTCATCTTTTTCACTTGTGCAATTTTAAATCCGCTAAAAATATATTTATTAATCTATTATCATGTCATTAAGCTGCTGATTTAGGCTACTGAGGGTACACTAGGTGTTGTATACAAATTTTCTGAAATGGTGTTTTGCGCAAGAGTTGCCGAGAGAAGTGGGAGAATGATAGGAGTTTTGGCACTTCTGTTCTTTTATGTGTAGAGGGGTATGGAACTGATGCAAAAAGGGTGAATTTTGGGTGTCTTTGCAGGCCCAGCTGGAAGGTCTGCAGGCCAGTCATCAATTATGTTGGAAGATGTGTGAAACTGAACACGAGCCTTGAAGGTAACAACTTGAATGAGGTAATCTATTCGATTGTTGAGCATTGAAAACTGTTGTTATCATGGAATGGGTTAATGTAGTTTAGTTTTCTAGAATATGTTTTGTTGGATGCATTTGATGGGGGTCTGGACTCTCGCTTATGAAATGATTTTTATTTTTTATTTTTTATTTTTGAACTTCCCTTGTGCAGTGGTGGTCGTGGTCGTGGGAGTACTGGCAGCTCTGATGACAAAACATGTGCAACACTTACTCATAAACAGCCACTGGAGTGCACCACGGACCAGATCCAGTCCACATTGTGAAGTTCAAATTGTGTGTGTGGAACAACGAAATGAAATTGGGTGATGCATCCTCTGATGAATTTGGGGAGAGCTCCATATCAAACTGTTGCTTCATGAGTAAGCGTGTAACCATATAGTCCATCATCCATCATGAGCAAATACTATAAAATATTGAAGGCCCATCCATGAACATGATCCACTTAATTGATCCATGACCATTGCTCACTCTTGAACCTTCAATCTCTCATCAATTTCAGGAGCACGAAGAAAGATGAATAGGCCACTGCCCTGGAGGCCTGTGACTCTTGGGGCTTGGAAGATTATGGACCATCATGGTCTCATACTGATCATAGTTTGATGTGG